>BCLF01000012.1:44731-99867 GCA_001602275.1 Zoysia japonica
AGTTTGGGACGAAGGTAGTAATATTAAAATTTAAATTTTCTCACTCTTCGCTATAAAATGTTAAAATTTACAATATATAAAACTTATGCGCTTTAGAAATTTTTGAAAAAATATAAATATATTTAATCTGAGTATATTCTCATTCCGCACATATATCAGTATGCATCATGATCGAATAACACATTTTTTAAATATTATTCATAAAAATTTAAAGAAAAAAACTTTTTATCAAAAGGGACTTCATTCTTATTAATAATTAATTAAGTCAACGACTAACTTCCAAAGAGGCATCTTAGATTATTCATCGGGAGATTTCATTCATTTCCATGGAAACCTGTAAATTACTCCCTCCGATTTTAAAATATTGGCACTATTAATTTTTAATATTAACTTTTATCATTCTTTTTATTCAAAAATGTGTTCAAATGTGTAAAATTTTATTATGATTTAATTTATTATTTTTAAAATTTAAATCACGACTAATAGTTTTACATATTGATTTTTTTTTAATAAAACAAATGATCAAAGTTGATGTTAAAAATCAATGGTGTTAATAATTTAAAACTAAAAGAAGTATAATATTTGCATGTATAGCAATGTTGGACCTATCTAACTCCACTTAATCACTCGCAGGCAACATATGCACGTGACGGAGGAGATCCTGAAGGAGAACCCGAACATGTGCGGGTACACGACGCGGTCGCTGGACCCGAGAGAAATTTGGGAGTTTGTTTTACTTTTCAACAACTTTTTTTATCTAATATATTTATTTTAGTTAATTATATTTTGTTAACAAAATAATAGTCTGCGTGGGTTCAAGATCTGAAAGATATGAAAAAGCTCATTCATTAGATTTGTAAGAGGTGGATGTGAAGAAATTTTATCCGTCAGATATGTAAAAAAAATAATTTTAGATGCATTTTTTTTGTGTACGTAGTCTACTCTATTTTTTTTGTTGAGAAACATTTTATTGGGTGTAAAAAAAACTGTTATTTTTAAGTCAGAGATAGAGATACGTTTGAATCCATCTGAGCCGTAGGGGGGGTGGTAACTGAATGTGCTTGGCCTGGCCCATTCGGTTTTATTTCTGCCCGCCACTGGTGCAAGCCCAACTGCCTGTAACCACAATCTGCGCCGCCGCGCTGGAGGCCGCCGGCAGGTGGCCGCGGCGTAGGGCCTTGGCCGGCGAGGTCCTCCTCCCTCTCTCCATGATCTTCTCCACCACCCTTCTCTTCTTCAGTTCCCTCATTTCACTCCGCCATCGCCAAACGCCATTGGTTATATCGGTATATCGGTTTCTTCAGTTCCCTCTTCTTCAGCTCTCTCTCAATGTTACCGCCGCTGATGGTATATTGGGTGGATCGGTTTCTTGTGCATCCACACGACGTCTGATTGCTAGTGCCACCTCACTAACCCCTTTCCGATCACTCACTAGGATTGTAACGAATTCACCTCCAGCTGCACACTTTATTTGTCTGACCAATTGCAACTATGGTTGAGTCTCCCATTATTCCAGGTACTCAAGATCGTTCCAGAAGAATAAAGCTACTTTGCTTCCTTGGACCAATTCCTGAACCACTCATTCTACTCAAGTGCGCATTTGTTGACCCTTACTTGTACCCAATTCAAGTCTACTCTTCTTCCATTAATCCTGAATCTGATAGTTCACCACTATAGATCAAGAATATGTCTCTCGGGTCCTCATTTTATCTAGCCTAAAAGCCTGTCATGTTTCTTACTACAAAGGTACTCTCTACTACTATCCAGTATCCACAGTTGCAGGTTGCATTATTAGCGGAGAAACTTCTGTAAGACTCTCAGAATTCAGTGATAGCCTAACTAAGTTTTTTTTTCATCCATATTTTTTTTTTAGTCGTTGCATCCCACGTATCTTATTAACAGTACCCTGGTGGCATTTAGCCTGTTGCCCTGTTAATTTGTTTTGCTGCAATCTCAAAGTTCGTTGGGACAGCTGATTTGGCCTGATGGCACTCCAAACGATGTAACTGATCTTGGGACAGCTGAGCTGATGTTGAGTCTTCCTATACCACCCGTCCCATTTTTTTTTAAAAAAAAGGAGTGAAAAAAAGAAGGCAAACTTTCTGCAGATATCTTCTACGAACAAATCGCATACTGACATGGAAAACATTCAACATTTTTGGGCATTGATCCCCGGATTTAGTAAGGTGAAAATATGTTTTATGTTTCCTTTCAAAAAGACGTGTGGGTTGAAAGGGTCTTCTGTCAGATATTACATGACCGAGTCACATGACTTGGTCATAGACTCTTATCTTTTTTACTTTGATGTTCTTATCTCATTGTGCTTGTATCCTCAGGAAAAGGGGATAGACATGACTTGCTGAGGACATCATTCGACGACTCGTGGTCATTAAGATTGACCTGGTTAGACATATAAATGCTCCATATTCACATGGCCTAACTATCACCTGGTTGCTTACCTGACAATTCCTCTGCTCCAGTTTCCTATTGGGTTTCTGTTGTCTCCATTGCTATTGTGTCACATTCTGTCTGCTGGAAAGTAATCGATGAGGTGCTACAGTAGGGTCACCGCTATTCCAACGACTTTTTGACTTGCAGTGATACAAGAAATTAGGCCCTTTTTTTTGTTTCTTTTTTGACTAAGCCAATACTTTCAGCTAGGTCTTCCTTTTTTCTTGCGCATCAGTCGTGATATATGAACCATCGACATCTTGTGTTCTGTGCAACTTCTTCCTTGTTGGAGAACCAACTATTTCATTTTGTAGAGCCCAAAGGAACAATAATCTTCTGCCCGAACAAAAAATGGCCCACTATAATTCCTCTCTATCTCTGATGCTGCTCATCATCCATGCTATTCCTGCTCTGGCAGATCATGCTAACCAGACTGACATCCCTTTGGGGTCCCAAATTGATGCAGATGGTGTGCAAAGTTGGGTCTCACCTTCAGGGCGCTTTGCGTTTGGCTTCTATCCTGATGCTGAAGGCTTCTCTATCGGAGTTTGACTTGTCACCGGTGCATCCAGAATTGTTGTCTGGACGGCCAACCGGGATGATCCCCCAGTCACTGGTGGCTCCATTCTATTAACCTTTGGTGGTTCGCTTCAATGGATTCCAGCTAATGTGGGCAGCCAATGGAAGTCCTTATCTGCCACTGCTACGCCGGCTGCTTCTGCCGCCATGCTGGACACAGGTAACTTTGTGTTGTATGACATAAAAAATCTGGTCATATGGTCCACATTTGGTTCTCCAACGGACACCTTATTACCAGGCCAGAATCTTCCTCCCGGTAGCCAGCTGATCTCAAGTGTATCTGATACTAACCATGCCACAGGCAAGTATCGTCTTTTCAACCAGCAAGATGGTAACCTTGTGATGTATCCTGTCGGTGCAGTCGACCCTGGTAGCTCATATTGGAGTACAAATACTTTTGGCAGTGGATATCTCTTCACACTCTCACTAGATTCCAATGGTACACTATGGATGTTTGATCAAAAATCTGCATATACGAATGTGTTGTTCCTAACAAACCAATCTTCTAAGGCTTCCTCAGATACAGATGTCAACTTCCGTTTGACTTTGGATGCTGACGGTATATTGCGCCTCTATTCCCATGTGTTCTTTAGGCAGGGGAGAGCATCTGTAACAGAGGTTAAATGGCTAAAGCCAAGCAGCAATCGCTGTGATGTGAAAGGCGTTTGTGGTCCAAACAGCTTTTGTCAGGTTGGTTCAAATGAGAAAAGGAGCTGCTCATGTCTCCCTGGTTTTGAAGTCTCCAGTGCTAACCAAAACACGCTAGGTTGCTGGAGGGTGCGCACTGGCGGTTGTCCGGGGAATAGCTCTGATGATGATATAAGATTGGTGGCTACAATGATTGAGGTGAAAAACACCATTTGGTCAGATAATTCATATGCCGTTCCACCACAGACAACGAGCTTTGAGGCTTGCAAAGCTCTCTGTCTCTCTGACTGTGCTTGTGAGATTGCAATGTTTGATTCCTACTGCTCAAAGCAGATGCTTCCAATGAGATATGGCAGGATTTTACCGCGTAGCAACACGACACTATTTGTGAAGGTCTATACCTATGAACCCAAAGGTCTTATAAAAAAGACTAGAAGCAGTAGCTCAATTGCCATGTTTATATCAGGTTCTGCATTGGCCGTTTTCTTGGTTATTTTGGTTTCAGCTTCCGTGCTACTCTGCAAACATAGGCTGTCATCGAGGTACATGAGGGCGCCACAACAGCGAGCCTCAGAAGTTGACAATGAGAGCATAGTCATTCGATCCTATTCTTTCCAGGACCTGGAGCTGTCTACGGAGGGGTTTGCTGAAGAGCTAGGAAGAGGCGCATATGGTATGGTGTTCAAAGGTTTCTTGACCAACAGTAACATGGAAATTGCAGTGAAGAGGCTTGAGAGGATGGCAGAAAATAGTGAGAGAGAGTTTCAACGCGAAGTACGTGCGATTGCACGAACGCATCACCGAAACTTGGTACGGTTGCTGGGTTTCTGCAATGAAGGCATGCACCGCTTGCTTGTGTATGAGTATGTGCCAAATGGGTCCTTTGCTGACCTCCTGTTCAAGGCAGATCCACTTCCTAATTGGAGTAACAGAGTAGCAATCATGCTTGATGTTGCAAGGGGGCTAAATTACCTTCATGAGGAGATAGAGAGCCCTATAATACATTGTGATATTAAGCCAGAGAATATACTCATTGATAGCACAGGGAGGGCAAAGATAGCAGACTTTGGCCTTTCAAAGCTGCTGATTGGGGATGAGACGAAAACTTTCACTGGCATCCGGGGCACACGTGGATATCTTGCACCAGAATGGAGCAAGAACATGGCAATTACCGTGAAGGCAGATGTTTACAGCTATGGCATAATGCTTCTTGAGATGATAAGCTGCAAGAAGAGCATGGAGCTGAAGTTAGCTGGCGAGGAATGCAACATTTCGGAGTGGGCTTATGAATATCTTATATCCAATGACTTAAAGAAAGTGGTAGCTGGAGGATTTGTCAATGAGATTGAGCTAGAGAGGATGGTGCGGATTGGCATCTGGTGCACACAGATCCAGCCAGTCACACGGCCTACTATGAAGAACATCGTTCAGATGATGGAAGGAAGCACTGAAGTTCGGAGGCCTCCACCGCCTGCATCATTTTCACAGTCACTGATGCGATCTCGAAGCAGCTGAGAACTCTGTAAATCTCTATGGTAAAGCTTTGGCGACAAAGACCGACTGGAGCAGGTGTAGGTAAATAGCACGTCCATATAATCTGGCGACTGTACATATGTTCACATTTGCCCGTTGTCCTGATTAAGTAGTATCAGTATGGAGACTATTTGTATCACAAAACGGTTTGCACACTCTGTTGCCTTGTTTTTCTGTTGTAAGAAACATAGGCATGTAATAATTAGACAACTGATGGAACAAGACAGTAGAAGGGTGGCTGAATGAGTCCTTGTTTCAGTAACTCCTGATTTCGTTGTAAGCTTATTGGGGAAAAAAAAAGCTCAATGCAAATGGTAAAGACTGACACTCGCCCAGTAGAATAGTGTGTTGGTGACCACTCTCCATTGGAAGGATCAAATTTGCCTATTACAGTGCACATGAATCCATTTTTTGGGGGGCCTTGCCTCACATGATTCCATTTTGAGGCCAGCCGTATGAATATGAAAAATTTATTATTATATGATCATGTTTGCTGCAAGATCTGAATTATGCCAGCAGTTTTGTAAAAGTAGCATCTTTGTCTCGGTCTCCAACATCCCGCTCTATATCGCAGTAAAATCTTCTTGGCAGTGCTGTTCGGATTGATAAACATAGGGGACTGAATGAAGAATAAAAAAATGGAAATTGGGTCACCTGCAATGTGGTGGCTGTGGCTGCTTCTGCATGTTCATTCATAAGATAATATCACTGAGTTGCCAAGAGACAATAGAGGGAACGCAGCGTGCAGCTCAGTTGATTCCCAACTTTTTTCTGATTCACATGTTTCAGAAAGCGTACCTTTTGAAATCAAATTACAGAGTTGAGCTTTTGTGGCAGACTGAACTGCTGCTTATTCCTCGCAATTGCAATGCATAGGGGACCGACTATTCCTTGTGGTATTGACTCTCACTCCACTCAACCGGTGTAATTGGTGTGATTTAGATACTGGGTAACTAGTACCACATCTTTGCAACTTAGAAATTTCATAGAAACTATGGATGAATTTCATAGTAAAAATGTAGGATTCATAATTTTTTTTATGCACCAAAAGAGGTCTAAGATTGGTTACGCTGGAGATAAGATGGTAAGTAACCCAAGAATTTTTGGAGTGACTGGGGGCCAGTATTTTTGCTGAATTCAGACTGAGCTCTGTTTGAGCGCTCCATGCATGGTAGTTGCAGATTTGTCCAAGCTAGCTCATAGTAATTGAAAACAGGTCCATCTGTGTTTCATTCAGATTGTTCTTGTCCGTGTAAGATTGTTTGATGGTGAAAGGACGAGGAGAATTTTACCCAAAAAAAAAAGTGGATCATGAAAGGGAACTACTCCTAGGTGAGACAGGCAATTTGGAGCTGCTCCTCATACGCATCATCTCCAGCACGACTCTGAACACGCGACCAGTGACCACAGCCCCACGTCCTGCATCACATGCCATTGCCAATTTGTTGTTCTTCTTCCTCCTCCCGCATTCCCATCGGGGTCTGTCTGTCTGTACTCTTTAAACTTGTTCACCTGCCTGAGCTACTCCGATCCATTTTTACTGCCACTTCTCTGTTCAGGAATCTGGAGCCGCCTTAATTCCAGCCAGCATATACGCAGAGCATTCAGTTCCCTGCCTGCCCATCCCTCGCATCGCAATGCTCTTCTTCCCTTCCGGCTGCAATACCCGTACACATTGAAGATGGTGTGGAGGAGCTTGGGTGGCTGCCTGCTCAGCGTCGTTTCTGTGATCCTTGCGGCCTCGCCGTCTCTGCTCTGTTCCGGCGCCGACGATGTAGCCGTCAGCTTATCTGAGGCCCCGCGGCGAGTCTCCCGGTCGTCGTCCGCTGTCTTGGCCTTCCGGGTTCTACAGAGCAGCAGAGTGCCTTGCGTAGACTGCGCCGTCACCTGCAAGGTTAGTCACTCCTCGTCTCAATGGTGGCTCATTGCTCCTGCTAGCTCTTCTAGCTTCTCCAGTTAGCAATGCAGTTGGACAGTGGAAGGGTGCCTCTGGTCTGTGCACTAGTGCTAGAAGAGTGAAGATTGAGTTAACAATGCAGTTGGACAGTGGAAGGGCTTCGGAGTGCGGTCGCCCAGGAAATGGCAGTGGAACGGGGACGGTGAGCTATGCAGGTCTCAAGGACGGCAGCCACGCCTTCGCCGTCTGCGCCAGCCGGGGACGGGGAGGAGCCTCCGCCTCCGCCTGCGCCACTTACGCCTGGGATGTTGGTTAAGTGACAGCGCACTCAATCCACCCATGCATTACGAGTACTATTGCATCCATGATTATCTCTGCATGCTCAAACATTCTACAACCATTACTATCAGTTTACTGCTAGCAGTACTGTGAGAGACAACTTGTGTGCCTGCATCTTGCAGACACTGTCCCCCCCACGGCATCCGTCACGGCGAGGTCGGCATTCACGAGCGCGTCCAATGAGTCGGCGCTCATCTCCTTCAGCGAGCCGTGCCCCGGCGCCGGTGGATTCACCTGCAACCAGACTTACTGCCATGTAGGAGTACTACTACTATACACCCATGCCTCTGTGCTCTGTTCATGGTGGCACCCAACCCAATCTTGATTCTCTCTCCATTCATGGTGGCAGCTCATCGTGTACGGCCCCGGCCGTGTGGAGCCGTCCACCCTCAAGGTTCTCCGGGCTGGGCGGCGCTACTCCGTCACCGTCACCATCTCGCCCGACGAGCAGTACGGGCGCTTGATTCTGGTGATGGGCAGGGGCTTCTGCACTGATGCTGCCGGACACCGCTTCACAAGGACCTCCAACTCCAGTTTCACCCTGCGTTTCGGTAGCGTTCCCTCACCCCTCTACGTTAATCTCCTGCGCAATGTCAATGCTTCATCTGCCTGCTAAATCAATACTTCAGATAGAAGGAATGATTCGATGAACATCGCTACTAGTATTCCTGAAAAGCTGCTTCAGATACAAGGCGTCACAAGGCTGGTTCAAGCTACCAATGATGCCAAGGACCTGAGAATATACCTCTCCTTCGCTCAACCGGTTCTTAACTCGTCTACTGAAATTCTGAGCGTCCTCAAGGCAACTGATGCCGTACTCACACCCACCAACAGAAACACCCTTGGAAATCGACGGTTTGGCTATGTTGTATGTTCCAATCAACAGCATCTTTTAATTCGATCTAGGAATACTTTTTTTTTTTTTGAGGAAAACCTTGATCTGCATTCTCAAGTGGATAAAATCTTTTCTTCACTGGCTGTTTAGGTGAACAAGGTCTCTGACACTGCTATTGTGACTGTTTCCTGTGATACGAGCTCCATAATCAGCAGACAGGGGACTCCGATTGGTTCAGCACAGCCATGCACATTTCTTTATGGTTAGCCACTATTAATATATACTCCTACATAGTGATGTGTTTTGCAAGGAAAAAAATGAAAGCATGAATCTCACCCTTGTACAGATACAGAAAGGCCTTCTGTTAAACTCGGGCCGTCAAATTGGAGGACTAGTTCTCACGACGTCCAGGTTCTGATGAAGTTTACAAAGCCTGTTTTCAACTTCAGTTCCTCAGCAATGCAGCTTTCTGGGGGCAACCTGTTGAGGCAAGACATTTATCCTATTACCTACTAGACATTAATAAGAACTCTTAAGCTTATTGTAACGAATGTCCCATGTTTATTTCAGTTTTCACGAAGCTAGTAAAAGCATCTACATTCTGCAGATACAGGCAATTGATAAGTTGGTTTCGGTTCAGGTGGCTGAAAATGCAGCGCATGACGTAGCTGGGAACCCAAACTTAGCTTCCGATCGACTCGAAGTGAGACACTGTATGAGCAAGTACATATTCACAACACATGTATCGCAATAAGTATATGATTGCACACTCATACTTTGTTTTTATTCATGCATATGCAGATTCTGTTCCTGCATCATCATCATCAATCGCGGCTCTCACTACTGTCGTCTTTGTGGTAACTGCTGTTGTTGCGACGCTACTGGCAGTCGCTACATCATCACTCCTCGAGTCTGGAGCTATCTCAAGGCCATCTTCTCACATGATCTCAGAGCCATCGCCAAATCTTTTGGTATGTACTCTATTCAGTTTTAAATTATTAGACACCGTTGACTTTTAACATTAACTTTAACTATTTGTCTTATTCAAAAAATTTATTTTAATGTATAAAATTATTAGCCGTGATTTAAATTCCATCAATGATAAAGCAAATAATAATAAAATTTTACATGTTTAATAGAAAAAGTCAACGGTGTGAATATTTTAAAACCGGAGAGAGTAGTAAGTTGATAGTAGTAATGGTTTCGGATGACTGATCAACTAATCACTTTGATAACCTTAACAGAGAATGGCATGCCACATCCAAATCTTTGCTCTGTCGAGATGGGTGTCAGTCAATCTGCCGATCGAGTACTACGAGTTTGCAAAGGGGATCGAATGGAGCATCCCATACATGCGCCTTCCATGGGAAGGTCCAGCTGCTGCAGACCCATTTGTAGGTTATATGCCTGCCATTGCGTACTCAGAGCTACTCTACAGGAGTGCCGCGCAAAGTCAGCCAGTGATGCCAACAACGCAAATCCCGATGATACCAACAGAAATCCCAGGAGATGGGACGCCGACGACGATGCCAATGCAAGTCCCGTTGACGCCAACAATGCAAGAAGAGCCTTTGGAAGGGAAGCCGCTGACAGCAATGGAGTACCGGTCTTTCTTTGAGGTTATTGCCTTTCACGCATTATCGCTAAATCTCTTTTGTTCATTCACGCCTACGTTCATTTCATACTGTACTGTAGTTGTTTCCGGATACTAGTACTGAATCAGAATCTGAATGCATGCAGAACCCGGGCATGAAGCCTGAAGCACAGATTATCATGAAGCTGCAAGATTTGGACGGGTGGAAACTATTTGGTAGGAACATGTTCTGGCTGGGCGTCATCGGAGGCGGCCTGATGCTTGCCCATGCTCTGATGCTTGTGTACTTGAAGCTGAGATACAAAAGCAAAGCGGAGCAAGGGCAAGGCGACCGAGGAGCCCTGGTGCTCCCCAGGTTCGAGATCATGGTCGTCGTCCTGGCAATGCCATGCATCTCCCAAGCGGCGGCCGCGCTCATCAGAGGCGGAACGACGGGAGGGCTGGCCGTGGGGATCGTGCTTAGCGGCATCCTGACGTGCCTCCTGGTGGGCCTGCTTCTGTTCCTGTCGCTGGGCATCGCCATGGGCAGGCTGCTGCAGTACAAGGAGATGATGCATCAGCCAGAGGGGCAGGAGGAGTGCCGCTGGTACCAGGAGCTGATCCGGCGCATGCTGGGTCCCGGCAAGCGCGGGCATTGGACGACCGGGCGAGGCGCTGGGTGCCTCGTCAAGCTGGGGCCTCTGTTCGAGGACCTGCGCGGCCCGCCCAAGTACATGGTGTCGCAGATCGCCCGCGGCAAGGCAGCATCGGGGGAGCGGATCATGGCGTCGGAGGACGAGAACGAGGAGGCGGAGGCGCCCCGGATCCAGAAGGTGTCGGGCGCGCTCCGTATCCACTACACGTTCCTGGAGTGGGTGAAGCGAGTGGCGGTGGGCATCGTCGCGGGCGCGCACTGGGACCAATCGCACGCGGCGGCGGCGGTGCTGTCCATCGCGTCGTTCCAGCTCTTGTTCATGGTGCTCCTGAAGCCCTTCATCAGGAAACGGGTGCAGCTGGTGGAGATGGTATCGGTGGGCAGCGAGGTGCTGGTGTTCGCGGCGTGCCTGCTCAGCATCGACGACGACACGCAGGGCGGGCACGGCGTGGGTCTGGCGATGCTGGGCGTGTTCCTGGTGGGGTTCACGGCGCAGACGTGCAACGAGTGGAAGGCGCTGTACCGGCAGGTGCGGTCGCTGAGCGCTGACCGGAGCTCTTTCGTGGAAGGCGCAAAGACGGCGAGCGCCGGGCTGCTGCTGCTGGTGCTGCCGTCCTCCTCGGTTGCGCTGGGTGATCGCCGAGTCGTCATGGACGATGACGGGCAGCAGCAGGCTCCGACCGAGGGAGTGAGGTCGGCGAGGGGATCGAGCGAGCGGTGGTGGCTCCGGCAGCTGCGGGAGAAGGCGAAAGCGAGCTTTGGCAAGGACGAGGTGCCGGAGTCGAGCAGCGGCGCCACCAAAAAGGACAAGTGTAGCGGCGAATGTTGGAAGTGAAGTCCAGTTGATGGATTTGACTGTGCGTGAGGGAGGCCATGTCAAAATGTTTTGTTTGTTTTATTATTTTGAGAGGATTTTGTTTTTTTTTTATTAAGAAACCACCAACCAGTGACTTTGAATAGTGGTCCATGAGAATGTGGGCCGCAATAGGCAGGCCCATGAGGCAGGAAAGGACAACAAACTCTTTTTCCTATTCTTTCTGTGGCCCAAAAAAATATTCTTTATTGTCATCAGACCAGAGCCGACGTTAACGAACCCCTTCTTCCCCAAACACCCCGAGTCGAAGCCGAGTGCGGGAAGAGAGACAGAGAGAGAGAGAGATGCCTGGCACTGGCGAATCCCCCGGCCCTTCCCTTCCTTACTGGGGCGGAGCCGCCGTCGCCGGGGAAGAGGCGCGGTGGCTGCGCATGGACCCTTCCGCCGCCACCCTCCTCGACTCCGGCGCCAAGGAGATGGCGGCCCGCCACCTCGGCCGCACAGCCCACAACCTCTCCTCCTCCTCCCTCCGCAAGAAGTCCGACGTCGCCCTCGTCCGCAAGGTGCCCTGCTCCGCGCTCCGCCGCTTCCTCGTCAACCTCGTGGAGGTCCTCCTCGGCACCAAGCTCGTCATCCTCTTCCCCGCGGTCATCCTAGCTCTCGCCGCCCGCTTCTTCCACTTCGGACAGGTACACATAAGATATCCTTGCTTCTTTCTTCGCACGCCCACAAAGTCACAAACAAGAGCATTGCCGCAGATTTGATCGAGGAGTCGTCACCTTCTTTCATTCATAGTAAAATTTCATTTTTATTCTCTCTCCGGATCAACACATTTTTTGATGACTAGCTAGCTCTTACTCTATATTTCTGCTAGGTTTCAATCGAAGCAAACACACACACACACACACAGTCAGAGACAGAGAGAATGAGATAAGAAAGAGTATGGATTTTGATCACGTCTCGCATAGGGGGCATCTGCATCTAAATCTTCGAAATCTCTACCTTCTTCCCACCATATCAATATTTCTCGCAAAGATTAAACAAATCTGGGGTGGCTGGCCACAACTTGCTCTTTCATATTACGTGCCGTCCCAGTCAAAGAAATCGCAACATAGCCTGACGATTTCAAGTATTTACAGTATTAAATCTAATGCCGTGGCGAGGACACTATGCTAATGATTATATTTCCAGTATTTACATGTGGCCATGTGCCTAGTCTCTAGTGTCAAATTCTATTAAATCTGACACATATGGAATCGTTAGCCTTCCCCCACTCCTCCAATCACATGTACACAAACTGTCGGTCCTGGACTTCTGCCCACCACTGCCTGAACTTTTTCCTGCCCCTCGAGTTAACACAAATTATATGGTTGGCACTGCTCTAGTTACCAGACCATGTAGTACCATATACTGTAGGGACATGTTGCTACCATGACACAACGCTACAGTGATTCCCAATTATTCCCCAAAAATAGAATCTTGCAGGGGTTTTGTTCTTCGTGGCTTTTAGCTCTGTTCTGTTCCACATGTGAACTAGCCAGCACGCTTACAATGTTGTCAGCTGTCATGTTGTCGAAACACATGCAATAGGAACTAAAAGACAACTTGCACTGCCAGAAAAACAAGGTGTTACTCAGCAGTGGATGATGGCTCCAGGACGCTTGTTTGTCGCGTTGGCAGCAAACTGCACTACTCGTCAAGATGTTTCTGATTTTTAATGCCACAAGAGATAACTCCTGAATTCCACCTCAATAATACATTCCAACAAAATTAACGTGTCCTTTTCAACCCTAACAGGAATGGGTCTTTGTGCTTAGCTTAATCGGTCTCATTCCTCTTGCTGAACGACTCAGCTTCCTAACTGAGTAAGTTTCGTTTTGTTCATTCTCATTTCTTTTTCCATGGTACCTGCATCCTCCTAACTATTCTCTGTTATCTGTTGATTGGGTGCAGACAGGTTGCATTTTACACGGGACCTACTGGTAAATGTTGCTGGCCTTAATCTTGATATACAGCCCATAGCACTTGCATTCTAGTTAAAAGACCTGAATCTATCGCAGTGGGTGGTTTGCTGAATGCAACATTTGGAAATGTGACGGAGGTCATCATTGCACTCTTTGCCCTTCATGAAGGCCAGGTCGTAGTGGTCAAATGCTCCCTACTCGGTTCCATATTGTCCAACCTGCTGCTTGTTCTTGGAACCTCCCTTTTCTTCGGTGGCCTGGCAAACCTCAGAACAGATCAGCCATTTGACAGAGTAACCAACTCAATATTTTTTTTTGTGGCTGGCATTTGGTTGTTTTTTTTTAAAACACGAAATAAATGGTGTCTAACAAAAAACAATGTCTTTTTGTTGTGTATAGATGCAAGCAGGTGTTAGCACAGGACTTCTGATTCTTGGTTTACTATGCCACTCTCTTCCGCTGATGCTGAGGTATGCTGTGAGTGGCGGGGAACATGCAGTAAAGTCTTGGGATGCAGGATTGGAACTGTCCCGAGCATGCAGCATTGTCATGCTCCTGGCATATGTAGCCTACCTTTTCTTCCAACTGAAGACCCATCGCCAGCTCTTTGAGCCCCAAGAGGTGTGTAGCATATGCTATTGCTAATTAGAAACCACCTGAAGCCGCTAATAAAATATGCCAGGATCTATCAAATGAACATGATGAAGATGATGGTGATGATTCAGTTGCTCAAGATGAGGCAGTTCTTGGATTTCCAAGTGCGATGATTTGGCTGGGGATCATGACTCTGATGACTGTGGTACTATCAGAGTTTGTTGTGAGTACAATTGAGGTGTGTATTGTAATACCATCCTTAAAATTCTGTGGCAAGCTATTATACAGCTAGGAATTTCGGAATTTCCTGACAGTGAGCTCCATTGGATCAGGCGGCATCAAAATCATGGGAACTATCTGTGAGTTTTATCAGCATAATCTTGATTCCCATAGTTGGTAATGCAGCAGAGCATGCGGGTGCAATCATATTTGCCTTTAAGAACAAACTGGTACGAGCCTTTAGGAGTTCTTGTACTTGGTGAAATATCGATACTGACACAGATTTGTTGGTTGTAACAGGACATTACCCTCGGAGTATGTTTGGGTTCTGCGACACAGATTTCCATGTTTGTGGTGGGCAACTATCAACTTAACCTACGGACATTGTTCTGTTGACTTGTTTCATTGATCTTTCCTGATGGGATTGAGCTGTCCCAGGTTCCACTGAGTGTCCTTGTAGCTTGGATTATGGGAGTCCCAATGGATCTTGATTTCCACTTGCTTGAGACTGGTTCCTTGTTTCTTGCAATATTAGTCACGACCTTCACCCTCCAGGTAAGATTTTTTTCCCCGTTCTTTGCACCCTCATGCACATTTAGTAGGCTTCATAGTGTGGAATTTTTCTTTAGCAGAACAAATAAAAATATCACTGAACGGTTACATAATGTGTTTTGCAGGACGGGTCATCGCATTATCTAAAGGGACTGTTGCTTCTCTTTTGCTACGTGGTCACTGCCATGTGCTTCTTCGTTTTGAGGCGGCGTGGAAGTGCGCATTTTCAGCCATAGCAATTTTAAGTTGTCAATGCCTAATTGCTTGATATTTGATAGAACTTATCTTTCTTGAATGGTCTGTTGTGACTGCATATAGGTGGCAACAACGACGGTGTCCACCTGGGTGAAGGAAGCAACACATGGAGGATTTAGCTGTCAAGTTGGATTGCAATCTGTGTGATTATGAATGGCATGGCAATCATTGGCAATTTTGCATGCAGAACGGGAGGGAGAAGTACGAGTGGGATAGGAGGATCGTAAGGAGAGGATTCTGCAACTTGCAATATGCGCAGCTAATGCGTGAAAATCTTCTATGAAAAGGATCTCTTAAGTATATATTTATATTCTGTAGTATGGCATATTTGTTGCTGAGTAAGATGAGGGGGCAATATTTTCTTGTTGCACGGTTCGTTATATGGAGCACTTGTTAGGATTTGAGCAGTCAATGATCAATTCAAATTACTCCCTCCGTTTTTTAATTGTTGTGAATGTTAGACTTTTAATTTCAACTTTGACTATTTATCTTATTCAAAAAATTATTTCAAATATGTAAAATTTTAAGTTGTGATTTAAATAACTCTAATAATAAATCAAATTATAATAAAATATATAATATTTATAAAAAAATTAAATAAGATAAACAGTAAATATTGAAATTAAAAGTCAAGTGATATCAATTTAAAAACACGGAGGGAGTATGTTTAAGGGCATCTTTTTCATGACTCGTCAGCTCCGTGACAGTGAAAAGTCATAGCAGCTCGATACGCAATGGTAGAAATTTGAGCAGTACTAGTTCAAACTCCGTGCTTCGCAACGGATAAAAAATAATTTAACAGTTCACACCATTTGTATAAACAAATTGATGGTCTGCACCATGCTGTTTGATGGAGTACAATGTAACTACTGCAGCTTACTATTATCACATAAAAAGATAATTAAATACTTGTATTTGATACAAAATACTATAAAATTAATATAACTGTCTATTTATTGAAAGCAATACAGAAGTGGCCACCATGAGATGCTGAGCTCCCAGCATTTTTTGAGCACCATCAGGCCCTAGTTAGGCCCCTGTGCCGCCTACTTGATCGACATATTAAAATGCCGGAACATCATCGTGAATGGCTGTCTGTCCTTAGTTTTCAAGCACATCGCAACTCTGAACCTTTGGCGTCTTGGTTCCTCAATTGGACACATTTTTTCTTATATGTTTTCCAGATTTCATCTATAGCCTGCACAAGAATGAACCAGGTCATTTCAACATATATGCACAAAAGATAACTGACAACAAATCAGCTTCCTATGCGTGGAATAACTACTTTGTAGTTAGAAAAGACAAATAATTCATGTAAATAAGATGCGACACAAAATGGTCAATGCAAGGAAAATATAGCTTATTGATTGAGTTTCAGAATGATAAAAAACTGCAATGAATTTATAAAAGGGCAGGACAGACTCCAGAGCTTGCAAAGCTGTGTTTTCTTAATATTAACCTTTCTATTTTGGCTAAAAACACATGAAAAAAATGGCTTTGACCTAAACCAATCAGTAGCTAAACCTGTTGCCAGAGTTTGTAACCAGTATTACAACATTACACTCTTTTCTTTTGATTCTCTTTCAGAAAATATCACTATTCTAACATATATGCAACAAAAATAACATTGAATGACTTCAACATATAGTTGAAGCATCAAAATCTCATGGAGGTTCTAAGAATCAACCAAGCTCACAACATTTCATACAGATTCTTGGAGGAGCAAGCCAGTCGCAAGGCTTGGCCGAAGGAGAGGCAAAAATAACCAAAATAGAACTGTATGGTATTTAAAATATCCTGATGGGACGGTGCTTATTCTTGCATCTGAGTACATGACATCCTCCTCATCTTCCACTTTGCTAGCTCGAAGGCCCACAAGACTCCACCGTGCAACAGGAGACTAAGCAGCACCCAACATCGAACATTCTCAGCAGGTCAAAACATTGGCAGATTCGAATAAAACAAAACAGGCTATGACTTTCAAAGTGTTCTTTTCTCAATCAAATATAAAGCAATCATAACGGATTAAGAATATTTAATGAAAATACCACATTACATCAAGGATGTATTATACAAAGTGCATAAGGAGCAAGGTAAGGAATCCAAGCGTGTTGAATTCTTTCCTCTATTATTGTAACTTGCCATCTAGAGTTTTGTTTAGCATTTAAGCTTTGTTAGTCTCAAGTCTCAAACTGTGGCCTTGCATGTTTCTTTTTGTCTGTAAAATCAATTAATTTTATTTAGGTTTATAAGGATGTAAGACACCGCTAGTAACTTCTTACCAGTATACATTTGTTTTCTATGTCATTAGTTAATCATAATTTGCTTGGCAAGATACTTGTATCAATTAACTGGTTATCAGGATTCAATAGCCTCCAAACCATCTAAATTCACAAAGTATCGCACCCTCAAAACTACAAATTTGGGGACATAATGCACCAAATTGAGATCATTGGGAGCTTCTGGATTATATATCGAGAAATCGAATCGGCCATATACCTTGTGTTAGAGGAACCTGAGGAAGTTGAGCAGGACGCCATGGAAGCTGTCGTTCTGGAATGCAAAACCAAAAGAAGTTAAACTAATCACATGTTTCGGTCTGAAGATATTTAGACGAGCTGAGTGCAGAGTTCTTGTGGTCAGTGACTTCGTCACCTTCAACAGCAGCACCTTTTGAGCCGCTGCTAGAATAGGGAACACATCCCGCACCTGCAGTTGGTGACATAAGTAAGCCAACTGAAACCTCGGTAACCAGATCGTATGGTTATTGGTTAGCGATGCATAACACATCAGCAGAAAATTGCTACGCACCAGTGGTGCATTGAGTAATTCGACCTCCAATTCCAGCTTCCTAAGAAATTCAAAATGCGTCGTCTCAAAAAAAAAATTCACCACGCAGTTAGTCAATGGAAACAAGAACTCGCTGGGCAAACGGCCAAGCCAAACCAATGGGACGCAGAAGCACGACCATACCGGCTATTGGAGACATCGGAGAAGAGGGAAAGGAAGACGCTATGGCCTTTGTCCACGGGGTAGCTCTTCCATAGAGGCGGATCTACAGCAAGGTAGGGCGGCCTCCCTACCTAACCTCACCATCGAGTACCCCTACCCCATCCTCTCCTAGAGCTCCGGCACCCGGCGCTTGACGGGGACGCCACTGTCCGGTCAAGGCTAGGCAGAGCGCATCGGAGCGATGCGTGGGGAGGGAAACAGCATGGGGCGCGGAGCGGGCCTGGACGGGGCAGCGTGGGGTGACGAGCTGTGTCGGGGCGGGGGCCATGCTAGGGCTAGTCGAGGCAGGTTGGCGGCGGCCGGACTGTAGCGCCGCCGAGGCAGAGCCGCGCACGGACCGACAGAGCAGGGCAGAAGGTGATGGCGCTGAGTCGGGGCCGCTGCGCGTGAGTGAGCGGGTTCGTCACAACCGTTCGATGTAGATCCGACGGTTGTGAGTGGCGGATGGCAGAAAGGCCATCACCACCCAATCCCATTTTTAGAGGAGTATAGATACGTACGTATGGCGTACGTTGGTCTCGCGTCACCTTGTACTAGGTTATTAGTGCCGATTCTTTCTTGGTGCGCTTGTTTTACACTGGAACAGCACAGGCTCGGTTTGTTTTAGTTTTTAAGTTGGTTTTTTCAGTGGAAAAGTTAAAATTAAAAAATTGAAATAAATAAAGTTTTGAAAAGTTAACTTTTAAAACGCTGAAAAGCTGATTTATAAAAAAATGAATTAAAAACCGAAAAGCTTATTTAGAGCTGCTTTAATAGCTTTTGGTGTATAGATAAGTTAATTGTATATTACAAAAGTCAATAACCACTGCTTTACTAGTCAGTTTTTCAACTAGTTATCAACCAGTTTTTTTTAAAAGTTTAAAAGCTTCAACTCAACAAAAGGCCCTAACTGAGATTTCTTACTCTCTTCCTCCTCTAAGCAAAGCCAAAACCAGAGAAAGTAAAAGCAAAAGCATGCGCAACAAGGCAACAGGTGTTACGACCGGATTAGATTTGCTGAAGCCCGTGGTCACGGTTCAGGAATCTCTCTCTCTCTCTCTTCATTTCTAATCACTACTGTATTGTCGTAGTACAGTACCGGAAACTTAACCACTAATCACATGGGAACATCTATCCAAGGGTTAACTAGAGTAGGCAACTAGACTATAGGAAATGAACAATCCAAGAGCCTGCTTGTCGTCCGTGACCGTGACCGTGACAAATCAAAAGTCGCCTACGCTGATATTCTAGAAGGGGCCCGACGACGCGTTCAAGCCCAGCCCAGCCCATTTTGGTGGAAATTTCGTCGCACCAGGAGTGAGGATTTTTTTGCTTTTGAGTATGAGTGGGTGTTACTTGGTCGCAAAGGACGCACCCACCATCTCTAATCACTTCGGCCTGCTCCACCTTCTCTAATCACTTCCTGCTCCACCATTATTAATTACTCCAGTTCTCCTTGTTGGAAGATCTCTCTCACACAGATCAACGAGGAGGAAGAAGAAGAAGATGGAGGCTCGATCGCGAGTTCTGGCAGTTCAGCGACCAGCTCCGTCTGCAGAACAACTTTTCCAGCCTCTCCATCGCCGATTCCATCTGGTCGTCCAACGGCAACTCCGATCGCCGCAACAACAACCTTCTCCTTCCTCCTGCTGCTGGAGCTGGAGCGGGAGCTGGTGCCATCGGCGGTAACAGTAGCAGTAAGCTCGCCTTCGGCTTCCCCAAGAACGACGCCGACCGCTACAACACCTTTTCCGACGCCAGCAAGAACAACCTTTTCGGCTCCAACAACAAGAACAACAGCGCCGTCGCCTTGAACAAGAACCACAACAACAACGCCAACGACGTCAAGAGCTACTTCAACAAGTCCGTCGGAAGACCGGCCAGCAACAATCTCAGCGTCCCTAGGAAGAACGCCGTCGCTGATAATAATAAGAAGAACAGCACCAATAACAACAGCAGCAGCGTCTCCGACAAGAGGTTCAAGAGCCTTCCGGCGTCGGAGGCGCTGCCGAGGGGCGAGGCCATAGGCGGGTACATCTTCGTCTGCAACAACGACACCATGGAGGAGAACCTGAAGCGGCAGCTCTTCGGCCTGCCGTCCAGGTACAGGGACTCGGTCAGGGCAATCAGGCCAGGCCTGCCACTCTTCCTCTACAACTACTCCACGCACCAGCTCCATGGAATCTTTGAGGCCGCAAGCTTTGGTGGATCCAACATCGATCCGATGGCTTGGGAGGACAAGAAGTGCCCCGGAGAGTCCAGATTCCCGGCTCAGGTACCACATGTGATTCATCATCCTTGGTTTTTCTTTTATTTTTTTCAAATCTAATCTACAGTAGTCAAATTACCATTGGAGAGAGAGCCAGAGATCATTAGATCAACTTGTTTAGAGTACTCATTGATTGTCAAGGTTGGTTGGCCGATGGACATTGCTGTCAATCGATTAACTCGGATTGGTTGGCCGGTGTGACTGTCAGGCCATTAAGCTATCTGTCGCTCTCATTGCTTTACTGGATGCCGCGTTGTTGATGATCTAGTCTAATCCTTTTCATCATTTAGCCGGAGTAGCAGAGAAAATTAAAATCAAAATCAAAATCCAACCTTGCAGGTGAGGGCTGCAACTCGGAAGATCTGTGATCCGCTGGAGGAGGAAGCTTTCCGCCCCATCCTCCATCACTACGACGGACCAAAGTTCAGGCTGGAGCTCAGTGTCCCAGAGGTAGGAGTATCTCTGTCTTCTTCACTTTACTACTAGCACTACAGTGTTTGTGCAAGCAGGCTGGCTGATCAAGTCGAGGTTCCACTGCAGGCGCTTTCCCTCCTTGACGTCTTCGCGGAGAAGGTTTTTGCCTGACCACCATCACGCAGGAAGGGAATCGATCAAAGATATGTTAACTGATTCGTCTTCTGGTATATGATACGCTACTAGAGTTTTGCCCCATGTTTGGGCTACATGTATATGGTTTTCATGTACCACAAATTTACCTGATCTGCAGCTCCCCCCTGTGTACTGTAACAGTAATAATCTCTTGTAAACCAATCGACCCTGCTATGTAAACGTAAACAGGAATAAACAAACACCCGGTGATATATGAATCACCGTCCTGTATCATCACCACCACCCGGTGATTTGTCATGTTATCATGTTCAAAGAACGGAGGGAGTACCTCACACAGGCAACGCCCCCAAACAAATTTCATGTCGAAGAAGGATTCACTGTAATAAAACGAAGCAAATTCCTAGCAGCCTGGCGTTAAAATATATCCGCATACAAACACAACGGAAATGCCTTTTAAAGTGGTACAACGGAGGCAAAACAAATCCTCCATACAGCATTAGTTCCAAAGTGTTTCACTAAACATCAGAAAGTCGATATATTTGAAGGAGCAGCTCCCTTCCCCTCTCATGTTCTATTCATAGGCCCGCCCTTGGAACTTATGATGGCACTAGAAATCACAAAACAAACACATATAAGGCCGCGGTATAATAACATGCAAGCAATGTGGTCACGACATCAACAAGTACTTACTGTATGTGGAAGTGTCAATTTGCTCAGGCAGTTCCTTTATGTCGACCTCAAATCTTTCTTGCACCTTTATTATAATATAACGTCTCCTTAGTCACAGTATCGACAAGAACAAACACCAAACAAGCAACGCAGCAGAAGCCACTTACAGAGTTAAGAACATCTGAATCTGAGGCAGAGGAAACAAAGGTGATTGCAAGTCCCTTAGTGCCAAAACGTCCAGCCCTGCCGACCTGCAAAGGACATCAGAACATTATGTTTCATTAACATAATAAACATACATAAGTTAAAGTCACTGCAGCCGATAAGAGGTTACCCTGTGCAGATATGTATCAGCAGAGTCTGGCATATCGTAGTTTATCACAATGTTGACCCGTTCAATATCAATGCCTCTGCCAACTAAATCCGTAGCCACAAGAATTCTCTTGTGACCTTCCTTGAAATTCTTGTATCGGGTCAATCTGTCAAAGAACCAAACATTGCATTTAGAGGTCCTGCCAAGATAGCAAAGAGGACCTTCCCAAAAAAGTACCCCCTCCGTTCCAAAATATAAGCATTTTTAAGTTTAATCAAAGTCAAATTTTTATTACTTTGACCACTAATAATGTATACTACCTCCGTCCCAATAGAAGTTTATTTCTAGCTTTTGTTGACTACGACTTTGACCAATGATTTAGATAAGTTTAATTAATTTTAATAATATAAGTTATATATATTATAAAAGAATTTCTTTTGATGAATTTAAAAGTACAAATACTAGGTTTTTAAATTTAACCAAATCTTTAGAAATCATTAGTCAAAGTTGTAGTCAACAAAAGCTAGAAATAAGATTCTATTGGGACGAGGGAGTAACTAATAATATTTTATCATATAAAAATTATATTTTTTGATTCATCATGAAATAAACTTTCATAAAAGTATATTCTTACATTAGAAATTGTGTAATTTTCGAGATATTATTAGTAAAAGTTAAAAAAAGTTGACCTTATCCAAACTTAAAAACGCTTATATTTTGGAACAGAGGTAGTAACAAATACAGGCATGCAAGTGGCCAGCCATAAAAATAGTATTAACCTAAATATCAAAAGGAAAAAAAATCACCCAACAAAAACCCATATGCTAAGATATGTAACAAGTACATGGTACTCATATAAGCAGGAAATTATTAGCCTACCTAGCAAGCCAGTGATACACTAGAAAACAATCAGGCTAGTGCCATATAGGATAAAAAAGTTAAACCCTAAGGTGCCGTTTGGCAAATCAGAAATGTTGTGTTCATTTGGGATTAGGAAATAAATAAATAAACAGTTGAAATTTAGTGAGATTGATGAACAAAGGATCTACATTTTTCCTTTTATTTCCCAATCCAATCCCAACTCACATTTCTCATCACCCAAATGGCACCTAATTACAAAAAAATGGAACACACCAGTACTGAAGGAATAGCGTAACAAATTACAAGTCGCATGCTCATGATTAAACAAGACAACACAATAAGACTTGTTAATCCAAAGCACCAACAAATGAACAAAGCAGAAACAAAATACCTTTCTTCCTGGGTCATTCCAGAGTGGATGCAGATGGAAGGAAAGTTGCACTCACAAAGCAACTTATTCAGTTCAGCAGCTCTGCTGACACTCTTGACAAATATCACAACTTGGTTAAAATCAAGAGCATCCAATAGGTCATTCAATTTCCGGTTCTTCTCCGCCTCGCTCAGTTTTATGTAGTGCTGGAGCAAGAAGTGACAAGAATATATTACGAGCCATCAATTTAAGGGACGCCTAAAAGATGGTAATGAAACAAAATCTTACCTGTACAAGACCATGGAGGGTCAACTTTGCCTCATCATCAACATAAATTTCCATCGGCTGTAAGTGAACAAATGATAGATGAAAGAAATTAGCACTCCACCATCAACCTTGCTATATACCAAAAGAATGGTATACAAAATCCTGTGTCAGAGCTCGGAGCATCCATATGGAAGTACAATATGCACTGTTGCATACTGTGATTCCACCAAATAAGCTTCAGGTTTGCAAAAGTGCTTCCCAATACAATTCCAGACGAATGAGAGCAGCTTTGTCCCAAGACAGAGAGAGAACGAGAAGCAGTCAACTCCAATGAAGCAAAACCAAGTGAATGCAGAATGTGCAGTAAGCTGGAGAATATTGTCCAGGAGTAAGTGTTTGTATCTTCAGATAAGGCAACCTCCTGTACTGTCCCCAGTTGCCAACATATACCCAAAGTGTGAACTCTTCAGGCAAAAGAGACCACCACCTTTCCCTTCCTACCTCACACGGTACTGGCATGGAAAAGGAAAAAAAGGGAAGGAGACCGCAACTCACTATATGCTACATGCAGGACACTGACCAGGAATCCTTTCACCTAAGAGAAAGCAGACAGAGTAAATTCTCATGTCTGTAATTGAGTATGGCTACCAAGAAGATCACCAAGGAATATGCAGATTTTAAAACGACCCAAATGTTCAAAGGAGGGCTGGAGAAGGCTGAAGAACATTACATCTTGCATAAATTTCTTGCATACAGGACGGATCTCCTTGCTGAGTGTGGCTGAAAACATCATGACCTGCTTGTCATGAGGTGTCATTTTGAAGATCTCTTGGACATCTCTTCGCATATCTGCATGGTACAACACATTGTCATGTGCAGCAGGGACAAGAGCACACAAGTGTACCCAGTCTCTTGCAAGACAGAGAATGATTGCATGGGATGAGAACTTACCAAGTGACTCAAGCATCTTATCACATTCATCAAGGATGAAATGCCTCACATTTTTCAAGGAGAGGTCCTTGTCTCTTGCAAGAGCAAGAATCCTTCCAGGTGTGCCGACCACAATATGAGGGCATTCATTCTTCAACAGGTCTTTATGCTTTCTGATGTGGACGCCTCCGTAGAAGACAGCAACTTTTACTTCGGGCAAATATTTGCTGAACCTCTCAAACTCATGACATATCTACAGAAGAAAAGGGCGGCAAACAATCAAAAACTATAAACAAAATGATCCAGAAAGAAACAAATGCACAATTAGTGTTTACACAAACCTGGTAAGCCAGTTCCCTCGTGTGGCACAATACAAGTGCCGCTACCTGACCAGCAACAGGGTCAATTTGCTGGAGGGATGAAAGGACAAAAACAGCAGTCTTGCCCATGCCAGATTTTGCTTGACAGATGACATCCATTCCGAGAATTGCTTGCGGGATGCACTCGTGTTGCACTGATGTGGAACCAAAAGAAATTGGAGCAGCACCCCAGTGAGTAAAAGTTTAACCTTCTGGATCCATGTTAATGGAAAGTGTTACCATATTCCCCTCCAATGGGGAGTATCAGAAGAAATTATACCTGCACAACAGCAAGGAATGTTACCCCGGAAGGGAAGTGTGAAAAAAGAACTAAATATTAAGGCATATAACAAGGGTTGGACAAGTACAACATCAAGTAAAAATAAAAAGAACAATATAAAGAAATTGTTATTTGCTTATACTAATTGTACCATCTATACTTGAAATTTTCATCTCCAAAATCCATAACACTTACCATTAACATATGAATGAGCCTCACGACATCGATGAAGAGAAAATAGGGCAAGCTAAATGTCATTTTTCAAGTACTGCCATATGCAAATATGTCCATACTCATTCTTCTTTGAGCTACTATAAATCAACTCATCACTAAAATATGACACATCATGACACCAAGTCAGATATTTAGTGCTAATCAATGGCTATCTTCCTATGGTGCCGATATGTTTCTTAGCACAGAAATTATTATGTGAATTTCAATTCTAAATCTTATATGAGTATCTTGTCATTCCCTAGCTAACAAAAATTTAAACTTGTTGATGGATTTCCAGCATAGCAATGAATGTTTATTATAGTAGTATAAGAGCATGAGAGAAAATGAAACTTGCCTTCGGATGGATGCTCAAAACCGCAGTCCTGGATAGCACGAAGCAGTTCAGGCTTGAGCAGGAAGTCCCTGAACCCGGAACTGTGGATCCCAACGTAGCCCCTGGCGGTTCCAACAGGCGGGAGTCAGATCGGAGGAATCTAATCCATCCAAGAGGAATAAGGCAGAGAAGCGGCAACAGACATACTTTTTGGCGACCTCTCCGGTGGGCTTGGCGGCGGAGCCATCGACGGCCTTGTCGTCGTCTTCTTCGTAGTCCAGGAGCTCCTCCTCGTAGACGTCGTTCTCTTTGGCCTCTCCCATCCTGAGAGAGAGAGAGAGAGAGAGAGAGAGAGACACCAAATAAAACCATCAGAAACCCTATAAATCACAAGCGTCGCGAGCAGATTTGCTAGTCAAATTCAAATTGATTGAGAGCGAGTAGTAGAACTCACATGAATATCTACTAGATCCGGCGGGACGAGAGCTAGTAAGGATTCGGAGCCGGCGACTGCAAAGAGAGAATCGATTAGAGGTTCTTGCGGGTTTTGCTTGCGGCGAGGTGGATTTAGGCGAGGAGAGGAGAGGAGAGGATAGGGTTGAGCGAGCACTAACCAAGCAGAACTGATCTGGGGGCTGCTAGGGTTTGTCTTCCACTGAACACTCAGACGAAGACTCACTCCCAATCCCAAGCCTACCGCTCTACCAGTATATCTATACGCCGCCAAGACCAGGACGGGCTGATTCTCAAAAAAAAAAAAAAAAGACCAGCACGGGCTGCAATGGGCCTCGATAACTCTATCTATTATTGGGCCTCGATAACTCTATCTATTATTGGGCCTCTTTCTTCTGGATGGAAGCTGGTTGGGCTTGTATTACTGGGCCTTGAGAATTCCATCCCAAGAAGAAGAGCCCAATCTCTGGAGGAAGCAAGCAGAGCAGCCATCTCTCCCCACGCTCACTCCGCTCGGGGACACTGTCGCTTCCAGCAGTGTCCATTCCTTCTTCCCCACCCCCGGCGGTTCCGGCGCCGCCGCTGTCCCTTCCTTGTTCCGACACGGGGAGGGCCCCATCGGAGGGGAGAAGAGTAATGGGAGGCTTGCCCACCGCCGGGGCCGCGGCGGTGGATGTCTCCGCGGAGGGCACCCTGGTGTGGCTGCGCCGCCCCAACGGCACCTGGTGGCCCAGCATCGTGATATCGCCGCTAGACGTCCCCGAAGGCTGCCCGCCTCCGCCACGCTGCCCCGCTATCCCCATCATGCTGCTCGGCCGACGCGACGGCACCACCTGCGTGTATGTTTCTTCTTCTCTTTTTTTTTTCCTCTTAATCTATCCCTTTCTTCACCTCCTCCTCCTCCTCTCTCTCGAATCGATATTATATAATAATAAGAGAGCAAAATCCTCAGCAACTGGTGTAACCCCGGGAGGTGCAAGCGCGTCAAGCCCTTCCGCTGCGGCGAGCTCGACTTCGACCAGCGCATCACCAAAGCCCAGGCCGTCGCCGCATCCCGCATTCACTACAAGGGCAGGTACGCGCGCATGGAAGATGCCATTCTCCAGGCCCTCGAGATCGAGAGGGCTCGTGCGCTCCATGCACCCCGCCACAACATCAACTCGCCGTCCCCAAACAAGAAGCGCAAGACCCCCAATGATTCCGAGGATGATGCGCCGCCCAAAGGCTCCCGCCGTATGAGGGACCTCAGCGACTTGTCCAGTGCCCCTGCACCCGACATCAATTGTCATCTGCCTAGTGTCGCTAGCAATCAGGTGAAAAGGAGTAAGCACACACATGCCACCGTAAAGAGGAAGCATAGCGTTGTGGACCTCGACCATCCTTATGCTTCTTCCAGGAAAAAGGATAAGTCCCGTCCACTATCAGAGCTGTGCAATGGTGATAAATGGAATGGGTTCACATCAACTGGCCATCTGACAAGCCTGGGTGCTAGTTCCCCCAGCAGTTCTTCCGGCACTTCTACCATGGGTGCCTCATTAGACAAAAGCTGCTCACCGTCCAAAACAGATCATCCAAAGCTCACTGAAATCCCCAGCATGAATGGGATACTTGGTGATGATTCTCCCGGTTTTGAACCTCTCGCTGCGGCAAATATCTTGGAACCAGGTAAACCTGTTTTACAGTGTATGATATTTTCTAGTCTTGATGAAATACTCTTAATAATGACAGACATTATTTATGCCAGCTAACTAGATGCATGGGTACTGTTTATAACTTGTTAGGCTGTTTACCGTTAATTGCAATCTAACCAGATATTATTTCCGCTGCTGCCTATTGTGTTACTTGATTGATTAAGTCATGATGACTATTTGCTCAGTTTATTTTTACAAAAGATCTCTTTAACCAAGTACTTGAACTGGAGTAAATTATATTTCTATCTGGGGATGTTCGCAAATCTCATAGCCTTAACATGTAGTTGTCTATAAAGTTGGGTTAAAACTTTGTGCAGAATAGGTGGACTTTTGATTGCACATCCTTCAGAATGCGGTGCTGTGTCTTATTTGTTCTTTTGTAGATATAGTTGTAGTGTATGGGAATTGTATTTTTTTGATCTTCTGGCACTAGAAATTTTTTCTTCCTGTTTCTGAATTCCCAGATAATGCATGACTTGAACTGATTTTTCTTCAGATCTTTGGCCGACATCTCAATCTTGTGCATCACCAAAGTATCCAACTTTGAAACACCCTAAGCAAACCACTGAATGCAACAAAGGCGACGTCTCTCTCCGATTTGAGCGTGAAAATTTTATGGTGAAAACCTTAGGTTCTATTCACTTGGGGGGCAGCAACAGGACAAGAAAGGGAGTAGGGCTTAAGCACAACAAAACAAAGGCAGTAAAGCAGAAAGTTTCAAGTAACGAGGATGCCCTTTTGGAGAAAAAACCAACCAAGCTGACTTTGAACAAGCCTGGTGAACCTGGTAAAAATATGCACCTTACAGTGTTTCCTGCTGATTTAGATTGTGTTGATGTAGTTCAGCAGCAACATTCTGAAAGAAGCCACGATCTCGGAGAGTCATCAGGAACCATGAGCAATATCTCAAACTGTGAGAATGGTTCAGTATCATCTCTTGTCTTTGAGTTGCCGCTTCAAACATTGCCACCCCCGAAGATGGCACCTGACCTAAAAAGGTGCCATGCTGTAATGCCTATCAAGACTCTGCAACTGAATTCGACCCTTTACGATGTGGAGTTAAGCTCTCGGGGGACCAGGCACAACGGGCGTCGTGTGCCTCTTGTTTCCCTCATGAGTAAATGGAACCATAAACCAGTTGTTGGGTATCCAATCTCTGTGGAGGTCTTAGATGATGTGTTTCGGTGTCTTTTATCAAAAACAGATGATCATTGGCCGGCTGCAAGCATTGGAGATGCATCGCTGAAGAAGACGGGCAAAGCTGGGGGCTTGCCGCCGTCACAAGCCTGCCGAGCCAAACCTAAAAGCCGCAGAAAGTCCTCAGGGAAGGAAGCGGACAAGTTGTGGCAGCCACATACAAAGAAACCAGCATCTTCTTCCCCGAGAAAAATGCGGAGGCTTTCCTCTTTTGCTTCCAGCCACAGAGACCGCTTTGGTTTGGGAAAGCCAGTGGTAGGGAAGATATCTGGGTCAACCATCGCATGTATCCCGCTTCGAGTTGTTTTCAGTAGAATCAAGGAAGCGCTAAGCTGTCCAGCTAGATGAGAGTATATATGTCTTAGCTGAGTAGGAGGCTGCGTGCTGCTCGAACATGTGGGGCATAGGTGCCTTGGTATGTTGTCTGAAATTGTAATTTGAAATATGTATTTTGGATTGGGCAGTGGAGTCATTTTGGGTTCACTGAATGTACTCTGGTGCTGGTGGATGCGCTTTTGTGGTAGCAACAATGCTATGGAGTAGTATGTATGGAACTGGAGGCGGATAAGTAGTTTGTAATTTGAAATGTGTAGCTTGGATTTCAGTAAAGACATGGACCCTTCATCTGATTCGTTTTTTATGTCATCGTCTCGCTTGCGTCTAAGCATCGTGTACTCTTGTTGCACCGGGGCACTGTCACTCAAAAATTGCACGCTAGGTCATCTAAGTAACACGCAACAATAAAGAAAACAAAAGTAGTGCGGCTAGTCGGCACAGACACGTAAACTTGCAGTGGTAGTATCACGGTATAAAAGGAGAGGAGCTTCCTGGAATAACTTGTGTCGATCATCCTCGTATCTGTGCTTGAGCAGCAATGGCAGCCCGCCTCCGATGTCTCGCCGGTCTCTTCCTCGTCAGCGCAGTCGCCGCCGCGCGGTGGCAGGACGGACTTCGCCTGCCGTCGGAGCACGAGGATGTCGTCGGGACCAGATGGGCGGTGCTCATCGCCGGCTCAAACGGCTACTACAACTACAGGCATCAGGCAAGAACTCTCTTCTTTTTTATACTCTGCACAACCTGAAGTAGAATTGAATCGAGTACTTGTTACCCGACCAACCCGAAGAACCGATAGTGATGAACGATCAATCAAGCCTTTCCTTTTCGACGTTGCTTGCTTGCTTGCCAATTCAGAGGAGTGCCAGTTCAGAATTCATGCCTCTGAATAAGTAAATTTGATTTTCCAGGCCGACGTGTGCCACGCGTACCAGGTCCTGAAGAAGGGCGGCCTCAAGGACGAGAACATCGTCGTGTTCATGTACGACGACATCGCCAACAACCCCGACAACCCCCGTCCCGGCGTGATCATCAACCACCCCACCGGCGGCGACGTGTACGCGGGAGTCCCAAAGGATTACACTGGAAATGACGTGAACGTCAACAACTTTCTGGCGGTGCTGCTGGGTAACAGTTCGGCCGTCACCGGCGGCAGCGGGAAGGTCGTCGACAGCGGTCCGGACGACAACATCTTCGTCTACTACAGCGATCACGGCGGACCGGGGGTCCTCGGCATGCCGTCCGACGAATACCTCTACGCTAAGGACCTGGTGCAGACCCTGAAGAAGAAGCACGCCGCTGGCACCTACAAGAGCCTCGTCTTCTACCTCGAGGCGTGCGAGTCCGGGAGCATCTTCGAGGGTCTCCTGCCGTCGGACATCAACGTGTACGCGACGACGGCATCGAACGCGGAGGAGAGCAGCTGGGGCACTTACTGCCCCGGCGACGAGGAGGGCAGCCCGCCCCCGGAGTTCGACACTTGCCTCGGCGACCTCTACAGCGTCGCGTGGATGGAGGACAGCGACGTGCACAACCTGAGGGCCGAGTCCCTGAAGCAGCAGTACCAGGTGGTCAAGGACAGGACGTCGGGCAAAGACACCTACAGCGTCGGCTCCCATGTCATGCAGTACGGCGACCTGAAGCAGAACGAGCAGAGCCTCTTCATGTTCATGGGCACCAACCCGGCCAACGACAACGCCACTACTCATCTCTCGCTCTCGCGGCTCGCTGGTACCGTGAACCAGCGCGACGCCGATCTCGTCTACTTCTGGCAAAAGTACCGGAAGGCTGCTGAGGGGACGGCAGAGAAGAGGCAGGCCAGGAAGCGGCTGCTCCAGGTGATGGCCCGTCGATCCCAGGTGGACAGCAGCATGGAGCTCATAGGCGGTCTCCTCTTCGGCTCCGACCAAGGCTCCAAGGTCCTCAATGACGTGCGGCCGGCGGGGCAGCCACTGGCCGACGACTGGGACTGCCTCAAGTCCCTGGTGCGCTCGTACGAGGAGCATTGCGGGTCGTTGGCGCAGTACGGGATGAAGCACATGCGCTTCTTCGCCAACATCTGCAACGCTGGCGTCACGGCGGAGGCCATGGCAAATGTCGCGGCCCAGGCTTGCTCCGCCGTCCACGACTCCTTGTCGGTCAGCTATTAATAAGTCCGATCAGTGTGCTGTGCGTCTCTTTCCGTCCGCGATCATGCTGCAAATTCAACTGCCAAAGATGTCATGACCTTCATCATCACTGTAAATAATAATACTCCTAATACAGTAGTACTACTACGCGTGCAGCCTTTGATCAAAATTTGCTTCGCATATCTTTGATTCGCAAGCGATCCATATACATGAGGTGATAAGATCAACAATACTGTGTTATCTCAAAATAAAAACAAAACAAATGATACGAAAACGGTACAAGTTTATGGCTGTGTTCCGGAGGACGCCGTTCCAGCTTGATAGCCATAGATTGGTGCGTGTATAAATGAAATATTACCAGATAACAGATGGGGTACATGAATGAAGTGTTATTATCCTGTTATAAAGGTAGCGCACACAGAGACAGAGAAAAACCTTCAATCAAGGATACAGAATTCCAGTTTGTGTGCAGTGTATACTGCATATAACCGATATTGCTACAGATACAAGGCCATCATTCTGACGGTAACCTTCATGCACGTATTTACATGAGCAAAAGACATGAGACCGACAATAATATGTAGCTGCTACAAGTCAAAAATAATATGGAAGCTACCACTATTTGTCTAAGCTCTCAGTATATAACTCTAACCAATCAAGCAGTAACATGCAGCATACAATTCCTGGTTACAAGTCACTCTGTTGCCGCTCCATCTGTATGGACTGGAAAATCCGAGCTGCTGATTCGGAAGCAGTCCGGGCAGTGTGTGGAACAACTCTAATGACGCGGCCAGTATTGTCCCTTCCCCCAGACAAGGGTTGAGATTGCCCATTTCCACCTGAAGGTTCAGAAGGGAGTGGCGCTGGACCCCTCCCTTCACCTTGCTGCCTCTCAAAAGGACTGCTAGCGCTACTGCCTTGGATCTCACTGTCTCTTGATGCATGGAATCTCCAAATGCCGGCAGACAGTGCTTCACTCCTTAAGTGCGACATGTTACAGGAACTTCGTGAATGCTGCTCTCTCTGTCCATTAGGCCATGCAGCAACATGGCTCACTTGCTCAACTGCAGATGCTGAGGCCGCGGGATTCATCACCGGCATGCTAAAAGGTGGGAAGTACATCGGCGTCATGGCTGGAGGACCAGGAACACCCATGTGCTGCGCCTGATGAGGCATAGGAATACCATATGCTGAATTCATGAAATCTCCAGCTGTTGATGGGAGGCTTACAGGAGTACAGCCAGCATAAAATGGGGCCAAGAAGCTTCCTGCTGGAGGGCAGGGCCCAGTATAAGGTTTGTAGACGAGTCCTTCAGATGGAGACATAACAGGAACGAGCCACTGATTCGGAGGTGGAGGAATGCACCAACTGCTCTGCTTGTTCCCTGAACCAGTAGGCATCGCAGGAGGATTACTGCTAACAGCACCATTTGCAGTACCTTGAGCATCAAGTTGAACTCCAGCCTCATCATCCTGAGATGGAGAAGGCTGGTTCCCATTGGTCTTATCCTTTGAGTACTCTTGTTGCTGCAAAGTTGGCTGTACATCATCCTTCCTTTTTGAAGATGGAAGCTGTTTTTCAATGTTTCCTCCAGCCAGCTTCATCTTGCTAGCCACCAGGGCTTTGCCAAGGCATGGATCCCCTTCAATAAGTAAATGCGGAGATGCCGCAATTAACTTCTGCACCTGTTTGAAAGAAAATTTAAACAACAGTTATATCAAAATTCAGCCAAAGGTATCCATAAGTCAACCTGACTAGAAAAATGAACTCATTTCCTGCCGACTCACTTTGATCAACCTATGCAGCTCGAATACTTGGACAGCAAAAACCCTCTGTTGACTGTATGAGTTAAAAAAACAGCGTAAGCAACATGAAAAGGAACTTATACAGGGATTAAGAAATTAATATTCCAGGAACCTATCTGAAAAAAATGAGACAGAGATAGAGGCATTCATTATATGGCACCACACAATGTAGAAATTGGTGCAATTTTTTCTTGAATATTTTTTAGGTCAGTGTTCATGAATGCGTCTTGAAATGAAAGAGATTTAGGAGAAGAGGAGGTCTAATCTGCACGGTTCCAAGAATGGCTACCAAAGCCCATAGCTTGGAAACAATGATAAATTGTTGGATGGACTCAGGTTTACAAACTGGTCCAGGTGTCACCAAAATAGTATGCATTCAAGGAACTTTCAAGAATACTAAAGCAGTAAGAAAATGGACTCTAGTTTGAGATACTTACTTGACAATAGCTCTTCTGGCTTTCCAAAAATGCTTTGGGCCAATAGCACTGACAACATCATCAGGAGAAATCTCCAATTCAGGAAGAGATTCCACCGAGGAATCAGACAAATCATCCTTTTGTTCCACATCCCTATGTGATCTTTTCCTCTTATCACCTGCTTTTCTTAACCCATGTTTTAGAAGATTAGAATAACCATTATGTTCCACATCCGTACAAGGTTTAGAGGATGAGAGGGTTCCATCTTTTGAAGGGCTCTTCTTTGTCACCACAGCAATTTCCTTCCTGCTTTTTGCCTGACAAACCTCAATATCAGAATGTTGCTTCTCGGCATATTTAAAATTACTCGACCTATCCCTATACAAAGATATATTCTTCTCCGCTCTCCCCAACTTCTCTTTGGACGTTTGAAATGATGAGGCTCTCTGAGCAATTTCGAAGTCTCTCGTCATTTTTGCTGGTTCTTTCTCCCTGATACTTGGAGACTCTCTTGATTTTGGATCAGAAACGATCATTCCTTCCAGGTGTGCCCTATCAATGTTAGAACACTTTGCAGACGATTTAGACGTTGCTAGCCCATTCTTATATGGACTTGTGGTAGGGCAGGGCCTGCAATTTTCTTGAATTCCCACTTTTTCTTGAGTAGAATGTGGAGGCATTCCAGAATATAAAACAGAAGGAACTGTAAAATCATCATCATTAATCAACTTCTTCCCTGATGAAATCTGTATGTTGTTCTCTCTACGTTGTGAACTACACGTCGCAGTTGGTCCTGCAGTATAAGTATCCTTGCTCTTAAGCTGTGTGGATTTTCTCCCAGATTCTGCTCTTGCAATGTTACCAGCCGGGCCATTAGAGTTAGTGCTTTTATGATGTGACGATTGAACAGGTTCAGTTGAGGGTACACAAAATGATGGGAATAGAGGTCTATCATTCCCACCAACCTACAAAAAGAAAAGATTCGAGTTAGAGCCTGTTTGGGACACAGGAATGAAAAACATAGGAAGAGGAGAAAATGTAGGAATTAAGAAAGTAAGGGTAGGAATCGAAAATAAAAGATATTGAGAACTTTTGGTGATTGGGTTGCAAAAAATCAATAGAAAAACTGTTTAGAAGGCCCTAATACACACCCATTGGTGCTTAAATAATATAGAAATAAAACAAATCATTGACATGGCATACTTATGAGAGTGGGTTCAGCGTTCTGATGCGGCAGGAACAATACAAAATCTGATTACTTTATCTCCAATTATTTAAGTCAAATTTTTATGTAAAAACTCCAGTCAGTTTAGGGTAAGAGAGAGCAGCGTCGGATAATTAGCATGGCAGCAGCCACAAGTGGCGTGCTCCCTTGAGTTGGAGTGGATTTTTCAGTTCCTCTGAAATGTAACTGAGCTGATTCTTTTCCTCTGGAAAAGAATGAGTCACTTTTTTTTTTTTGAGAATGAAAAGAATGAGTCAATGCTTTGTTCCAAACGGGTTAATCACTTACCTTTCCATTGGAATCCATTCCTGCAAAATTCCTTTGCGGTTCCTTTGAGCCAAACAGGGACTTCGTATATCATAAGTTTAAGATATGAATGAAACATAAAGTTCACCATTTTATGCATCACAAGAACCCCTCCATGCGGAAACCACAACAGTGTGATAGGCAAGGGCTATCCTACATTCCGATTCCAAAAGCCATCTCCAACTTCTACACTGAGTGCACACGCTTCCATTTTCCACTCATCATGTTATGTGGATGCTTAAAGCATGACCCAACTTTGACATGTGTCAAATGGTAATTTAGCTAATTATACTATGCACCTTACTCGTGGGTGAGCTAGTATGTAAGGAACTGGCACGTGATTCTGTTCTATGAGTATGAGCCATCAAGAAAAGTGCATCAATCAGTCTACAGAATCCATGTTGTGATGTTGTTCACAACGCAGAACATCCAACCTATCAGCAGATGAACACAACGCAGCTCGTGATATGTATCTACCTGCCGACCACCTGGCAAAACCGCTGTGGTAAACTTACATGCCAGACCATACTCCCGGATTCTCCAATCCTTTTTTCTTCTTTTTGAAAAGGAGACACCGTACAATCCTCAGCTAATGAATTGAAGGGCGAAATGAATTTTAAGGGGCTCACCTGGCTCAACGAAGTGGACGGCACAGCTGATGTGGCCCCGCCGCCAGATCCGGCCGTGGGTCGGTGCGGTTGCCACGGCGGTGTGGGCGGTGCAGCTGCGGTGGCGGTGAAGCGGTGGGAGGGGACGCTGAACTGCTCGTACAGCGCCATCTTGTTCCTGGGCGGCGCGCGGGGGCCTCCCTTGACGGTGTCGTTGACATGGAGCCTGGGGAAGAGAGGACCCATGACCTTGTCCGGAGCCTCATCCTTGCCGCCTCCCCGCTTCATCTCCCAACCGCGCCTAGTAACTGCCGCGGGCGACAGCGCGCATGGCCACGGCCAGGTTTGAAAGAGGAAGGAAACGACTGCCTGATCCCCGACGGAGAAGATCCACCACAAATTGAATGAAATCCCCGAGCTTTGCGGAAAAAAATTGGATCTTTGTCTTGAGCGAAAAGCGTGGTGATGAGGGCCGACCGCAGAGAGACAGGCGGAGAGAGATTCGAATTGGAAACGAGAAATATCTTCCTCACCAGGCAGCAGCTCAGCTCATCAGGAAGGGGAACAGGGAGAAGGCAGAGGAAAGGGAGAGCTGTACCCGCGTCCGTTTTTATTTGACGTCGCTGCTTTTAAATTCAATTTTAATTTATTTATTTTATTTAAAAATTTTAATAATTTTTATATATTTTGATATAATTTGATTTATCATTAAAGTTATTTAAATAACAACTTAAAATTTTATATATTCAAATAATTTTTTTAATAAAATAAATAGTCAAAGTTAAATTAAAAAATACAACATCAATTAAAAAAAAAGTACTATTTTTTTTCTTCTCGATGTCAACAATCAACCCCAGCGAGTGGTGCTGCTTCCTCTATGGGCGGGCGGATGGGTTGCCACATGGGATGCTCATCCTCATCCACAATCGCTCATCAACCCAGCCCATGCCCCAACCCAATGATTTCAAGTTGAATTGAGCGTATGGAATTTCTAAAAATCTTTATTTTCTGCGAAATTAAACTACTCTTATAAATTTTATTTGAAATTCTGCATCGCTAAAAGAACTGAAATTGAAAGGAATAAGAAACGCGATGCTCATTGCATCATTTCTTAATTCTACTTTCAGGTTAAGTTAAAATCAATGGTTTTTTATCCAAAGTGATTTACTTTGAGACCTAGGAGTTAATTAAATTTATAAAAAAATAATTAATTAGATGCACCATCAATTAATCTGATAAATAATCTTTAAATGGGACATAGGGGTAGTTTACAAAATCTATTTTCATATTTGAATTCGAAAGGAAAAAAGATTCCGAACAAAATTGGACGTGCCAGTTTGGGAGGCACATGTCCGATGCGATGCCCTTTTTCCTGAGTTGCACACCTTTTAGCTTTTATCAACACGAAATAATCAAAAGGAAACCATGTAGGAGTAGCACTTAATTAAATGGGGATCGGTAGTAGTTGCAGATTAGAGCGATTAGACAGTGACAAGCACTAACAGAAACTAGAATACGTATTCGTTAGTACTCCATCAATTTTAAAAAATATTGACACCATTGATTTCTAACATCAATTTTTATTATTTAGAAATATGTTTAAATGTGTAAAATTGTTAGTCATATTTTACATGCATTAATGATAAAGCAAACTATAAAAAAGTACTATATTATATTTCAAATAGATTGAATAGTTGATGTTAAAAATTAATAATTAATATTTTAAAATCGGAGAGAATAGATAACAGGTGAGAAGTGAATGACCAAACTCATGAAAAGAAAAAAAAAGTTTTTAATGTTTTAAAAAGGAAATGCAAACAGGATAATTTTTATCATATAAAATATTTTCTCTATTTTTAAATTACTTCGATATTAACTTCTAAGTATTAATTAACTTTGATCGGTCGCATTATTCAAAAAAAGTTTATCATATATTTTGTTATAATTTATTTATTATTAAAATTGTTTACTTATCACTAAAGTAAATAACAAAGATAATATTATACTAAGTGATAATAATTTAGAAATAGATGCTGTACTTCTATTTCGATTTGTTTATCAGAAGCAATATCTCCCCCTGTTTACCACCGGGTGCCACGAAGATGGTGCCCAGGGGGAAGAACTGGTCAGGTGAGGTTGGCTCCAAGGACGGGAAAGGCGCTGGAATACGATGGGGACAACACCATCTTACCGTCTGACACGGACACCTCGTTTTCCGTGGAAGAGCAGCTGCTGCACCACAGCGGAAAGGGGAGGGGAAAAAAGAAATACCACCCCACCCCCAACACCCACTTCGATCCACTCGATCCGTAGCTCCGATTCGCCCCCGGAGCAGCAAATTGAATCAATTCGATTCTCGCATGACAGGCTCCGCCTGCTTCTCTTGATTCCAGCGATCCCTTTGCCTTCTCAGACATGGAGCCTCGCATCGGCAACAAATTTCGTGTCGGCCGCAAGCTGGGTAGCGGCTCCTTCGGGGAGATCTATCTTGGTTCGTTCGCAAAAGTTTTCGTTTTGAGTCGAAAGCTCCCGTCTTGAGCAGCTGCTGACAGATTTGTTCGGCTGGCCGGATGTGCGTGCAGGTACCAACGTGCAGAGCAATGAGGAGGTCGCGATTAAGCTCGTGAGTGACTCAGTAACTTCCCTATTATGGCGATTTAGGTTGGGATTTGTGATGTCCCCCGGTCGCCTTGCCAAATAAGAACCATAAATTGTCGGGATCTAGGATGCGCGCGTCGAGTTATAGGTTCCTTAATCGTAAATTATGATATTTTATGAATTCGGTGATGCAGGTCGCCACCTGATTTGGCTCTCTTGCTATGTTTGTTTCATAATACGTGAAAAGATTTGTTTGCACTGGCCTTCCTGGCAGCTTTGTCAGCCTAATTCACTTGCTCGTGCATTCTGCTATTCCATGGTGCCGAGAAAACTTTTAGCTGTTTAGTTCATTCGTGTTGTCTAAGTACATTAGCCTTATCACTGCTGTATTTATGAATTTTATGTGAATCAGTACTATGAAATTTGTGTTACTTTTTTTTTTGTATCTTTGATTTGTTTGCATCACTGAGCTTCATGAGTGGATGGATAATACTTTGTCATTTCTAAATGTTAATCCAGGAAAATGTCAAGACAAAGCACCCTCAATTGCTCTACGAGTCGAAATTATACAGAATACTTCAAGGAGGAAGTAATGCACGCTCCTTTGTCCTATTTTCTTTGTCTCTCTATTCACTCTCCTTGTATGGTCAGAGGCATCAACCCACATTTTATTTGCTTCTGCAGCTGGAATTCCAAATGTTAAGTGGTTTGGTGTTGAGGGTGATTACAACGTTTTGGTAATGGACTTGCTGGGACCAAGCCTTGAAGATCTTTTCAGTTTTTGCAACCGGAAGATGTCCCTCAAAACTGTTTTGATGCTTGCTGATCAAATGGTATGTTGTGTCGCTGAAACAGGCCCAGTTCAATATTTGTCATGTTTACTTTCTATATTTATGTTCAAGTCTCCATGAAGTTTTGTTCTGTCCAACATGATAATTGTATACAATATTAACTTCTTTTATATCCTTAGATCAACCGAGTCGAGTTTGTTCATTCCAAGTCTTTCTTGCATAGAGATATAAAGCCAGACAATTTCCTCATGGGTCTTGGAAAAAGGGCAAATCAGGTAATTAGTTATGTTCCCTTGATCGGGTTTATATTGATATTACTACTGAGTACAGCTATTAATTTAATTTAATATCTGTATAGGTTTACATTATAGATTTTGGACTTGCAAAGAAATACAGGGATACATCAACACATCAGCACATTCCCTATAGGTAAATATGATTTGACTGGTTCGCTTGAAATATTTTTGCATGAAATTTTATTTCCTTCCATCACTGCGAAATATCCTTCTCTAAATTTGCTGATGTAGACTATGTAGTTCAGATGCTGCCGCAGTAGAAATTGAAATAACTTGAATAATCTTCTCTGTGTGATTTCAGACGGTGCTTCCATTTGAAACACTTTAATCTTGTTTATTGAATTGCAGAGAGAACAAGAATTTGACTGGAACTGCAAGATATGCTAGTGTAAATACTCATCTTGGAATTGGTAAGTTTCATTTTTATTTTTTCAAAATGGACTGCATATTTGGTGGTACCTGGATTGGAACCGTGCAGTTTCTGGATCCTAGTGCAATCTCGCACCACTTTTTTACCTTCTAATTTATACATCATAACTGATGTTTTACTTTTCTCATAGAACAAAGCCGGAGGGATGACATGGAATCTCTTGGATATGTTTTAATGTACTTCTTGAGAGGAAGGTTGTTTATTGTAACCTAGTCAATTGTCATGTCTGAGATTTGTAGTATTCTATGGATTAACACGTGGTTATGCTGCCGCCAGCCTTCCATGGCAGGGCTTAAAAGCTGGGAACAAGAAACAAAAGTATGAGAAAATCAGTGAAAGGAAAATTGCTACTTCAACAGAGGTAACATGCAATTCTTTGGTAACTCCATATACCACTGTGGGTGTATTGTTTTTTATTGTTTTCCCTGTATTGTAGGCCCTCTGTCGCGGATATCCTACTGAATTTGCTTCTTACTTCCACTACTGCCGTTCACTACGTTTTGAAGATGCACCAGACTATCAATATCTGAAGAGGTTGTTCAGAGACCTTTTCATTCGAGAAGGTTGACTTACTGTCCTTATTTTATTAATAATGTGCTCAAGATTTGATGATATTTATGCTTAGCAGTGTCGCAAAATGCTAACATGAGTTTTTTGTTATGCAGGCTTTCAGTTTGATTATGTTTTTGACTGGACCATTCTAAAGTATCAACAGTCACAGATGACCAGTGCGCCTCCCCGTGCAATTGTTAGTACATAAGTACTCACCCTGTCTCCTCTCCTCGAGTATCTTAGGGGAAATTTTTTCCTGACTATTTGCTCATGCTCTCTTATTTAGGCTCCAGCTGCAGGACAAAGCTCTGGAATGGCTCCTGTGGCAAATAATAATAGACATTCAGGTTTGATGCTCAATACTTCTTACCAGGGCATCTATGCCATCCATCCCATCTGGAACGCTATCTTGCTGCATGTTTCCTTTGTGCTAAGATATATCTCAGGCAGCCTTTCAACAATACAACAATTTTATACTTGTCACTGCCCATTCTATTCTATTACGAACCTATGAAATCATTTGATTGCACGTTTCTTTCTCTATTGTCATTTGCAAGCTGGCCTGGTCATTTTCTGTTGCCTGACTCTGCTGTTTTTACATAGCCACCGAAGAAGGAAGGAGAAGCGGCTGGTCAGACATGGACCCAATGCGGCGTCATATTCCACCACCAGCTATCAATGCGGGCAGCCTAGCCAAACAGAAGTCCCCTGTTCGGCTTGAGCAATCCACATCGAAAGATGCCGTGGTGAGTTGTTAATATTCGTTCGTGTTGTTTGATGCTGGTAATAATGTAATACTAACAAGGAGTGGATCCCTGGCATGTATCTGTATATAGAGTTGTTATTGTATTACCTGACCCTTAATTGACATGTAGTTCTCCAGTTCGACTTTTTTGGGACGTTCAAGCAGATCCTCAAGGCGACCTGCTGTCTCTAGCAGCCGCGAACCAAGCACTGAAACTGACCAAGCGCGCAGTCGCATGACTGATGCAAGCCCAGGGGCATTCCAGAGATCCGGAGCCCCACGGTGGAGCCCGCAGATGCCTGACTCCTCGGATGGCAGGCGTGTGTCTTCAGGCAGGCACCACCAATCATCTTACACTAAGAACTACGAGTCTACTGTCAGGGGCATCCAGGGCCTACATTTCGATGGTGATGACAGGGCTCACTACTAACAGGTCACGGAACGGAAACTGACAGGGTGTATCATCGGTGAGCCGCCCCCATGATGCTCCCACGTATTGCTGCCTGCAAAAATGGAAGCAGTGAAGACCGGCAAATAAATTGCTTGGGTGGGGGAGCCTGAGTTGTCATGGGTCCTAGTAACCCGACCGAGTCAATGGCTGTGCTTAGCCTCATTGTACAGGTTTCCATTAGTTTAACTGCGGCGGACAAGTACGTTGAATGATGCTGTATTTGGCAAGATATTTCTACAGGTTTGATTCCACTTCAGTCGCTTGGGGAAGCTGGGGAAAAAGCTTTAAACATTTGGGAGAGGTTATGTTGTTTTGGCAACGGCTTTGGCTTTGGCTTTGAGAGGATATGTTGTTTTGGCAAATCTACGGATGCTTTTAGCCTAGAGCAGTGTGGTGTAATGTGATCATGGCTTTGAACTTTGCTTACCGCAGTCGCTAATCAGTGTGTGTGTGTGTGTGTCCATTCATAATCTTCTCTGTTGAATTCATAAATGAAATTGTACATGCATTTTGACATTTTTGACGTGGATTGGAATGTTCCGGTAGGTTTGGAATGGCGTTGGCTGTGACCGAGTCCTGCTAACGGGTGGAAAGTGTTGGCAAGAAGACCAGGTGGCTCTCAATGTAGTAGCACTCGTAGTAGTAAACTTTGTGCTTGTTCAAAGGTTTCCTGGACACGATTTCCCTCGAACATCCGTATCCTTTGACCGCTGGCGCTCGTGCTTTGAGATCTGTATCTCTAGCTAGATTTGGTCCAAGTTCTTAGTAATAGTCTATGCAATCGTGTTTATACATCCATTGACCAGGGTCTTGTAAAAAAAAAACAAAGTTTTGTTCTTAATAATAATCTGTACAGAATGGCACAACTTTACATTATGGTAGAGAAGTTTTTGCTGTATCATCAGGTCAGGTTCCCCTGTTCTTGTAGTATCTTGTTGGGGAGCGTGAGTCGCACTGTTGGCGGGCGGATGCCGAGGCAGTGCTGCCCCATGCACTGCACCCGCGGCGACATCCTGATCTGGGTGCTCGGTCTCGGAGACGGGAACGACAACAGCTCCGGCGCCGCCGCCTTGCTGGGCGACAGGTTCACCTGCTCCAGCGCCTTGCTCCGCAGGTCCGTGGGGTAGTTCCGGACGCAGCCGATGCGCGCGCCGGCGCCGCTCGTCCACTTCACCAGCGCACGGCTGCCGTGCTCTGCTGCTTCGTCGGCTGATGGCTTGGACGACGTGAAATCGTCGTCGTCCACGGAGCATCGCTGAGGAATGAATGAGTCAAGGTCACTCACAACCAGTCTGGTGTAGGAGTACTCCATACTGTATAGGGTTTAGAATTTACCTGGACGTTTTTTAGATCGACTTTGTTGTCCTTGAGGAAGGTGATGAAGGCGTTGAAATTCTCCTCCGTCGGGAGGTAATGGCCGCTGTAGGGCCAGATCGCCTTGAGAACACCCTGTTTGGCCACCAGCCTTCCGGCAGCCGACGTCGCTGCCCCGGCCAGGAAGCTGGAATGCTGGAACTGCCCCTTCTTCTTCTGACCTACGTAGAGCGACCTGGTCGTGCTCAGCACAAAGATCCACTTGGAGTCGTCGGTGGTGTTGACAGGAAGCCCGGTCTGCATGAACACGAGCCTCCCTTTTTCCACGACCACTTCGTAGGCAGACCTCTCGTTCGTTCCCAGGTACTGGATGAGCTGCGAGTTGAGCTTGGATCTTGGGCATTTTGGGTGGTGGATCTCCCTCCCCGATCCGATGTCCAGCCTTGTAAAGTTGTAATGGTTTCCATGATCGATCAGTACTTATACCGGCAGAGTACGTAGTAGAGAAGTATAGAGGCAGAGGAATGGATGAGCATTCTAGGAGTATTACCAGAAGAAGAATGGCTCTGTGCTTGAGCTCTGGAACCAGATGTCGTAGTAGAGATGCAGGTTGTGCCCGTACCGATGCCGCGGGTCGATCTGCATGCAAATTCGGATTCTTCATATGAGTGACTGCTGCTGCTGCATGCTCATCATACTAAGCACTTCAGACTCTAGAAGATCGAGTTGATTTTATACCGCCTCTAGCCAGTGCCTGAGCGCTAGCTGCTGCGCCTTTTCGTCCTTGCATAGCCCCTTGCCGACCTTGGCGATCCTCTTTCCTGCCCTGACCCACCTTGACGCCGGCGACTCCTTGTGCTGGTTATCTCCGGAGAAGAAGGAGATGGACTTGCGGTCCAGCGACGCGGAGTCGTAGAGCTTCCACCAGAGCTCCTCGACGAGGATGGCGCAGTCCGCCAGGCTCCGGCGGGTGCGGTGGCCCTTGAACACCTTCTGCACCGTGGTGGCCGCCGCCTCCTCCTCGGCCTGCTTCGTAGGAGTATCCTTGATGAGTGTGAAGCTGCTGCTGAGGAGCGCCCTCTCCAGGCTGCTGGCGGCTGCAATCTTCTTGGAGGAGTTGCTCCTGAGCAGCTTGGGCGAGCGCGCGGCGTCATCGTCCCTCTCCGTCCTCATCTTCATCTTTGTTCGATTCGATCAACGTTATTCCTTATTAGGAGTAGAATGAAGGAGCAGGGGATGAGACGAACGCGTGCTTCTATATATAGGACTAGGAGAGCAGAGGAATGCGAGTCCATGAAACACCGCACACACGCAGACAACGGCGGAGCTGTGACGGCATGCGGACGACCTGGGACCTCCAATTTGGGAGAAAGAACTGATGAAGGTAAAACCGCGTTCGACGGAGGGTCGGAGTCAGAGTCATTTCTCTTTCGTCTTCTGTGATGAAGTTTTGCTTGCACATTGCACCACCCAATTAAAGCACAGACTACTCTAGGTCGCCGGCACCGGAACGAGCGCGGCACGCCGGAGCTGCGTGATCCCATGCCATGCTCACTGCTCTCCACTTAGTCCGGCAGTCCTGCTGCTTGCTTCCGAGTCCTGTCGTTGTCATGGCGACTGCTGCTGAATTGCTCCCTCTCCTACAGTCCTACTTGGAAGTCTTCCATTCCAGGGCTGCTACAGATTTCGGTCCGATCTGAAGACTCGGGTGGGTTTTCAACTCCTGACTCCTCTGTCTATACATACAGTTGACAAATTGACGTACATTTGAAAGTTGCTCAGAGAGAGATAAATAGGCAACTTAAAATAATTTTTAAAAAATCAAATTCAATAAACTATCAGATCATCGGAGTTTTCGGTAATGTGCTAGATACTCTAGTAACCAGACTGTCCGGTAACTTACCGAAAACTCTTAAAATAGGCATTTAGACAAAATTTGAATCTATGCAAATTTTTATCGAGTTCTAGCAAATTTCACTTGAATCAAAAGACTGAAATATAATATAAAAAGTAGATCTAAACAATTAAACAAGTTAAAAACTAATGAGCAAGTAGATCGAAGCAAATCTATAAATATAAACAACAATAACAATATAAACTTGCAAGAATGAAAAAAGCACAAGAAGACACAAGATTTTACTCTGAAGTTCGAGTCCACGAAGGAACTCTACGTCTCCGTTAAAAGGTTTATAAAGAACCGGATTTCACTCGATCATTTCTCTCACTCAACCAATCCCCTTTGTGATTGCCTGAGTTCTCTACTAACAAATCCCTTTCGAAAAGGGGTGAACAAATTTTTCAGAGCGTCACCACATAAGTTGTGAGCTCTCGAGAACGTCTAGCTGTCTAGAGCAAAAGCTCTAAGAATAACAAACTCGAATCGAAGCTCAACGGTGCCGCAAATACTTAATGGGAGTGGAAGCACTTCTCTTATAATCTCTAGCTCAAATCTTGCTGGCTTAGGTCTTAAAAGGGAGTGAAAGAGTGTTTTTGGAGCTTAAAAGTATTGTAAGCAAGTGTGAGTCATCAGCCCTCTCAAAAGGGGCTGAGGGGCGTATAAATACTTGGGCTCTAAAAAGTAGCCGTTGAACCACATTCTGACTGACCGGACACTCCGACACTTTGCCAGACACTTCGATCCACCGGAGTCTTCGGCAACTTATCGGATACTCCGGTGAGACCTCTCGGATTGGCATAGCCTGAGCCACCGGAGTCTCGGGCACTGTGCCGGATACTCCGGTGAGCCCTCTCGGGTGCGGACTGCTAGGCCACTGGAATCTTCGGCACTTTGCCGGACACTCCGGTGAGCCTTCTCAGGTTAAGGCTTCTGCTTTAACGGAGACGACACTCTAGTGAGCCTTCTCGAGTTAAGGCTTCTGCCTTACCGGAGACTCTGGCAATGTGCCGGATACTCCGGTAAAGAGTCTCGGGTTATGATTGAATTTGAGCATTTTGACACCTTTGAGACATCAATTTGAGTCCCCCTTGATAGTACGACATAACTAGACTTAAGAAATGATAAAATCCAGTATACTTCCATGAGAAAAAGCTCTGTGACTTGATTAAGAACATTGGATGTCTTCCTTTTCTTTTGATATTTTTTTCTACTTTTTGAATCTTTCTCACTGTAAAAGCACTTAGCAAATGTCATTAGTTGTTTGAATGGTTCGTCATCATCCACCAAAACCCACTAGAGGGTCTAGATGCACTTTCAATCTTCCTTTTTTTTTGATTGATGACAACCCATTCAAAGCTTCAAAGAGAGATATAATCAACAATTTTGGATGCTTGTGATATAGGAAGCTCCCTCTAAATGTGTTCATGAACTTGAATTTCTTATTTTGGCTTTAATATTCTAAAATGCACATATTTAAAAGAAAATATGAGAGCTCCCTCTATATCCAAGCAATAAGTGTAATGCATATGACAATAATATTCACACAAGTATAAGAAGATTAAAAAGAACATTTCACCATTACACCACCACGTATCATAAGCAACATATTATAGATAGCAACATAATAACCAAATCTCACAAATAGAATACGAGAAGAGTTATTACAAACTACAAATCACATAGTCTTATACTAACACTCACACAAGTCTTATATGTCCATCATTACAATAATATAAGTCAGAAAATAGAGATAGATGACATGATAGATTTCTTCTCCCCTTTTAGCATCACATCACCAAAAAGGAGAAAAAATGCAAAGTGAGAAGCTCAAGGTGTAGCGTCGCTATCTTCATCACCTTTCTCATCATTGCCTTTTTCTTCATGGTCTTCTTCACTTTCTCCCTCGGTGGCTGCGACTTCTTCTTTACCTTCTTCCTCACTTGCTTCGGCTCCACCCTCTTGCTCATGGTTTTGGATCAACCGTTGAGCATATGCAAGAGGATCCCTAAGAATTGTCAAAGATAAGAGGAAGAGGGAAATCTGAATACTCGCGGAGAGGAGAAAAGTTGATGTTAAGATGAGAAGCAATCTGATCTTGTTTTGTCCCTAGAATTTGGTATTGCTCACGGGTCTCACGGCGATGCTCTCTAGTCTCGGTAGCGTTGTGAGTACACATACTAAAGACTGCCTTGAGAGCTCGAGTAATGAAGAAAGAAGAAGACTTACGGTACTTCTTCTTGGAAGCACCGTGAGAAGGATGTGTGGAAGGCTCATGCGAAGAGGAATCACCTCTAGAAGATGGAGCTGCTGCACGAGATGTGGATTCAGTGGATGTGCCAGTGGCCCGGATGCGGTAAGGATTGTGCTTCACCTCATAGTAAAGTTGGCCATTGAGCAAAGAATGGATTATATACATGATGTAGGGAGCATAGCTGAATCGGTGTGGTAGAGGTGACAATGATTTCCTGAAAGATAAAATAAAAAACACTGAAACCCCCTCGAGTGGCATCTATGTCTTGCATCTAGTAGAGCAAGTTCCTTGCTATCTGCATAACACTCGAGGCATCTCTAGATCGAGGGCACAAGGTGACACAGAATAAAGAGTTGAGATACTTGAAGAAGGGTGTCATCTCGTGCACCTTCTTGAGACTGACGGGTCCAAACCTTTTATCATAGAGAAAGGCTATCTCCCCATCAAAAAGAATCCGCTCAGAATGAAACTTGTGCTTGCCCAAGTCCTCCTGACAAAATCCAAGGTAAGCAGCAAACTGTGAGTAAGAGACTTGATAGCAGTTACCCTCTAGTGCCCAGTGGAGAATAGGCTCATTTCCATCCATGTCAATCTAGAGTGTAGTGTAAAACTGGGCAATTATCTCTTCACACCAATCTTACTTAAGCTCCATGATGTCCTTGCAGCCCTTCTGCTCATAAGCCTCAATAATCTGATCAAATACAGGATCCTCGGCTGCACTCATGTAACTCTAATCTATCTACTTCATATGAGTTGTTTTGACCTTCTTATCCACAATCACAGACTTGTACCAATCTATGTGAAAGAGGTTGTGAAACCTGTGATCAACACAGTCAGACTGTCTCTCCATGGTATAAGGATTGGTGTACCTCTTGGTAATGAAGTCATGAGAACCTTTTATGTAGTTGATAGGCTTCATGGGTGCTCAAAATATTCTCGATTCCCAAACTTAGGATCTATCATTGTGTAGTGAACCTTGATACTCAAGGGATGGGGAGCAAAATGATCATCAAAAACAGTGCCTTGCCCACTAACAACTCCTTTGCCCTTGCCAAGACCTCCTCTGGTACTCCTCTTTGATGGAAAAGTGGTACCAGGAGCAACATCTCGAATGACAATGTCTTGTTCCTTCGTAGGTTGCTTCTTGGAACTCGCAACCTTCCGTTTACTTTTGGGGCAATCCTCCTCATGCTCGCTCTCAATCTCCGGCTCATTTTGACGTTGAGCTCTCCTTTCATGAACCATCTGTCAACAAGTGAGTAGAAAAATCACTAAGATCAATGACAAGATAGTATAATGAGGCATGAAAGATTGCGCAAAATCATTGATGCATCAGAGTCTCTGGTAACACGCCGGACACTCCGATCCACTGGATCCTCTGGCAAGTTGCCAGACACTCTGGTCCCTCGTGTTTTTGGCAAGAATCAATAAGATCTCTCTAACCATTCGAGGCATTACAATCAAACTTTCGGCATCATAAGGATACATCAAAAAAAGATGATTCACCGAAGGAAATCCCCTAAAATGGCCTACCGAGAGAGATCGAGAAATATGTGATTTTGAATGAAATACCTCATTTGAGCCTCGATCCGACGGGGAAATCGACGGGGAAAGCGTGAGGAAGCCTCAAGGAGTCTTGGAGATCAATCCTTCGCGAGGACTCGGCCCGATGTGACGGATTTGAGGAGGTGACGATTTGAGGGCTAAGAGCGGCGACGAACGGGCTGGAGAGATCGAAATGAGAGTGAACCATTGAATGTGAGACCCACTGAGGTTTAAATACCTCCAGGCCACCGGACACTCGGGCAAAGTGCCGGAGTCTCCGACCACTGGAGTATCCGGCAAAATGCCGGAGTCTTCGGTAGGCCTTCTCGGGTTCGGCCACAAGAGCCACCGGACACTTCGGCAAAGTGCCGGATAGTCCGGTGAGCCTTCTCTGGACAAGAAATGATTTTCGAAGAAATATTTGAAATTTTGGATAGAACTTAAGAGATTTTGCAAGAATAGGCTTATATATATATATATATGGACATATAAATACTTTGTCATATAGTGATCAGTAACAATCAATAATCAAAGAAATGATCACTTTACAACAAAGTTGGTCCTAAGACCAAGAACGATAAAATACTTTGAAGATCACTCAACATTTTCACAAGATCTTTTGTTTCACAAGCAAATAGAAAACAACAATTAGATGTGCATTACTTCAAACCATATTTCGAGAATCAATCATATTAAGCTCACTCCTAAGCTCACAAAAGTGCTTCTTATCTGGAGGCTTGATGAAAATATCGGCCAATTGGTCTTTTGTGGGTACATAGAATATCTCTATATCCCCCTTTAGTGTATGATCTCTCAAGAAATGGTGCTGAATGTCTATGTGCTTTGTGCGGTTATGATCACAAGGATTATTAGCAATTTTGATGGCACTCTCATTGTCACATAGCAGAGAGACTTTGTTCTCAAAGTAATCAAAATATTTGGTTTGGCTCATCCATAGCAATTGGGCGCAATAGCTACCCGCAGCTATGTACTCGGCTTCGACGGTGCATAGGGCAACGGAGTTTTGTTTCTTAGAGGACCAAAATACAAAGGATCTTCTCACAAATTGGCAAGTCCCCGATGTGCTCTTCCTATCCACTTTGCATCCAACATAATCCGCATCAGAATATCCAATGAGGTTAAAAGTGGAACCCTTTGGATACCAAAGCCATAGGTTTGGTGTGTGAAAATCTTAAGATTCTCTTAACGGCCCTTAAATGGTACTCCTTTGAAGCGGCTTGAAATCTTGCACACATACACACATTAAGCATGATATCGGATCTATGATGCACAAAGTTAAAGCAAAGATTCAATCATGGAGCGATATACCTTTTGATCCACCGCTTTTCCATCGAAGTCAAGATCAAAATGGCCATTTGTGCCTATGAGAGTCTTGATAGTTTAGCATCCGCCATCTTGAACTTCTTGAGAATGTCATGAGTGTACTTGGTTTGACATATGAACGTCTCTTACTTGAGTTGTTTCACTTGAAAGCCGAAAAATAATGTCAACTCTCCCATTATTGACATTTCAAATCTTTTAGTCATGACCTTACTAAACTAATCACAAAAATTTTTGTTAGTAAAACAAAATATTATGTCATCGACATATATTTCACACACAAATAAATTATTATCAACTCTTTTTGTGAAGAGGGTGGAATCGGCTTTTCCAATTATAAAATCACTTTCAATAAGAAAGTCCATAAGACATTCATACCATGCTATAGGAGCTTGCTTAAGCCCATAGAGCATTTTATAGAGTTTATAAACGTGGTTAGCATATTCCTCATCTTCCAAGTCCAGTGGTTGCTCCACGTACACTTTTTCTTTGATTGGCCTGTTGAGGAAAGCACTTTTCAGGTTCATTTGATATAGCTTGAAATTATGGTGAGTAGCATAGGCAAGTAATATACGAATTGACTCAAGCCTAGCTATGGGGGCAAAGGTTTCATCAAAATCTAAGTCTTCAACTTGTGACTAACCTTTTACCACAAGTCTTGTCTTATTCCTTGTCATGACTCCATGCTCATCTTGTTTGTTGCAGAACACCTATTTAGTGCCCACAACATTTAATTTGGATGCTACACAAAGGACCAAACTTTATTCCTCTTGAAGTTGTCCAACTCTTCTTCCATGGCCATCACCCAATCCGGATCACGAAGTGCATCTTCTATCCTAAATGGTTCTAAAGAGGAAATAAAAGAGTAATATTCACAAAAAGTAGCGACTTGTTATTTAGTGGTTACCCTTTTTTCAATATTCACAAGTGCCAAGTTGAGCCTTATCTATTGAAAAGTCAACGAGATAAAGCTTTCCCTTTAACACACCTTTAAAAGCAATTGAGTCATCTCTCCTTCTAATGACCGTCACACCCTTATTGGTGAACAAACAATTATAGCCCATCTCACAAAGTTGTGAAACGGACAAAAAATTATAGTCCAAGGAATCGACAAGTAAAACATTAGAAATAGAATGCTCGGTTGTGATAGCAATTTTACCATAACCACACACTCTTCCTTGGTCGTTGTCACCAAATGTGATGCTCTCCATTGAATTCTTATTTTTTTTGTTAAGAGGTGAACATTTTTTTCTCTCCGGTCATATGATTGGTGCATCCACTATCTAGCACCCAACTTGATCCACCGGAGGAGTATACTTACAAAACAAGTTAAGCCATGTTTTTAGGTACCCAAATTTGTTTGGGTCCTTTCACATTAGTCATAAGAGTCTTAGGCACCCACACACAAGCAATAATTGTACCATGCTTGTTTTTCATGAGAACATACGATGACTTAAAAGTTTGAAATAGTATGGACATATTATGAGAAGCATTAGCATAATGATCATGAGACTTAGAAAAATCATTAGTGACTTTGGTCTTGGCTTGCTTCTTTTGGTAGGTTCTCTCTTTTGTGAATTTTAAGAATTCTTGGTCATTCTTGAATTCTTTTGTATTTTGTTTTCCACCATGAAAATAACCAATACCGTCCTTGACATGAGGGTGCCTTGTGTTCAAATATGCACTTCTTGCATATTTAATCTTCTTACTGTCAAGCGTTTGCTTTTTTTTTTGAACTTGTCCTTTTAAGGTTTTCACTTGATCTTTAAAGTCATAAATCAATTTGACATTAGTAGCACAAGCTTTAAGATCAATATTCTTACATCTAGCACAATGTTTGGAAGTTTTAGTTGAGTTAGGTGCATCTTTAGGTTTAGAGTTAGACCGAAGAGTATCAAATTGCACTTCAAAGTCTTTATGGGACTTTTTCAAGGCATTATAGTCTCCTTGAAGAGCACCACTTGACCTCAAAACTTTTACAAGTCTCCTTGCATGAAGTAAGTTGTTGATCTAACTCTTTATTTTTATTTTTTTCTATAGTTAGGAGATTCTCAAGCTCAAGGTTTCTCTTCTTTTCAATAATGAGCAAGTCTTCTTGATTCTCAAGAATCTCATCCCTCTCAACTATTTGATCCATAAGCATTTTAATTTTAGTGATAGCATTTTTACTTAAACCTTTAAGTAAAGCCTCTTCATCACTATCACTTTCTATTTCCTCATCACTATTAACATATTTATAAGGGAGGTTAGATTTAGTTTTACCTTACGCTTGCCCTCCTTTGCCATCAAGCATGTATGAGTAGTGCTTTTGCTCTTGTTAAAGTTGGTGAAGAGAAACTTGCTTGATGAAGATTCTTTGATGGCAAATGTAGCAATACTTTCATCATCCAAATCGAAACTCTCCTCATTTGAGTCTCATTCCATCCTAGATGGGGTTCACCGGTGTACTTCTTCTTTGAAATTTTTTTATCCTTGTTGAATTACTTCTCTTTCTTCTTGCCATCTTCTTCTTTTTTTTCTCATGTGGGCAATTAGTAATAAAGTGTCTATACTTCTCAAAATTGTAGCAAACTCTTTTACCTCTTGTCTTGGGCTTATCTTTCCTCTTTTTATCACGGTAATTGCGTTCTTTCCTTATGAACTTTTTGAATCTCTTAACAAAGAGAGCCATATCTTCATCATTAAGGTCGGAGCTTTCATCTTCATCACTTGAGCTCTCTACTATCTTCTTATCTTTGCTCTTCTTGCTTGCTTTGAGTGTTATGTCTTGATTCTTTGAGCTTGAGCTACTCTTTGATAAGTTCTTTACATATTGGATCTCCTTCTCCATCTTATAGGTGATAATCTTTTCAAGCACTTCATCGGGGGTCATCTTATTATAGTTAGGGCTCTCACGAATTAGTGTACACAAGGTTGTGTTCCTAACCGTGTAAGGCCTAATCATCTTCTTGACAACTTCATGATCACTTCAATTTCTGCTTCCATAGGCTCTAATATTGTTGATGAGAATCTTAAGCCGGTTATACATCTCTTGAGGGGTCTCATTGTCTTCCATCACAAATCTTCTCAATTCTCTCTCAATCATCTCAATCTTGGCAATTTTTATGGTCTTGATGCCTTCATGAGCAACCCAAAGAGTATCTTAAATCTCCTTTGCCGAGTTTAAACCATTAACCTTGTTGAACTCTTCTTGATTGAGCGATAAGAGAAGAACCATCATCGCTTAAGAATTTCGGTGGAGATCTTGTTCTCGTTCCGGAGTGAGTTCTTCATCGTCATCACTGTCCGAATATTCAACACCTGTACAAACAATATCCCAAATGCTCGGGTGGAACGAAAATAGGTGATACTTCATGTTGTGACTTTATTTGGTATAGTTAACCCCAACAAATTAAGATAGTTTACCAATGGGTAACGACAAGAAGTTTGTGTTAGAATTATGATGAAAATAATTGAAAGGGGTCTTAGAATAATCCTTTTTAACTCCTTTCTTCTTTTTCTTCTTCGCCTCTTTGGCCTTCCTCTTGAGGAGTGAGAAGGATTCTGGATTACTCTCACTTGAAGAACATTGTTCAATTTCTTCGCTTGATTTTTTGGTTGCTTGGCTTGATTCTCTTAGACCCATCATCGTCTCTCCAAGTGGCTAAGCACGATTCGAAGAGTTTGGCTCTGATACCAATTGAAAGTTGCCTAGAGAGGGTGAATAAGCAACCTAAAATAATTCCTAAAAAATCAAACTCAACGAACTGTCAGACCACCGGAGTCTCCGGTAATGTGTCGGATACTCTGGTAACCAGACTGTCCAGTAACTTGACGAAAACTCCGGTCAAGCAGGCACTTGGACAAAATTTGAATCTAAGTAGATCTAAGCAATTAAACAAGCTAGAAACTAGTGAGCAAGTAGATCGAAGCAAATCTATGAATATGAACAAAACAATATGAACTTGCAAGAATGAAAAGAGCACAAAGAGACACAAAATTCTACTCCGAAGTTCGAGTCCACGAAGAAACTCTACGTCTCTGTTGAGAGGTTCACAAAGAACCGGATCTCACTCGATCTTTTCTCTCACTCAACCAATCACAAAGGTGAGGTTGAGTTCTTCACTAGCAAATCCCTTTCGAGAATGGGTGAACAAATTTTCCGAGACGTCATCACACAAGCTGGGAGCTCTCGGGCACGTCTAGCTGCCTAAGAGCAAAAGCTACAAGAGTAACAAACTCGAATCGAAACTCGACGGTGCCGTAAATGCTCAATGGGAATGAAAACACTTCTCTCACAATCTCTAGCTTAAATCTTGCAAGCTTGGGTTTTGGAAGGGAATGGAAGAGTGTTTTTGGAGCTCAAAAGTGTTATATGCAAATGTGAGTTGCCAGCCCTCTCAAAAGGGGCTGAGGGGGATATAAATACCCGGGCTTAAATAAGTAGCCGTTAGACCACATTTTGATTGATCGGACACTCCAGCATTTTGACAGACACTCTGGTCCACCGGAGTCTCCGGCAACTTGCCGGATACTCCGATAAGGCTTCTCAGGTTGTCGTAGCCTGAGCCACCGGAGTCTTACTCCGGTGAGCCCTCTTAAGTGCGAGCTGCTAGGCCACTGAGTCTTCGGCACTTTGTCGGACACTCTGGTGAGCCTTCTCGAGTTAAAGCTTCTGCCTTACCGAAGACTTCAGCAATGTGGCTAGACTCAAAAAATGATAAAATTTAGTATACTTTCACGAGAAAAGGCTCCGTGACTTGATCTAAAAAAGTTGAGTGGTTTTTTTTTCTTTTGACATTTTAGTATACTTCCACAAGAAAAGGCTCCGTGACTTGATCTAAAAAAGTTGAGTGGTTTTTTTTTGACATTTTTTTTTACTTTTTGAATCCTTCTCACTGTAAAAGCACTTAGCAAATGTCGTCATCGTCCATCGAAACTCACTAGGGCCTAGATGCACTTTCAGCATTTCTATACAAGAGTTTCTGATCGATGTCAAAAAAATTAATGATTCAAATTATTTCATCAAAAAATAATCGTCCCTCAATTCTTTGGTCAAATCACTACCTACACGTGTATTACCAGGTCAAATTCATCACCAAGTAATAATGGAAGAATCATTCAGATTCAGCGCTTGCTGTGTGTTGTTATTGGGTTTTCCAGGAGTAATTCGCAGGCAGAGGCCCATTCTGAAAAAGGCCGAAAGAAATCAGTGCACGTTCCACTCTCCTAAGCCCACATCATGCACATCGGCCCGGCCCACTCCCTAGTCCACACCCCGTCGCTCTTCTTCCTCCAGACAAGAACGCGAACCAGCCAAGCCGACCGCTGCACGTCGCCCCGCTCCCGGGCCCCTGTCGGAATCCCGTCGCCCCGCCAACGGTCTCACTGCCGACATCCGCTGAACAGTCCTAGGGAGGCCTTCCCTTGCCCCCCCCCCCCCCCCCC
>BCLF01000012.1:100032-133742 GCA_001602275.1 Zoysia japonica
TCTGAGGCCTTGGTTTTTGCGTACACCTATAACCTGTTTACCGGGGGGGGTGGGGGGGGGGGGGCGCTTGCTGAATGCCAGGGGCCCAGGGGAAGCTCTGGCGCAGGCTGCATTTCTCTTAGTAACGCTCTGATTTCGATAATATTCATTTGATACTGCACTTGAGTCATGCCAATATTTGACCGAATAGGATGCTGCGCTTGCTTAAGTTTTGATACTGTTGTGTAGCATGTATCATCGCCAGCATGGATGTTATCTGCTTAGGTCTTATTCTCGAAATGCGTAACATGTGAGCGCGCCATGCCATTGCTTCTGTCTCTTGTTTTATCACTATTCACACCCTCTTTTCTATGTTGTTTCGTGAGGGGAGGATACTTCCCTTTGTTGGTGGCATCAGCAATGAACGTCTGCGCCCACTGATGTTCAGGCAAATGCCTGCTTTGGCTTTGATTCAATGGTGAATGCTCAGCCTTGCACCATGGGTGGAATTGTCGATTATGGTGTTCCTATTGGCACCACATCTTCACCCCGCACTCTGGCCGTTGAAAAAGCGCAAGAGGAGCTCAGGTATGAATCTATGACCCATCTTTCGTTGGATCTTTGGTTGGGAACTAGAATGCTTACGTTGTGTGATTCATGAACTTCAGGCAAAAATGTGATGTTCGGGAAGAACACAGGAGAGAGTTGGAATTTCTGGAGAAAGTATGATTGATTTATGCCACCTTTCAGATTGGATTCATCTTCTTTCTTTTTACCTACTTACTCTTATTCATCACAATTATTTTTTCATGTTACCTACTTTCCCCTGTTTATCGCAGGGAGGCAACCCATTGGATTTTGAATTTTCCCATGTAGCAACAGCCAGTGGGCCTTCCACTTCTCTCACTAATCAAATAGCTGAACAGAATGCGATAAGGTAGCCATTGCTTCCCAACCGGCATTTTATGGCATTTAGCATCATCATAAATTTACTGGACAGCTTCTTGTTCGCTTTTCAATTGCAGTGAAGCTAAAGGCAGCTTTGCTGCATCTCCTCCTAGAGATTCACTTGAGAGTAACGATAGACCAGGAAGTTCATTGTGGCATGAAATCAACACAACAGACAGTGGAGGCAAGAGTGGCATTGTAGAGGACAAAATTGTAAAAAGAGGAGCCAAAAGATTAAATGTAGCTCAATCTAAACAGTCCTTGTCCACTGATAGTAACAAAAGTGCAACAAAAACTGAAGATTCTGGTCTGTCACACCTTGTTGTGAAGAGCCAGGCATATGTTCGTCGCAACAGGTCAAAACCTAGTAGGGAGAGTGCAAATAATTCTTCAATAAGATCTTCCGTGCCTCCTGCTAAAGATTCTGAACCAAGGGATGAAAAAGGTGTACCACAGAGAAATAAAGCAGATGAGCCTGTTGCTAGTATAAAACCAGATGGATCATACTCCGACAATGCACCAAAGAATACAGCTTCTGATGACCAGATTACAATGGAGCTAGATGGGTTTCAAGATGTCCATGAAAATGACTGTATTGTGCAGGACGGGTCAAAAGCTGAGGAAGTTGTGTCTGTGGAAACCCCCGGTGCCAATTCAAAAGTTTCCATAAGACTGCACGATGCTAGTGCATCTACACGTGATGTGAGAGAGCCATCTGCTGGTGATGAGAAGGCTGATGATAGTCACTTGGATAAAGGTGTGGGCGAACTGGATAAGAAGAGGCTAGTTCCAGCGTTTGCTATTGAAGATTCTGAAATAAACAAAAATACAGTGAATCCACCTTGTGAAGGCACCAAGAATAGTGTTGCTGATCATGTAGCTGAGGACATTAATATGGTCACAACGAAGGTTGATAGTTGGTCTCATGAAGATCTGGACAACAACAGACATTCTAACAAGAGCCTCAAGGAAATTGGCCAAACTGATTCGTTTATCGGGCCTATTTCTGTGAAAGTAAATTTGGATTCTGTACAACCTGGATCCAGTAATATTCATCCTGTGAAAGATGTTATGGAAGTTTGTGATGATGTACTAGTTGCACAGAAGAATACTATATATCTGTCTTCTGGACCCAGTGTGAACATTGAGGGAAGCCCAGCTTCCGCTACAAAGCATGAAAATTGTCCTAGTGATCCTATCTCTGCCTGTCCTCCTTCTTGTTTGCCTAAAAATTATGAAACCGATGCTATACCTACACTTAAAAATGATGGTCCTAACATGGAGAATGAGATTAAAAAATCCGAGAACCTGGACAAGATTGCGCATGAAGATTATGTCCTTAGAAACGCTCTTGCTATAGAGGTATGGTTGGTTTCTATATTTCTCCTTTGCTCATGATATAGAGGTGTTGCTTTTAATGCATTTCTCCTCTGAAAGGATTAATTCTGAAACAAAGGAATTTTTATTCATTTCTCAGGCAACTGTTAAAAAAGCTGGTGAACGATTGCGCTGTAACATTTCTTTAGAGGAGAGGATAAAGAGTCAATGGGATTTTGTTCTTGAGGAGATGGCTTGGATGGCGAATGATTTCATGCAGGTACGTTTCAAGTTGATTTCCCTTTTTTTTTTTCCTTCTGGTGCTCGCATAAGATGTTATGTTCATTAGTCTGGTTATTTCCATTTGGCTAATCTGCAGTCCTTCTATAACTCTTATGTGGATGCTTTATGATTTGATGTTTCTGCTTGATAGGAGCGTCTTTGGAAAAGTGCTGCTGCAGCTCAAATGTGCCATTGGATCGCCTCTGAGGGTCGGGCTAAATTTGAAGAAGCAAGCATTCATAGAAAGCAGAAAATGATTATGAAAAGTCTTGCAAAAGGTATCATGGGTTTCTGGTGTTTAGCCGAGGCTTCTCAAACTGCTCGCAGGACACCAATGATGCGAGAACACAATTCAACAGTGTTGGAGGGGACAAAGACTTCTGGAATCAATGCTGACAAAGAACATGTATGTGAAAGTGGTGTTTTCCCTCTTATTTTCATTTTCATTCCATCTTTTTTTGCTGTTTAACTGTTATGTTTTTTTAGAGTAGCATTTGATATGTTGTACCTATATATTTGTATATAGGGTAACAGGTCACTGGGAATGGAAGAGTCTCTTCTGCCTCGGCAGTCACAGATTCAGGATTACGCAATTAGATTTCTTGAATGTAACTGTAGAACTGCTGATTCTCCTGTATTAGCAGAAGCCCCGCCTACTCCTGACAGGCTGAATGACTTTGGCATCTTGAAAGTGTCTTATCAATCCTCAGAAGTAATCTTTGGAAACTTTATTTTTATGATTGATTTGTTTTCATTATTTTCATCTTTGCGAGACAACTCATTTTAAATGTCCCGATAAACATTCATTGGAACAGTTACTCTGTTTCACTGGAAGCACGAGTGGATATTAGCGCAATATTAACTAGCATATGGTCCTCTGATTCTTCTCAATTTTCAGGAAAACCTATTTTATACAGTACCAACTGGGGCAATGCTGGCATACAGGGAGTCGGTTGAATCTCTTTTTGAGTATCATAAGGTGAAGATAACCTTTATGCACACTTAGCAAGATCTAGATCATAGTTTCTTTCTTCTAGAATTTTTCTTAGGGGACTTGTTTTAAAATTTTGACCTCGAGGTAGACAAACATTTACTCTGTGCATGTTTGGACATTTTAAGTTATGAATGCAAGGCCTATATATTATAGTTTTTTTCTTTTTTCTTTTATTCTTACTCAGTACTCTGTACCTTCAAAAGACCCAAAGTGGTCGGATCCTTCCCGGACCCTGTGCAATCAGGAACTACGTGCACCGGGCTGCCCTTTTTAGCACCTTCAATAGCGGCATTAGTTTTCTAAGTGAAAGACATTTACTAAATGTGTTAATTTCAGTGGACTGGCAACACGGAACTTATGGATGAGTGTGGAGCATCTGTATGTGATTCTGCTGCAGGTAAAATTTACCAGTACCATACAACTGTTGTTATTGTATTGTTGTGCACTTTGTACTCCTGTAACGCCTTTCCCGTTTGTTCAGATTTCCCTCTGGAGGATACATATGAGGAGGAAGGAGAGACAGGTACTTATTTGTTGCCTGAAGCATGTGACGGTGGTTTCATATCAAAAATGTGTCACAAGAAGAAACACCAAATGCATCAGAGGATTAGTGGTACAAGACAATACAAAATAGGTACCGATGTGCCTTATGAACCATGCTTGGAAAGCAAGTCGGGGAACCGCCCACTGTTATCCAATGGCAAAAGATCTTCTTTCCTTGCGGTTCCTGCAAAGCGCAGCCGCACAGCTGCTAGGCAACGAGTTGTAAGCCTATTTCATGCCAGTGCTGTACCCCATGCCAAGACAGATGCTTCAAGTGGAGACACAAACTCCCTGCAGGATGATGAAAGTTCACTGCATGGAGGGTCCATGCAGTGGAGAAACATGGATTATGAATCAACAGCTGATTTTGACAGACAATTGCCTTGTGATGCCGGCGAGGTGTCAACCAAAACCAACAAGAAGAAAAAGCTTAATATTCCAGGATACAGGACAGCTCAAAATACAGCCAATTCCTATGCTCCAGCTTGGGTGCAGGTTAATACCTTAAGCTTCCTTTGTGGTCCCTGTTTCTATCGTTTGCATTATTTTCTCAACCCAGATTTATTCCTATTTTAGAGCCATATGTATGGTCAGAGAAGGCAAGTTGAGGATTATCTGAAGAAGAGACCAGAGAGCCACCACTATAACTTGAATGGAATCTATGGTAATTTTATTGTCCTTATTTATACAGAGTGCACACAGACTATTTCATGCTGGAATTAACTACTTGCTCTTTGACTTTATTTGGAATGACTAAAAATAAGTGCTAACCCTATCAATTTTATATGTAGTTGCAAATGGTGTACAGCATGCTTCTAAGAAGCTTAAAATGATGAAGCAAGGGATAGATTGTTCAGCTGAATCTTCTCGTGTTGCATCACAGATGAGCAACATGGCAAATCCTGCTAAAGTTATAAAGATAATTGCTAACAGAAAATGGGGGAGAAAATGTAAAGCACTTAAGGTATTATTATTTCTCTACAATCATATGGTTCTCTCTGTTGGCATAGGCATTACCTTTGTAACCTTGTCGCTTAGTAGAAATTAGATGTCCCCTTCCCTTTCTCTCATGTTACATCGTGGCTCTATTGCATGTATTTGTTCCATATGTCATCAGCATGGTAGAAGTCAGATGTCCCATTTGCTCTATGTCATAGTCCTCGTACTTCAGTATATTCCAGTAAGTCAGTAACATTCGAGCTAGACAGATTTATAATACTCATTGTGTTATAAAGCTAGTATGAATTCATTCCTAACTCTGTCACTTCATATTTTTCATTTTTTATGGGGAGCACGACAATTCCACCGTATAGGTATTACTCGACGGTTTTTCTGCAGTCAGAATTAAGTGTAGGGTAATCCATCCTGAATGAATTGTTTCAAATTTAGAAAAATTGTAATGGCATGTTCAAATTAGTCCGAAGTGTTGATGGATGAATTGTTTATACATTCTCGTGGCCCTTCTTATTACCCCTTTTTTTCGTTTGTGGGTCTGCGGTTAGATCATAACATCAGAATTATTGGAATTGTCTCTGTTAATGTTGACCTGGCATTTATATGCCGATTCAAGGATAAATTTTTATGGATACATCCTATACAAGTAAGATTCCCTTTACCTTTGTTCTTGGCTTGCTTATTGAAATGTTTAATGCTTGTGGCAGATGACTTCTATTGATGGTTGGTCAAACTTTGAGGATCAGGTACCTCTGTTCTTGAAGTAGTATATTTGTTCTTGACTATGTTTTGTAGGAATTACTTAAATGTCTTCAATATTTCAGGCTCTTGTTGTGCTTGTTCATGATATGGGTCAAAACTGGGAGCTAATTAGCGATGCGATTAATAGCATTGTGCGGTTCAAGGTAATTATTGTCTGATAAATTCGTTAGCTATTGTCCTCCCATATCTTTATAGACACACTCTGAACTTTGATTTCTCTCTAATGCCTAGGTTCTAAATATTATGTTTGGTCCTGTTATATTGGCCGTGCTTGTCTTTTGCCTTTGCTTCTCTAATGTTTCCCTGTGGTATTAATATTTTTCCCTGTAAGTGTTTGTCTTTTCCCCCAAGCTGAATTTGAGCTTCCTTGTATTTTATGTATGTAGTCTATACATAGGCAACCTAATGAATGCAAGGAGCGCTACAAGATACTGGACAGAAGTTCTGCTGATGGAGCTGATAGTGCAGATGACTCTGGTTCATCTCAGCGCCATCGTAACTCATTACTAGGCATTCCAAAGGTATGCTCTCCTACTAGCATGCTTTCGTGGGAACCTTTTACTGTGTGGCATTTATGTGGGTGCAACTCACACAATTGTGATGTCCCATTACATGTTTTCCTTTTGAATTGAATGCTATTTCATCAATACTTGTTGCTGTAGCCGAGACTTATCTGGCGATGTGCATGACTGAATCTTATTGTTTGCGTATCCATCAGGGTACTGCAAGGCAACTATTTGAACGACTTCAAGGACCATTCGAGGAGGAGAATCTTAAGGAAAATTTTGAAAAAATTATACGGCTGATGCAACAATTGCATTCCAGACATAAACAGGTTCTTTTTCTCTGAATTTTACAAGGTTTTTGACTTTTTTCTTGACTTGCTTAGTGGCCCATTGGGTCCAGCTACTTTGGGTCTTTTGTACGTAGACTTTCTCTACTTGGGTCTTATGCTCGTTTCAGCTGGCTGTGGCTGCAGCTGCCGCTGCGTACAGTACATAATAGTTGGATTGTTGCAGCCGCAGCTACAACCATGCCAAACGAGCCTACCTTTATTGAAGGTTCAAAGATTTGTTATCAGTACATAGAACTGCTGGGGAACCCAGCTTGTCTCATGAGTCAAACACAGTTCTGCTTGTACCACTTGAGGGCATGGGGCAGAAATATAATTACAACAAACTTTAAAAACGAATCTGGATAGGTACAATGGTGAAGGTTGCAGACAGCCAATCTCTCTCTCTCTCTCTCTCTCTTTTGTAGTGGATTTTGCTACCATGTCTTATATTTTTTTTGTGTGTCTTCTTGTCATGAAGGGTAATAGGATGGAGCTCAAGCCTATCATGCAACCTCACAGTTCTCATGTTATTGCACTTTCACAAGCATGTGTGAACAAATTACCTGGGGGCAGTTTTACGTATGTATCACCTCTTTGTATTAATTTTTCAAAAGTATTTTACCTTTATATATGCTGTTTAGTTAATTTCTATGACTACCAAGTGCCATTAACCAGTATCTAATCATATATTGATATCCAAACTTCACAGGCCACTTGATCTCTGTGATTCAATGAGTCCAAACCTGGATTCAGTTTCACCTGGTAGTTTGTCCTTGGGTTCTCATACAAATGTGTTAACATTGCCAAGCCATCAAAGTTCTGCAGTGCCTGCTAATCCTACAGCAAATCTGAGTTCCAGGTTACCAGGGGCTCCTGGTGTGGTTCTGACCAACAATTTGCCATCATCTTCAACACGGAATACTCATAGGTAATATCAAGTTTACTCATAGGTAATAATCAAGTTTTTTTTCTTAGAGGTGTTAAATGGAGTGGTATATTGTAAAGTTAATATATAATGCTGTTTGTCGTGTCATTTCTGCTGCAGGGATTCTCAGAAATACGGTGTTCCTAGACTTTCTTCTTTAAAGGGTGATGAGCAACCAAAGATTCAGTATAACCAGGTGGTCAAAGGCAGAAGTTTTCAGCAACCTGGAGGTTCTGTTCCTGGAGCATTTCCTACTGGGGATCATAGTGATCACATAATGCCTGGTGCCCAGATGGCAGGACTAAATGGAGATATGCCTGCTGCCAAGGCTGTTGTTCCAAGGATTCGTACCCCAGGAGGACTTGCAGTTTCATCTGGGAATTTGGTGCCCAACAGCGGGCACGACGTGCCAGGTCCAGTAAATTTCCATCCTGGGGGAGTATCTGGTCCTGGAAATTCAATTTTGAAGCCACGCAATCATGTGCGGATACTTCATGTGAGATCCCATTTACCATATACTTTGAAGTTGCTAAAAATGCATGAAACTTGTGATTTGTACGTACTGTATTCGCTGCCATCTCAAAGGCACATGTGTCCTTTTATGTTCAAGTTCAAAGGTGTGCGTTGTTACAAAGCATACTAATTGTGCATATGCACCCAAGGGTTGCACAGGCATATCTAAATTATTCGGAGGTAATATATTGCTCGTAGATAGGCATGAGATAGGAAATGTTCCTTCAGAAATGCAGGGAACGGCTGCGTACAGAAGATCCAATGTGGTCGGACCCTTCCTCGGACCCTGCGCAAGTGGGGGCTACGTGCACCGGGCTGCCCTTTTTTTTTGTAGATAGGCATGATGTATTAGGCACTGCAACCAAAAAGATGTCAGGCAGGGTGCTGGTTTGCAGTGTATGTTGTTTCTCTAACAATTTGCTTACCTCTTCCTTTTGAGATAAAATTATTCAATTTGTCTAATTTTGAGATTCATTTCTGACTGTCTTTCATTCTAACAATCTCTGAAATTCTCAAAAAAAAAAGGTTGAGAAGTATACACATATTTTGATATGACATCTAACTTAGCCAGAGGAGATACTTTTATTCATTGATTTCACTTACTAATGGTTCATGTAATATTCTATTCATTAGAACAGTCTTGTTGCTGCAATGGTGGCCATGCTTACCATATGTTTTCGTTCTTGTAGCCTGGTCACAGTATGGAAGAGCATAAGCATATGCCACATGTGCACATGTCGGTTCCATCAGAGGGACATAGCCACACCGCCCATATTAGCTGCATAAATCCATCATTCACCAATGTTGCAGCGTCTCCACCCGTTCAGCAACCCCAACAGCCACAGCAGATGTCACGATCGGTGAGTGTAAATCTAGACCATTCTCAGATTCAAGAAGCTAGTGCAAGCCCACAACAGCGAGTATATGCTTTGCACTTGCCTGAAGAAAGGCAAGGGCAACAACATATGGTGCCTCGACAAAATAGTGATATTTCTGGGGCCAGTGCAGTATCCTGTGCGCAGGGCGGTTCACATATTGTGCAGCACAGCCAAGGCTCTACTGTCAATCCAATCCCTTGTTCACAACCACAGCATCAGCGACAGCAAACTCCACAAAATCCCCCAGATGCCTCTTCATCTCCCAATCCACTTACTAATGCTACACTACAGACACAGAAGAAACAAGATCATCAGCAGTCTAGACAGAATCTACAACAAAGGAATCAAGGTAGTCAACAAGCTAAGCTCATGAAGAGCTTAGGACGAGGAAACATGGTAACACCTCAGACTCCTCCAGTTGACAATGTCCCAGCTACTGCTGTTTTGACCCCTTCAAAGAAACACTTGGCTGACAAAAAGCTGATGCAGCATGGCCAAGGACTCCCCCCTGCTAATAAATCACCAACTCCGTCAATGTGTCAACCTATGAATCAACCTAAACTATACACTATGTTGCCTCAGTCACTGAAGCAGTTGCCAGATATTGGTAACCAGAGCAGGGTGCAGGCTTCTTCGATTCAGACAGCATCAGATTCACAACAATCTCCAGTTCATTCTAAATACAGGATGACCACACAGCAGCAGCAACAGCAACAGCAGATCATTCCCTCACATAACAGCATGGAAAGAACAATTATGCAACAAAATTGCCAGATGAGTTCTGAAGGTGGCACCGACGCACATCCCAAGCAAGTCCAACACAATCAGATGGTTCCGGCGACATCTGTTCCGCTGAGTACAGATTCGGTTGGCACTTTACTTTCTGTAAACCAGCCGAAGTGTGAAGCTTCATTTACCTCGCCACCTAATCTGCTTAACTCTCCAAGAAATACATCTTTTGCGAATGAAACGTTGTTGACATCACCTGGACAAGATGTGCTGCAGAGGCAAATTTCAGGTGGTTTTCCTACGCACAGTCAAGTTGTTGGCCAGTGGAAACAAGCTAGGCAAGAACTGCAGTCTCAACATCAGCCGACACCAACTGTTCAAGGAAGTGTATTTGCTCCTTCAAATTCGAGAAAGGCTGATCATTTTGATTAATCTGGGTGCGTCACTTTCAAATGGTAGCCCATCTTTCGTCTGGAAAGTTATTGTACAGGTATGCGCTTTCCTGACTTGTATTTGAGTTTATATCTGTACTTTGTTCGTATGTCCATTTTTGTTTGATGATCTTTTCATCCCTTGCTAGGTGTCCGTGCTATGGAAGCTGTGGACGATACTGATCTTAGTAGAACTTGGAGCTAATTGTAGACATCGTAGGGTCAGGTAGATAGGTGTTTTGCGCCCATCAACATTTTGAAGTTGGGATGCGTTAGAATCTAAGTAGTAGATAGCTGGTGGTAGCTGGTGCAGTGCCAGATTTGTCTTACTGTTGGGTGTACTTGTAACAAAAAAAAAAAGGACCGGCCAATATTTTTTTGGATACCAGGTCCATGCTTGGAGAGTGCGGGGGAAGTCATGATAGCATATCATTTGTATGTATAGTCCTGGCAGTATCATAAATGAATGAAAAAATGCTTGCGTTTAGTGATCTGGAATGATTGGCAAACGATCCACCAATCCAGGTTCATTACAACAACCTTTAATATGTCTTTTTAAAAATTTGTTATAATAAAAAGCTTGAAGCATGGTACGAGAACCCTCCAAAATGGTAAAAACAGTTCCAAAATATCCTTCTCGTATCGTATCTTGAATGAAATGAAACAAAAAAATAAAGCCTCTCATTTCCTTTTCACACGATTTTTGATTATGCTGCAGAAGTATTTTTTTTTTAACTTTATTACTTAAAAAAGAAGAAGAAAAATCAACGGCCAAGATCGCGCACCTGCCGATCCACGCGCAGTGGACTGGATCGTCGGTCCAGGGGAAAGGTGTTCGCTCCTCTCTCGACTCGTCTCTCCCTCCCTCCATCTCACGGTGACTTCTTTCCTCCTCTCGACGGAAAAGGGTGGATCCATGGCCGCCCACGGCAAGCCCAAGCCGGACGGCCCTGCGCCGCCTCCACCTCCGCCGCCGCCGCCCGAGACGAGGAAGACCTTCATGCGCCGCATAGCCCCCTTCCTTCTGGCCGCCAACGTCTTTGTCGGAGGTCAGCCATATCATTTGTTCACTTTTGGTCAGATTTGCGTCCTCTGATTTTCCAGATAAAGTTAGGATGCCGTTGTTGACATTCCGGTATGCACAGATCCGCATTCGGTTCCGCTAAGAAGCTCGATAACAGCGACTGACAATTCAGTTTACCCCTGTTTGCTAATTGCTATTGCTTTTAGGGACTAATAAGCCCGTGTGTTCCTGTTGCGGCTTCACAGTTTATGTGGCCACCCTACACAACTAGTAGTACTTATGTGGCATTTGCTTAGATTTAGGCTGTGTGTTCTTGCTGCTGCCTACCGCAAGCAAAGCGTTTGTAGGTATCATCTTCCACATGGCAACGTGTCATCATCCTGTCCTGTGTTGCTAATTCTCCATGGATGCTGTAAAATATATTCAAACTGTTGCTTAAACAACGCTTGAAAATTATCGATCCGCACACACATTTGTTCATGATTGTGTCAGCATGTTTGTTGCATTAATGAGGATTAATCATCTTCCAAATGCTCTCTGTAATCACACCTTCCTACAACGTGCAGCTTATGTACTTGCACGGACCTACCAAAAGGACTCAGGGAAAAAGGATGTTGGGACTGCTACCACGTCAACATCAGCTGCTGCAACTGCCGACAAGCCTGCTGAACCAAGCGCCACTCCCAGAAAGGCGCTCCCACCAATCCCTGAAGTTGAGCAGCGCCAACTCTATAAATGGATGCTCGAGGAGAAGCGGAAGATCAAGCCACGCAATGCTGCAGAGAGGAAGAAACTTGATGAAGAGAAGGCCCTTCTCAAGGAGTTCATCCGAGCTGAATCCCTCCCAAGCTTGTGATCTGATGATTGTCCTTTGGATCTCATTTCTGGTGTGTTTACCTGGAATGTTCTGATTGGATTGTTGCTAGCACATTAGTGTACTATTTTTGTGAGCTGATGTCTACTTGATTGTCCTCTGAAGTCTGAACTTCAAAGGCTGTGCGGATGCAAATTAGTACTGTATTTGCCTATATTTGCTTTAGAGATTCTTGAGAACAGGGGAGAAGTTCCTGGTTAAAAATTTCTTCTGTTCCATCCATGAGTTTCTCTGTCAACATCTGTTCTGTGGATTTGCCATAATGTGTAAGCTCATCAGCTGCTACACCGCAAAAATATAGAACTCACTTATTAATAAATGGTAGAGACTGCATATGGGGTCCAACCCTATTCAGGACAAAATTTGTAAATGTAGATCTGTGAAAGCAACAGAAGAAGCCAAACTTAAACCCCTCCAGTGGTCCCAGGTCCAGGAGACCCAGTGGTTGCAGATAAACACAAGTCCAGCTCACTACATCCACTGGCTGGTGCAACGTGGCTCTTCTTTATGCTCTTTAAGATCAGACTTGGAGGGCTTCTATGCAGCACCGAGCAGGTAACTCAGGAAGGATGCCTGACAGCATCCACATGTCAGGCAAAACTTGCTGTCTCATAATTTTTAATTAACTTCTATTCAAATATCCAAAGAAACTACTCATACTATATTCTGTAGGAAACAATAACTGACTGGTATGTCTTTCTTTTTTTCTTCTTCTATTTCTACTGTGCAGCTACTCAACAACCAGCTACTTCGCTGTTCTTGCAAGGTTTGGATTCTCTCTTTTTTACTCCATTGTCAATATTGTCAATTTATTTATGTAATCACATTATTGGATGCAGTTAACGTGGGCCAAAGAGAATACAGTGGAAACATAAAAGATGGTTCATCTTTGTAAGCCCATTTTCATATCACCTTGTCTGATACTTGATTATTTTACCCTTCACTTTGCAGATAAAAACCTTTAATCACTGTTTCCCTTTTGATTTCCTCATGTATGTGTTGAATTTACCTTTATTGCATGCAATGGAAAAATTCTATGTTGTTTGACACTGAATATATGCATGCAGCCAGTTACGTCACTTTGCGAGAGCATGGTAATAATGCTGTACAACACAGATAGGGAACTGCTCTCAAAAACAGGTTTATGTACTGGTTTGCTGTGCTTATATATTGTACTCCGTCCGGTTTTAAAATATCGCCACTATTGACTTGTGGCATCATCTTTGATCATTGGTAAGCATGACGTGGGGGAAGAGGTTGTGGAGGTATGGATGATTTTCTTGGCGCTCCTACTGCTATATTATTTATCATGCCTGTGACACTCTTGACCTCATTTATCCATTATAACCTCTAGTGTTTCAAGTATGGCTTGATTCATAATGTGGTTCCATTCTAATAAAGCCTGTTATGCTTTTGCAGGAAATTGCTGATGCTTGCATTCTTCCTTCCATTACAACCTTTCTGTGCAGAGCATAAGTGAGGATCAAGGAGGAGGAAGTGGTGTTTTCTAGGCGTAGAATCCGAGTGTGTGGTTGATATGTGTTTGTTTGAGACCGAGTCATGTCGCCACGAAAGACAAAAAAAATTATGAATCTGTGTGCTTGGTGGATGTACTGCAGGGGGTGCGTGCTGCCATTGTGGGGACAGCTTGCGGGGCTATCTTCCTCAACATCAGGTGAAGGCCCCGTTTGGAAAGCAGGAGTTTCGTAAGAGTCACACTGAATTGGTACAATTTCATTGGAAAGACGCAGGATTTAGGAAAGTTTCCTCGCGTTCCAACCGGTCCCAACTCAAGAGAGTGACGACGTTCGTTCGTCCTTTGTCATGGTGTTGCTCTTGATTTTATTGCCTTGGATTGTGCTGTCTCAATTTTGATAATTGAAAGAGGTTTTGTTTGGGAATCAAGTGTATGCCTGTGTAGAATGCTGAGTTTTCAAAAAAGAGGAAACAAAAGAAACAAAAGGAGTGCTGACATCTGAAACCCATGCAGAACCGGCAAATTCAGTAAGCTTATTATGAGCCATCGAAATATTTACTAAATTAATTAAAGAATTATGGAATTACATTTGCATAGAATATAATACCGAAGCAAAACAAGAAAAGCCGTGGATAAGTTGGGCCTAATGAGCTTTTACCATCAAAATACGCTGGTCGGCCCATAACAGCTCCGTCCGTCGTGTCCTTTACCATATCTTTTTTTTTTCGGTCTCGTGTTTTTTGATTGAGAAAAAAAATTAAAATAATCCTTCCGTCTTCTTCTTCCTCTTCTCTCTCCCAATAGAAGAACACCAACGTGGCCAAAGCTCCCCGTCTTCTTCCAACATCAATCAGACCGAGAGCTCACCGGCGACAGCCATGACTACTCGTTATTGGATAATCTCGCTGCCCGTGCAGGGCGGCGCCACCGCCGGGTCGCTGTGGGCACGCCTGCAAGACTCCATTTCCCGACACTCATTTGATACTCCGCTCTACCGTGTAAGCCTTCTGCCTCTTCTTCGATCCCCCCACGATATTCTCGTCTGATGATCTCCTCGGCCTGAGCAGTTTAACGTTCCTGATCTCCGCGTCGGCACCCTAGATTCGCTTCTCGCTCTCAGCGACGATCTCGTCAAGGTTCACCCTTCTTCTATCTCGATCTTGATCCCTTCTAGCTTCGATTTGCTGTGACACCGTTGCTGTTTGCGCAGTCCAACATCTTCGTGGAGGGAGTTTCGCACAAGATCCGGAGGCAGATCGAGGATCTCGAGCGCGCCAGAGGTGTCGAGAGTGGGGCACTCACCGTCGACGGCGTCCCCGTCGACACCTACCTCACCAGGTTTTGGCCTCCATTCTAACTAACTGTGTTGCTTCCTCTGGAGCTCCATCGCTTTCTTCGCTCAATTGGCAGCTTTCGGCTCTCAACCAACTGTAGGTTCGTGTGGGATGAGGGCAAGTACCCCACAATGTCGCCCCTCAAGGAGATCGTCGGAACCATCCAGTCACAAGTCGCCAAGATCGAGGATGACATGAAGGTCACAACTCCACTCTCATCTCTTTAATAGTATTTCACGGCTGCACAATATTTTATGGACTAGGATAGATTACAATATTCAGTAAAATGGTTTAGCCACATCAGCGTTTTGGATCTTCATTAATTCCTATGACTTGTTGATTACTAGGTTCTTGTTAACAACTATGGTTTCTCCTGGGGATGAATTGCCTCAAATTGTATTCTTACATAGCTGCATGGATATGTAGGGTTTCACTCTTGGCGTCTTGCGCTTTAGGGGATGTGTTTTACACTAGGGATCTGTTCCTCTGTTTCAGTTTGCCCCTTCTGTGGCTCAAGTGTACACAACCACTAGGATGCAAAGCTGAGAAACTATGTTATAATTTGTTAGGATATAATACTTCACAAGAAAGTATTGCTTGGATCTAGTAGGTTCATGACTTTTGTTTTCCTCATTAAGGAACTAGTATGCGACTTTTTCTTCTCTTGTCAGCTGTTTTTTATGTGGTACATCTGTTCATATAAATGATTTACCAACCTTTTCTGGTTATACGCTGAGTTTACAATGACCAATGCACATTTTCTTCCAGGTTCGTGCCTCGGAATACAGCAATGTAAGAAGCCAGCTTAGTGCAATCAACAGGAAGCAAAGTGGAAGGTAAATTATGCTGCCATACTGGTTTAAGGAAGTATTTTGATGTTAGTATTATGCCATTTTTTTTACAACATACATGATTGCTTTCTTCTTTTATGTAAACGGACAAGAAAGCAGAATGATGTTCCATTAGTTCTTTTACATATACTAATCAGTTTTCTTTCCCCCCTTGTTTGACAGCTTAGCAGTTCGTGATCTTTCCAATCTGATAAAACCAGAGGATATGGTTACCTCAGAGCATCTAGTAACACTTCTTGCTATTGTACCAAAATACTCCCAAAAAGATTGGCTGGCAAGCTATGAGTCTCTCGACACGTTTGTGGTAAGTTTAAAGTTTTACTGCATACGTGATTAGTAATGTTGTTAAAACCTTCCAAATTAACACATTCCTCTTCTGTCTTCTAAAAAATTGAATGCTCTTTTTTTTTTATCCCAGTGAGAACTTTATTTTCTTTGCACAACAATTTACTTAGTCTGAGCTGTATATCCAAGTTCTTGGTATATACTCGTATTTAATATCTCTTTTATTTGATCTTATTGGTGATTTTTTAGGTACCTAGATCCTCCAAAAAGCTTTACGAGGATAATGAGTACGCACTGTACACTGTAACCTTATTTTCTAAGGTTGTTGACAACTTTAAGATCCGTGCTCGTGAGAAAGGTTTCCAGGTAATATTCCTTGCACGGCTCATGTTTACACTTTACATCTCTGGCCAGGGAGCATTAACCCCAAGTTCTTTTGGTGTCGTAACCAGAAGCAGAACTTTAGTCTTGTCGTTATTTCATATATAGGTGTTTTGCCGTCTATTAAATTACATTCTGTTTGCAGGTCCGTGATTTTGAGTATAGTCCTGAAGCACAGGAAAGTCAGAAGCAAGAGATGGAAAAGCTGCTGCAAGACCAGGAAACTATGAGGACCTCTCTTCTGCAATGGTGCTATGCCAGCTACAGCGAGGTACTTGTTTGTCATCCTTCATTAAAATTGCACAGGTTTAGTATTGTCTATAAATTACTATCTTCTTGTTCATCAACTTGTAGTTTGTCCTCTGTTTGCTTTGATTCCCTTTTGTTTCATATGCTTTCGTTGGTCATGATTGATCAATCATTTTTGAATCTGAATTTATTTGTAATTTGATAATATGTGGTGTCTTCAAATTTAGAGACAGTTATGAATTCGGACTTCACTGCATGATGGAACTGTGTTCTGATTTATGTTGTGTCGTCTCACTGCAGAGGTACACAATATTAGGCTGCGTTTGGCAGAGCTTTTCTAGAAAAACAGCTTCTCTGGAAAACCGAAAACGACTTCTCTAGAAAAATGCCTTCTCTATAAAAAAAACACTTTTTAAAATGTTTGGCAAAACGGCTGTTATTATGGTCCCAAACTCCTAATGTAGAAATCGGTGGAGAAACCATAAGAAGCTATAGTTTTAGAGCTTTTGGCTCCTAATACAAACTAGAGAAGTGCTTCTTGGGGTGGAGGTTTAGAAGAGCTTCCTTTGTAACTGTTTGGCAGAGCTCTCTTGTAGTCTTGTGGAATCCGAAGCAGAAGCACTTGAGAAGCCTTACCAAAGGGGGCCTTAGTTAGATCAGATGCATTACCATTTGTTAACTAAATAATGATTGATGGTTGTTTATTATGCCATGCTCTGCAGAATATGTAGCTGTGTCTGCTTTATGTCATCTTAGGGCAGTGAGATTCGTAGTGATCATTATTGAAGTTCATTTTACCATGCCAAGTCACTGGCTATAAGTCTTCGTTTTGCATGACTTAATGGTTGTTTAGGTAAATATGGCCAGAATATTGGGCTGTAGCTGCTTATTACGGTATTGTAATCTTTATATATTAAACGCCGTGCGTTCTCTTAACCCTCGTTGCGCCACGTCACATTAAAAAATATTAACCGTTGGATTAAAATCTAATGGTGGATATTAGAAAGGAGAAAAAATAGATATTAAGAAGGAGAAAAATATCTCTTCTCTGGTCACGTAGGAGCGTGCTTCTACTCGTCGGAAGCAGGCATGAACGGTCGTGCCATCGCAATATATTAAAACGCAAACGCCGTGCGTTCTCTCAACCCTCGTTGCGCCACGTCACCCTAAAAAATATTAACCGTCGGATTAAAATCTAACAATGGATATTAGGAAGGAGAAAAAATGGATATTAAGAAGGAGAAAAAAATCCTTTCCCCGGTCACGTAGGAGCGTGTTTTTACTCGGCGGGAGCAGGCATCAACGGCCGTGTCATCGTAATATATTAAAGCGCAAACGTTCTTTGATAGCTCGTTGCGCCACGTCACCTAAAAAATATTAACCATGAGATTAAAATATAACGAGGATATTAAGGAGAAAAAATGGATATTAAGAAGAAAATAATCTTTTTCTCGGTCAAAGTAGGATTGTGCTTCTACTCGACGGAAGCAGGCATGAACGGCCGTGTCGATATAAGAGAAGTTCTTATAAATTTATTCTACTTTTATATTTTGCAAGTATATGTTACAATTAAAGATCTTTATATGTTATAAAAATGTATATTTAGATACTTTAAATTGTTTTATTTGCTAAAAATACTCCTTGATTACTATGCTATAGATTCAATAAAACTACTCCAAAAAGATATAAGAGAAGTTTTTGTAAATTTATTCTACTTCTATGTCTTGTAAGTATATGCTACAATTAAAGACTTTTATATGTTATAAAAATGTATATTTAGATAACTTAAATTAAATTGTTTTATCTCCTAAAAATGTTCCTTGATTATTATAAGAATTAAGATTCAATTTTTTTCTCGCTTACAACTCCGGTTTAAAAAAAATAGTAGCTTTGGACGCAATGTTTTAATCAAACATTGCCAATATAAATTAGAAATAATTTTAAATTTATTAAGTTACAAAATTAGAAATAATTTGTTTTAAAAATACTTTCTTAAAAGGGTACCGATGCTTCTTTTTATTAAATATTTTATAGATAACAAAGATCACACTTATGCTTTGAAGACCATATCGACAACTTCTTTTTGAGAATATGTTTATAAAACTTTGTCATCCAAATCAACTATACTTCTATTTGTTAAATAATAAATTTAAAATATACTGCTTCAATTAGGGGTGCACAACAAAAACATACACGAAAAGCGCGGCAATTGCCGCGTAGATTTTCTAGTGCTAGACTAGTTTGCTAGGTCTCTTTTGTATTATTGAATTCGTTCTTATGAATATCTTGTTTCCTGCTTGCTCATTCCTAATTTTTTATGTTACAGGTATTCAGTTCTTGGATGCACTTCTGTGCTGTGCGTGTCTTTGTAGAGAGCATTCTAAGATATGGTCTTCCACCATCATTCTTGGTAAGAATTTTGTAGTTTATGATGTTTGATTTCAATAGTACCATGCCTGATCTGAAAATATGCCTTTCTCTTGCATTAGTCTGCGGTTCTTGCCCCACCGACAAAGAGTGAGAAGAAAGTGAGGAGCATTTTAGAGGAGCTCTGTGGCAATGTCCATAGGTAATTCGACATTTGGGTAGCAGTCCATGGCGCTTTTTTGGCTGCAGGTTGGTCTTGGTTTTTACTAATTCAGCATTTGCCATTGCAGTATTTATTGGAAATCTGAGGACGATGTGAGCGTTGCTGGTCTGGGAGGTGAAACAGAGGCGCATCCTTACATCTCCTTCACCATAAATTTTGTCTGAGAGCCCAATTGCTGTCTGCAGCCAGGCAATACTTCCATGCGGTTTTTATGTTAACTTCTCCAAAACAATGAATGGCTCTTGTATATTATATATTGCGTGTGACACACCAATTCTTTTCTGATTTTTTTGGCATACCCGATCCTGTAATTTATGTCCTCCCTAGAGAGAGATCAACGGGTCAATAATGTAGATTTTGGCGTCCTGGAATATGGCACTATGTAGATTTTGGCGTCCTGGAATATGGCACTTTGTGAGGATACCTGTTCTTTTGTAATGCTGGGCTATTTGTTTTACAAACAATAAAATCCCTCTGCACATGTATTGTATATTTTATGGCCGTGCTTCTTCTTGGTTGAACATGTAACAAAAGGGGAGGGGGAGGGGGGTGGGAGTTAAGAAGCAAGCAAGGAACGGATGGAACGGAGAGAAAAATCTTTTTTTTTTTTTTGAAATTGAACTCATACATGTGAATTCTCATCTCTTGTCCTGGGTTGGGAAAAATGATTGGGGGCCAGGTCCCTCCCTTCGTCTTAGCAAAGGCCCATCTCTCCGGAAGCTGACAGGTGGTCTCTCTCGATCTCATCAGAGAGGGAGGGGAGGTCCCCGCCATGGACGGACACCTGTCCTCTCCTTTTCCTCCCTCCTCCGTCTCTACGGACACCTGAGCCTGCCTGAGCGAACGAGCTGAGCTGCGGGTGCTGCTATCTCCTCCAGTACTCCTCTTGGGCAGAGGAGTCGTACTCCGGAAGGAAGGAAGGAGCCGTGGTGCAGAGGGCAGCAGCCCGTGAGGGTGGGGAGCCGTGATCTCCCCGCACCTACCCCTGGATTCGATCCCACCAGGTCTCTCGTATTTTCTCTCCTCCTCGCCTCCACCACCTAGATCTGCTGCCCCTGCTTTCCTTTCTCTCAGCTGGGAGAGGAGAGACGGCGAGGCAAGGGAGGGAAGAAGAGAAGACGGCGAGGCAAGGGAGGGAAGAAGAGAAAGCAAGCGAGAGAGAACCCCATGACCACTAGCAGGTGCAGGGCCCCACGCCCACCCCATGGCCCTGTCCCTTAGCTCCTGCCGCCGCGGCGCTCATGCTCTTTGCCGCCCTCATGGACGTCGGGATCACCGCTGCTCCTCTTGACGACGACGCCTCCGGTCCACCCAGCCCCTGCTCCGTCGTCAGCGACTGCAGCACCACCGACCTCAACGGCTTCGCCGACCCTGCACCCTCCGCGCTCGTGCTCGACGACCTCGTCCCCGTTGTCGACACCGTCGAACAACAAAGGGTGACCGCCACCAGGACCATCTTCGCCCTCGAATGCGTCCCGCGCTGGGGGCTCGAGTCCGTCTGCGGCCGACGCCCCGAGATGGAGGACGCCGCGCTCGTCCTCCCGCACTTCTTCCAAGTCCCGCTCTGGATGGTCGCAGGGGATGCCGCCGTTGACGGCCTAGACCGGGCCTCCTTTCGCCTACCCGCACACTTCTTCGGCGTTTACGACGGCCACGGCGGCGTCCAGGTTTTTCATTTCCCTCCATTGCTTGCTTCCTTCTCTCTCCAGTCTCCACTACAGTCCACACACGAATATCAATCAATCGAGTTTCCTTCACAGGTTGCCAATTACTGCCGGGAAAGGATCCATTCCGTACTGATTGAGGAGCTGGGCAGAGCGCATGATGAGGTTCGAGGTGCGGACTTCAACAGCATTGTCCTCGAGCCCAAGAAACACTGGGAGAGGGCCTTTGTGGACTGCTTCACTCGTGTTGATGCTGAGGTGGGAGGCAACACATCATCAAACTCATCCCAACCTGTGGCTCCAGACACCGTGGGCTCAACAGCCGTGGTCGCAGTCCTTTGTTCATCTCATATCATCGTTGCCAACTGCGGAGACTCACGGGCAGTGCTCTGCCGGGACAAGCAGCCCCTGGCGCTATCCGCGGACCATAAAGTATGACGACAGCCCTTGTTCAATCTCAATCCCACATGATAACAACAGTTCGCTAAATTGCTAGTTTTCTCTTTCCTGTGGCTACAGCCTAATAGGGAGGATGAGTATGCGAGAATTGAAGCTCAGGGTGGCAAGGTCATCCAATGGAATGGTTATCGAGTTCTTGGTGTTCTTGCCATGTCACGATCGATAGGTATCCATAGTTGCCCTCTTGATATTGTCAAGCAAACTTTGGTTTATGGTACCATGCATGTCCTCACACGCCATCAATTTCTGAAAAATGCTCAACTAGCTGATCTGAACCTTTTTAGCAACAAGAGTACAATTCATAGCCATCACTGTTTGGGTTCACAAGAGTTGAGTTTTTGGGTACCTGTGATGGAAACCTGAAAAGTATAACATGTCATGCATTGGAAGAAAAGGTAGAAGTGCAAAATAGCGATTCACGTTGGATAATACACTGCTGTTTGCTTTGTATGTTACATTTGACCATGCATAAAAAATTACAATCCTATGTGTGCATCTACTTTTTGTTACTATGGAGCAATTTAGTGTGTGTGTGTGTGTGTGGAGCTGTGAGGAATTCAGTTTAGGTGCTCTTTTTTTTTAAAAAAAAAATTGTGTTTCACCCATGGGATGATTGGAGACTTGGAGTGCATAAATTCAGATGGCTTTCCTTCAATACCTTGAACACTGGTGTTGGCCAGTCAGCTTGTATTGTTGTTGTGGTCCTGTTATTGGCTCTCGCAAGTGGGAATTAGCCTCAATTGTCTTTGTTGCGTTCAACCCTTTCAGCTCCATTGCTTTAAGTCTGTATATTGTGTGTGCCTTTGTTACCCCTTTGTTCCAGTCTGCCCTGCATAAAATTTGACCATGATCAGTTGAAAATTTGCTTATCAACCAATGTGCTTTTCATGTTGTATATTGGTCCCAGCACACCTTGTGGATGTGATGATACCTAATGATTTGTTGATATATTTGCAGGGGATAGATACCTGAAGCCATACATAATTCCAGTCCCTGAGGTCACAGTTTTAGCCCGTGCGAAAGGCGATGAGTGCCTTATTCTTGCAAGTGATGGCCTCTGGGATGTAATGACAAACGAAGAGGTTTGTGATGCTGCCCGCAAGCGGATACTGCTGTGGCACAAGAAAAATGCAGACACCTCATCATCAGCCCAAAGAAACGACAATGAACCGGATCAAGCAGCTCAAGCAGCAGCTGAATATTTATCGAAGCTGGCTCTCCAGAAGGGGAGCAAGGACAATATAACCGTTGTTGTAGTTGACCTCAAGTCACATAGGAAGTTCAAGAGCAAAACTTGAGCATTGTTTCAGGAACACATATACAATAACAGTAGTTACTAGGACAGTGAAAATGTTGAAATCCAGGCATAATCTGTTTAGGCTGCCGCACAGGTACATTCATCGGGGCAGTACTTTCTTTTTACTCCCTCACAATTGATATTGCAAAGGGATGTGCTCATCTACAGGGTGCAGATTCCTATATCTTGTAATAGTTGATCTGACCAGTAATTCTGAGGTCCAGATCTAAAATATGTCAGGCTGTAGGAGTAATTCAGTCGGACACTTCAGCATAGGTACCTGAAAACATGTCAGACAGATTTGGGTATCTGGCTTTGGTTTTGATAATAGCATAGGTACCTGAAAAATTCTAGACTTAGTAACTTTCATAAAACAAACTAGATGCAAGCTACTGATTTCATTTTGTTTTTCAGCATATAATTTGATGGTAACCGTGTAAGGACTAAGGAACATACAAAGTTCATTTAGCTGTCTCTGATGATACTGTCTATTCCTTTTTGTGTTTTGAAACGATGATGCCTGTTTTGGTCAGGCAATCAGGCAGGAACGCATCTTTGCTTGGCAAGCGGCTGGTGGCAAGAAGCAAAGATGATGTTAGTGCTGCATCTACAAATAAAAACCGACTAGGAGCATTAGAGTATCTCCAACAGTCCTCTCTATCACTTTAGAGCATCGTCAACAGCTTTCTAATAGCTCTTTTTAAATCAAATTATTGGAAATATGGTTAAAAAACCCCCTCTTTAAAACTTTCCCAACTTGTTTGTCTCCCAAAAATCCCCTTAAACCTAGTACATTTAGGATTTTGTTTTTTTGTTTTCAATCTTAACTCGCGTGCAACTAACATGTGATACCGATTATTGATTTGATCTGAATTTAAATTTAGAGGAGTTGTTGGAGGAGCTGATTCAATTAATCCCAAAAATTTGTTAGCTGGTCAAAAAAAAATTAAGGTTATTTTTTATGGGATTGTTGGAGATGCTTTTAAAAGATGTATTTTTGTCCAGTCAAAAAAATTGAGATTTATTTTAATCACTTTCTTTAACAGCTTCCTTAATATGTGCCAATAGTTTAAATTTGAGCTAAATCTAACATCAGTCCCACTGTAATCTACATAAAGAGATAAAATTGAGATCTGAGGATATCAAAAATTACTTAGATCTATCTTCGAATAGGAGAATTTTTAAGGGTTTAAGAAAGTAATAAGGTGTTTAAGGGATTTATTAAAAAAGATTTTTTTATTATTTTTCCTCATAATTTAATTTAGAAGAAGTTATCAGTGAGCTTTTAGACATGCTCTAACGTACCCTCGTAAATCCCGAGTGGCGTTTAGATTCACTAGTCTTGATACGCGTGCTATGAAAAACTTAATAAAATAATATATTAATATTAAAATTTGAAACTTCTTATTCTTTTTATAAAGATTAAATACAAACTAATCATTCAAAGTTTATATGCATCATATGTAAAATTTAATGCGCTTTAGAAATTCTGGATGAGCGAAAACGAATTTGTTTTGTTTTCTAACAATTTTCTTTGAATTTTATATATTTGTTTCGTGTGCACGTAGTCTAACTCATCTCTGGCAGGGGTGTTTTATCGGGTATACATTGAAAAAAATGTGCTTTTTAAGAGTAGAGAAAAGAACATTATTTTTAGGATTTTTTATGATAAAATTAATCATAACAAAATAAATAATATTTTTACAATTTTTTTAATAAGATGAGAAGTCAAACATAACATTTAATATTAAAGTGTTAATTTATGAGTCTAGCGCATCTCTGATTAAAGAGTAAAAAAAAGATAATTATTTTTAAGATCTTTATGATAAAATTAATCATAAGAAAATAAATAATATTTTTACAATTTTTTTAATAAGATGAGAAATCAAATATAACATCTAATAGTAAAAGTGTTAATTTATAAATGGAGATAGTAAATGATAAAGATAAAAAAAGTACACACGGCCACATGCGTACAACACGCACCTTGGCAGCAAAAAAAACTTAATTGGCGTCTGAACGCAGAGGAAAAATATTAATATTAACTTTTTTTAAAAATTTGTTTTGTTTTTCAACAATTTTTCTTATATCTTATATATTTGTTTCGAGTATCTGTGTTTTATTAACTAACAATAATTTGTATTTGTATGGTCCAAAATTTATAAAAAAAAATAACTTTACATGTATTTTATGGGTGTACAAATATAACCTATATCTGTTGAGAACATTTTATTGTGTGTGTAAAAAAACAAAAACAGAAGATCCAAACTATTTATTTTTTCATCTCATTTAATCTCAACTCTTTATTTATTTATTTCATATTCTCAATTATATCTTCTACTCTCTCTATTTTTAAAATGATATCGCTGTTAATTTCAAATTTAAACTTTAATTATTCATCTTATTAAAAAATCAGTTTAAATTTATAAAATTTTAAATTGTGTATCAAATATATTTAATGATAAAATAAATTATAATAAAAAATATAAAATATATTATATTTTTTAATAAGACGAATGGTAACGTATTTTCCATTACCAAAACGCCACCGATAATTACCCGAGCCGAGACAATTCCTTTCTCTCTCTTCTCGCATCGCAAATATATAGGGTTTCTTCCTTCCCCCTTCGTCTCGATCTCCGGCAGCCGCATTCTTCCCCCCCCCACCCCCCCTCCCCCCTTCTCAAACCCTAGCCTCCTCCTATGGGGCGCAAGAAGAACGTCACCGTCGACGACGACGAGTACTCCTTCCCGCAGGACGACGCCACCCCCTCCGCCGACCCTGTGCCGTCGCCGCCGGAGAAGGAGAAGCCCAAAAAGGGCGGCGGCAAGAAGGGGAAGAAGGGAGGTAAGGCCGCCCTGCCCGACGACGACTACGAGCCCCCTCCTCCGCCGCCGCCCGCCGCGGATGAAGACGATGACGACGAGCCGATTAACCTCGTATTCACTGGCAAGAAGAAGAAGAAGAAGGGAGGTGCCCCCGTGAGCTCCTTCAGCGCCCTCGGCGACGGCAACGAGGACTCGAACGAGTATGAGCCCGCCGCCGAGGACGACGACCTTGATTTCGACTTCAGCAAGGCCAAGAAGAAGGACATGGGGGCCCGCCCAACATCTGACAAAGACGAGGACCTCGACATCGATGAGCCTGCGCCACTACCCCCAGACGTGGCTGAGGAGGACGAGGGTCCCCCTGCCGCCGCTGCTGCAAAGAAGTCTAAGAAGAAGAAAAAGAAGGGTGCCTTCACTGTGGATGATGAAGACATCGACAGGCTCCTTGCTGAGATGGAGGACCCTCCTCAGCGTTCATATGAGGCTGATGACCCACAGGAAGTGAAGAGTGAGGATCCTGTGGATGCCCCTGATGTGGATGATGCCGCGGGAAAGAAATCAAAGAAGAAGAAAAAGAAGGGGGGATTTACCGTCGATGATGAGGATACAGACAAGCTCCTTGCAGAGATTGATGGCCGCCCACCTCCTGCAGAGGAGCCAGAGCCCGAGGTGGTGAAGGATGAGGCATCTGTCGGTGCTGCAGTCACTGTGGATGATGTTGAAGGGAAGAAATCAAAGAAGAAAAAGAAAAAGAGTGGAAGAACAGCACAGGAAGAAGATGAGTTGGATAAGCTTCTGGCTGAGCTTGGTGAAGCCCCTCTTGCAGAGAAGGAAAAGGAGAAGGAGAAGCCAGTGGAGGCATCACAATCTGCTCCTGTAGATAAGGAGGGCATGGAAGCTGCAGGAGATGGTAATGCAGAGGACAAGGTTGGGGAAGGAGTGGTGGAATCTGCTGCAGCCAAGAAAAAGAAGAAGAAGAAGGAAAAAGAGAAGGAGAAGAAGGCTGCAGCGAAGGAGGCTGAGGCCAAGAAAGAGGAGGAGCAAGAGGCACCTAAAGGGAAGGTTGACATGAAGAAGCTCCCAAAGCATGTTCGGGAGATGCAGGAGGCACTTGCAAGGCGAAAGGAAGCTGAGGAGCGTCAAAAGCGTGAGGAGGAAGAGCGGTTGAGGAAGGAGGAAGAAGAGCGGCTGCGGCGGGAGGAGGAAGAGAGGAAAGCGGAGGAAGCAAAGAGGTTGAAAAAATTAAGGGAAAAGGAGAAGCTTCTTAAGAAGAAGCAGGAGGGTAAGCTCTTGACAGGGAAGCAAAAAGAGGAAGCAAAGAGGCTAGAGGCCATGAGGAGGCAGTTTCTTGAGCAGAGTGAGATCCAAAAAGCTGAGGGTGCTGACCCTGAAACAAAGAAGAGACCTAAATATGATACAAAGAAGAAGAAAGCTCAACCAAAGACTACAGAAACTGCAAAGGTAGTTGAAGAACAACAGCAGGAGTCCAGTGAGCCTAACAATGATGAGGAAGAATATGTGCTGGTGGATCAAGAATCTCAGTCTCAGGTGGAGGAATCTGAGGAGAAAACTGAACTGAATCAGATTGAAGAGCCAAAACCGGAAGAAGAGGAAGAGGAAAATGAAGATGAATGGGATGCAAAGAGCTGGGATGATATTGATGTGAACTTGCCTAAGACTAATGCTTTTGATGAGGAAGAAGCAAAACCTGTTCACAAGAAGGCTGCTGAGCTTGCCCAGCAGCAGGAAAGTTCTAAAGTACAACCTTCTATCAAAAAGGTTGTTCCTCCTGTTGCGAACTCTAAAAAGAGTGAAATGGATGATGTGGTTGTCAATAATGGTAATGTGAAGAAGAATAGAGGTTCCAAGAAAGGACCTGTTAAAGAGGATAGCAGTAAGAATGGCAGTGATCTCAGATCACCAATTTGTTGCATCCTTGGCCATGTTGATACTGGCAAGACGAAACTACTGGATTGTATTAGACGAACTAATGTACAAGAAGGAGAAGCGGGGGGTATTACGCAACAGATTGGAGCAACATACTTCCCTACTGAAAATATTAGAGAGAGAACTAAGGAGTTGAAAGCTGATGCTACGCTTAAGGTTCCAGGCCTGCTTGTCATCGATACCCCAGGGCACGAGTCCTTTAGTAATCTGCGTTCTAGAGGTTCAAGTTTGTGTGATATTGCTATTTTGGTGGTCGACATCATGCATGGCCTCGAACCTCAAACAATTGAATCCCTAAATCTTCTGAAGAGTAGAGATGCAGTGTTTATTGTTGCTTTAAATAAGGTATATGTTGTGGAATTCTGTTCTTTGACCTCCTTACATTTCTGGTATATGTTATATATATATATATATATATATTCATTAATTCAATTTGTTTGTTTTCATCACTATGTAAAGGTTGATCGTCTTTATGGTTGGAAGAGATGTCCAAATGCTCCTATTGTGAAAGCTTTAAAACAACAAAATGAGGATGTCAAGAGGGAGTTCAATATGAGAGTAACTGATGTGAGTGGGCATCACACCTTGCTTCCCTTTAGTCTTCCAAGAAGCTATTGTATGCGAATAAATTTGTGCTTGCTTTGCTCAACAGATTGTGACACAATTCAAGATGCAAGGAGTGAATACTGCTCTGTACTACAAGAACAAGGAGATGGAAGATACCTTTAATATAGTCCCTACAAGTGCAATAAGGTTTGATCTAGCGTTTAATCGTTTAATGCACTGATGATTCATTTAGATATGTAACACCACATACAATATGATTGTCATCTTTTTGTTGACAAGTAATGTGTTGCTTTTATCAGTGGTGAAGGCATTCCTGATTTGCTTCTACTATTAGTTCAATGGGCACAAAAGACAATGGAAGAAAAACTTACCTTTGTTGATGAAGTCCAGGTAATGTGCAGTTGCGCACTAATTGTCATGCCATTACAGACAAGGTGTTCTTATCAATTATCTCGTCTTGTGTTCAGTGTACTGTACTGGAAGTCAAGGTCGTGGAAGGCCATGGTACTACAGTTGACGTTGTGTTGGTCAATGGTATACTTCATGAAGGAGATCAAATAGTTGTTTGTGGCATGCAGGTAAATCAGTTTGCTTTATATTTCAATTGCCACACTAAAGTGTAGCATGTTTAAGATGCCTAATGTTCTAGTTGCGTTATTCATTCAGGGACCCATTGTAACAACTATCAGAGCTCTTTTAACACCACATCCAATGAGAGAGCTTCGAGTTAAGGTTAGTAGCTGATCATTTTTGCGTTTTTGTTTCAATTGCTTAATTCACACTCAACAAGATATTATTGGATATAGAAGTTATCTAAGCAGTCTGGATATGGATTGTATGTTCATTGCTGTAATTGATGCTGCAAAGAAGTTTAAACACTAGCCATTTGTCACCTATCATTTCATTAAAAAAAATAGTTATTTTTGTTAACAGCATTAAATTGCTCTTTTTTCAAGCTGAAGTATTAGCACAATAAAAAATTTATTTTCAGGGTGCCTACCTGCATCATAAGGAGATCAGAGCTGCTCAAGGAGTTAAATTATCAGCACAGGTGAGTACAAGTTCAATTTCAGAATTAAGAGTTCTGTGGCCATGTATTAATTACTGCTTTCTCCAGGGTCTAGAACATGCAATTGCAGGCACTGCTCTTTACGTGTTAGGACCTGATGATGATCTAGACAAACTGAAGGATGCTGTTATGGAGGAGATGACAAGGGTTAGGAGCCGGATTGACAAGAGTGGCGAGGGTGTCTATGTACAAGCATCTACCCTGGGTTCTTTGGAAGCTCTCACAGAGTTCTTGAAGAGCCCTGCTGTGAATATTCCCTTCTGTGACTTCAGTATTGGGCCAGTTCACAAGAAGGATGTTATGAAAGCTAGTGTTATGCTTGAGAGAAAGAAGGAGTATGCAACTATCTTGGCCTTTGATGTCAAAGTGATGCCTGATGCCCGCGAGCTTGCTGAAGAGTCTGGTGTGAGGATATTTGTGGCAGATATAATATACCACCTTTTTGACCAATTCACAGCATACATTAAGAATATCAAGGAAGAAAAGAAAAAGGAGAGTGCTGAAGAAGCTGTTTTCCCTTGTGTTCTTAAGATCATGCCTAACTGTGTTTTTAACAAGAAGGATCCTATTGTTTTGGGTGTCGATGTCCTTGAAGGAATAGCCAAGGTATTTTGGTTGCTCACTGGCATTTTAGTCTCTGCGGTGTGCTTGCATGCTGCTTCATTCAGTAGTTAGAGGCCTTGTTGGCAGATCGACGTGATCAAACACCCGAGGCCTATCTGGGAACTATCACTTATAGATTCATATTGTTTAAACTGAACTGGCTGCCTAGATGACCTAGGTGTGGCTACCAACATGGACACCCTTCCTAGCATTTATTGGTTTTGTTTCTGCATTTTGGCCATCTTCATTCAGATATGCATTTTCTTATTATTTCTTGCTTTGCAATGTCTATATAGGTGGGAACTCCTCTCTGCATACCCACCAAAGAATTTATTGATATTGGGAAGATAGCCTCCATTGAAATTAATCACAAGCAAGTTGATGTGGCCACAAAAGGGCAGAAGGTGGCTATTAAGGTTTGTGACATCATATGTAGCTCTACCTTTTATCATCAACTCTTTTTTGGGTATTGTTTTTTATATATTTGTTGTGCTGTGAACAGATCATAGCGAACAACTCTGATGAGCAGCAGAGAAGTTTTGGCAGACACTTTGATATGGAAGATGAGCTTGTCAGCCATATTTCAAGGCGATCTATTGATATTCTGAAACAAAACTACAGGGCAAGTCCTAAATTTCACTTGTTGACTTAGCTTGCTATGTACACTGATAGATAATATACACCAGTCACTGACACTTTTTCTTTTCCAAAAAAAAAAAAACTAATGCAGGATGATTTGTCCATGGATGACTGGAAACTTGTTCTTAAGTTGAAGGCCATCCTGAAGATACAGTGAGGTGGCAAGTAATTGGTCAACTGGACGCCTCCCGGGAACAGATGCTGGTGGGATCGAGAAGCTTAGTGAGCATGTGTTGGCATTTGTGACGCAGAACAAGCGGAAGGAATGCTAAAAGTCAGGAGTTCCTGTGTTACAAACCTTGCCAAGGGTGGACCCATATTCAATTTTGATACCCTTTTTTTTCTGTAACTTGCTTTTTTGAATTCAAAACACTCTGTATCAGCACAAGGTTTTGGGCCACTCGGTCGTCTGACATTTTGGTTTACGTATATCCTGTCGCACAAGAGTAGAGTGAATGGCTATTCTACACCTGAATCCAAAATTACGATAGAAATCATAATAAAATTACCTCATCCAACAAGGCATTTTAGCAGTGTGGTGTGCATTTTAGCAGTGTTTGAATCTTGTAACAAAGCATAATAAAATTACCTCATCCAACAAGAGCAGTGTGCATTCTGGCAGTATAACACCATACATACAACCTAGTCTGAACGTCACAAGATTCAACGCCAGATTCTCGTTTCAGCCTTAACCGCCTCACCAAGTTGACGCCTGAGATGGGTCATTACCTCATCCAACAAGGCCAATTAAGGTACAACCAAGAGTATAACAATTCATTCTTCAGCCATCTAAAACATTGCAGAGGCAAGCCACCGCAGCAAAACTGCATAGCGATTCAGACTAGAGAGAGAACGAGGGGTTAAAAAAAGAAAGAGCAAAAGGATATACATTCCAAAGTAACAGCAAACTTCTACTCGTTGCTCTAGTGAAGTCTTGTCAAGTCTTCCACCAGCTTGCACAGGTCCTCAACACCAACATTCATCACCTTGGTCCTTGGACACCTCCTCCATCTTGCTTCTGTTAAGGTCAAGGAATGACTCGATCAGGTCCCCATCCAGGAAGTTCCGAGCCTCCACCATCTTCTTGTAGTTATTGGAAGACCGCCATTGTTCATGGCTCAGGTTTCCAACACCCTCCTAGGAAAACATATTTGTCCTGTGGAATGGACACAATAATTCCAATCACCCCGTTGATTGTGCCAAAGATGACCGTGGGAATCTGGCCCATCTCTGAGTCTGGAAGCCGCATAACAAGTGAGCCATGGCGGAACCTATTTACAAACTCTCCAAGATGGAAAAAAAATCCAAGAAAGGCAGGGGATAACCCAAAAAAGGCACCTGACTGGCATTAGCTGATGCGACATTGACTGAAAAACCTATTGGAGCATTCCATTGATCCACGAGCTCCCCAGAGGTACAGCTGACTAAGCGAATGGAACTGGCAGTAACCTGGGATGGGGAAAAAAAATAGCTGATCACACATAACCCATAAGGGGCATAATAAGTACCTGCTAAAATGATGAATGAGAACAAAAAAAAAATCTTATTTGTTCACAGATTTGTAAATAATTGTTCATTGATTACACCATCTTTTTCATTTTCATAGGATATTTCCTTAATCTGATACTGTGCAAAATTCAGGAAAAATAACAGAAAAGGGTTATATTAGAAAGCACCTGTATAAGAAGATCGTTGATGGCATTTTGACAAAACAAGGTCTGGGTTTGTGCATCAAACCCTTCTATCTCAGTTTCTTCTAATTCATCTTCCATGTTCATAGCCAAGAGCCGTGTCTCACTTATAAAGCTCACGACTAGGTACATGTTGTACAGATCATTGAAGGAAGACTTCAACGACCATAATCGATACCTTGGAGTTCTACTGAAGCCTAATTAAACAAGGAGAGGATAGGTTCAACATCTCCAGATTAAGAGAGTTTCAAAAATTCGGTCGCAAAAAAAAAAGAGAGTTTCAAAAATTGAATGCTTTTAACTGAATACTGCCCATTAATCCTATCTTTATATATTGAATGCCATACGTTATCTCCAAATCTATGAAGCCACATCACCAGAAAAAATATTATTCGTTGGATTAAAAAGGAACGATAAAGATAGTACCTCGCCTTCTTGGCCCGCGCCCTCTCTCGAGTCTCGATGCCCGCGCCCGGCCACCACGGCCACACCCGGCCACCCAATTGCGCGGCCAGCATGCTGTCCCTACTGGTCACCAGGCCCAAGTAGTCAGGTAGCACCGGCCCACTTTGTCGTTGCACCGAGTAAACGGTTGATTAGCCCAACTAATCTCACCTGGCTTGTTGACTGACCCGACATGGGCGCTCCTGCTCTGCGCTCGCTTCGGCTTTTTCCTCAGTGCGCCGCACTGCTGTTGCCACTGGTTAACCTACACAACAATTTTGCTACACCAAATCTTTATATCTTAAAGCGCAAGTGTTCTCTGCTTTCTCCGATGAACGTAAGAGCGTGCTTCTACTCGACGAGAGTAGACATAAACATCCGCACCATTGCCTTAGCTTTTTTAGGTCCATACGCTATTCTGTCACAGTCCTTTTGCATGGATAGTGAAATAATAAAAAATCTTTATATATTAAAGCCTATAAATTCTTAAATAACTGAAGTCACATCATCAATAAATTCTAGATCGTCAGATCAATCCTCTGGTTCACAAAGAGTTGGATATACCTCTGTAGCTCTTGGTTTTAGACCCTTCATAAAACCAAAAATAAAGTACAACTCCGTTCTTCCGTCCTTCCACTAATCCTGGATAGTTTTTAAACTCAAAAATTCTGGATAGTTTTGCATTTAGATCCTTAACAAAATATAAAATATGTGCATCATCTTTTCACCATCCAAAATTTTATACATAAATCCTTCATGAATAATTCTTTTTATCTATTAAGCCAAGCTCGCACTGCTTTTGTTTCTTATTATACTTCCTATCATCGGACCCGAGCTACTATTTATTTATTACAAACTACAACATTGTTAGTTACTCTGCTGTGTGCCTCCTTTTAAACAAAATTTTAAAGAAATGATCAATTTCTGTGTAGAACTCTTATTTTTTTAAAAATTGTAATTTTCTCAAGTTTATTTTTTGATTGAGATAAATCTACTTCACCACTCAAAAGTCTATATAACTCTTCAACTATAAAACTAGACACTTCACATCCTAAAGTGTATAAATAACTTTTGAAAGTGATATTAGAAGTGGTTCTGCTGACCCCCTCCTTTTTGATCTTGTTGTCACTGTTGACTTGTAACATAAATTTTGACTATAGTCATATTTAATTTTTTTTATAAATTTCATATATTATAATTTGCTTTATCATTAAAGTTATTTGAATCACAACTTAAAATTTTACATATTTGAATTAATTTTTTAAATAAGTTGAATAGTCAAAGATGATATTAAAAATCAATAGTAAACAATAATTTAAGAATGAAGAGAGTATGTAGTAGTACAC
>BCLF01000012.1:134684-154143 GCA_001602275.1 Zoysia japonica
CTTAAATTATTTTATCTCTTAAAAATGCTTTTTCATTACTATGAGAATTAAGATTCAATTTTTTTTCGCTTACAACTCCGATCTTAAAAAAAATAGTAGCTTTGGACGTAATGTTTTAATCAAACATTGCCAATATAAATTAGAAATAATTTTAAATTTATTAAGTTACAAAATTAGAAATAATTTATTTTAAAAATACTTTCTTAAAAGTGTATCGATACTACTTTTTATTAAATATTATAGATAACAAGAGTCATACTTATGCTTTGAAAACTATGTCGGTAATTTTTTTTTGAGACCGGAGTATATGTTTACGAAACTTTGTCATCTACGTAAAGGCGACTATACATCTAATTGTTAAATAATAAATTTAAAATATACTGCTTCAACTAGAGGTGAACAATAAAAACATACACAAAAAATACAGTAATTGCCGCGCAGATTTTTTAGTACCGTTCTTGACTACACAAAGATAACCATCTTTAAATGCCCCTGAACATGTGACTACCTGACCGTGTCCGTGCTTATCGAGGTCAACAATGCAGAAGTCCACGATAGGTCCAAGATTCCCATATGTTCAAGAACTTCTGCAAATGAACCATTCGCATCAGCTTGGAGGTTCAGCTTTACCAGCTGTTAATAATAATAATAAATTGTTTAATACAGGCATGCATAATACAAATAACATAAAGGATGATATGTAATGTTCTTATCTAACATGAAGAAGTGAAAAAGGAACAAGAAACACTTGACCCACTTGTGAATCGCCAAATCGTGAACCAATATAGACAACAGTATTATCGAGATATGAAATTGATGACGCAATTGATGTCTCTCCCAAGTACTCAACTTTCAATCCAGTAACCTTAAATTGCAGGCAAAATGTGAAAACAGAAAAATGGTAAGCCACAGATTAAGAGCCTTTTAATTTTAAAATAATGCTAAGCTCTTACTCTCTCTGTTCTTTAATTGATATCGTCATTGGCTTTTTAATTCAACTTTGACCATTTGTCTTATTCAAAAAATTTGCTCGAATGTGTAAAATTTTAAGTTGTGATTCAAATAACTCTAATGATAAATCAAATTATATCAAAATATATGAAATTTATCAATTTTTTTAATAATACGAATGATCAAAGTTTAATTTAAAAGTCAACAGCGACATTAATTAAAAAACGAATGAAGTACCTTTCTCATTTATAGGTAAGAACAAGTAAATGTAGAGTTCCTGTATTATCGCCAAGTAAATAACGAGAACCATCTGGATCAACCTGTCCATAAGCTCTTATGATCGACTACAAGAAACAAAATACCAAGTCTGAAAAAAAATTAGTATGACATGATACCTCCCAACATAGAGTTGGCACCACAAAGAAAATTAAATTTCTACACAGAAAACTGATACCTGTTTTGTAGGTATAGCTTTAAATGTAGTATTGACGTTGAGGTAAACTATTGTCTCCTCACCAATAATTATAACACCACCGAGTGGAGTTGGCACAGGCATCAAGACCAGCACCAAAGTCTAAATTATTCTGTGACCAAGGACCCTCAACAAAATCTTTGTCCTTCAATGCAACTTCATATGTCTTAACATGCCTGGCATCTTTATTATTCTGAGTCACGAAACACGAAACACATGTAAGCAAAAGCAACTATTTATTGATACAAGTTCACAGTTTAACTATTTTATTTATAAATCAATAGATTTAATTTTAATCACCGCGATCAATATATCAATTCCAAACAGACGTGGTATAGAACAACTATCTCTGTCTCTACGCCTTTAAAAAGCCATCAGGTTAGTGGCTTTTCTGCCAACTCGTCATCTCCACCGCTGGATTCTAATCCAACGACGACGTCACGTTGCGCCGACATGTGGGCCTGCGCCGTTGTCCCATCGGCACCGAGCGCACCCATCCTCGCCTTCCCCGTGCCGCGCCGTCCCGTTGCCGTCCTGTGGCGTCGCCGCCGCCTCTCCCCCTCTTCCCCGCCGCCAAGCGCACCTTGCAGCCGGCGGCGAGCATCCTCCTCGCTCGGATCAAGTGTTTCCTCTCGGCCAGCCACCTAATCCTCCTCCTCCTCCTCCTCCTCTTCGTATGTTATACGCCCGTTCAGATCGATCTGGGTCGGATTCTCGGTCCGCCGGATGCGGACGACGGCGCAGTGGGCTGGCGCGCGGAGGCGGAGGTGTGCGAGGTGGCGGAGTTCGGTGACGACATCGGCGTCCGTGGTGCGCCGCTGGCCTGCTCTGCCGAGGCCTCGCTATTCTCTTAGGTGGTCGGCGCCTGCTCCCGTTGCGGCCGCGGCGGGGGAGCCGAGGGGCCTCGGGGTGGAGGCGACGACGACGCGGCTGGAGGAGGACTACCAGGTGCGATTCGTGCTCACGATCTCGGCGTCGGTCCATGCTGGCCTCGTCGACACTGCGTCCAGATCCGCGCCGTGAAGTGAATCATCCTCGGCAAGGCGGCGTCGGACAGGTTCCTCTCCCTAGATTACCTCAGGGCGGTTCCATCTGGAGACGATGTCGCTTTGCTGGAAATTTTGGTGAATAGGGAGCGTGATCCTGCAGCATCACGACAGCTCCAGCTCCGTGAGAGCCGAGCTCTCCTCCCCATTCTTCTAGAGAATCCTCCTTCCTCCTTTTCGTAGCTGACATTTAGTCTGGATCTGTCCTTGCGCAAAGGCGAGGACGGGGAAATTTCGCGCGAAGGAGATGTCATTCTAATCTCCACTGATGTTTGGTAGGCCGGCTGCTCCACCTCGCTTTGTTGCCTGGTCTGCCGCTTTTTGTCACTATGATCCCAATTTCCATGCTTTTGCGGTAGGAATGTGATGCTCCGGTGGTGGTTCGACCATGCTGACAATCCGTTCGACAAAATGCCATGTGGCATACCTGGGCATGGCTGCCATCCTGGTGGTGATTGTCTCCGCTGTTCACATGTTCATGGTGTCAATCCTCCCTTCCTCGTTAAACTACTTCAGTGCTCACGGCAGTATAAACCGTCCGAGGAACGTGATCCTGGGTGTCGGGGGGTGGTGAACTCGCATCTCAGGGGCCAGTTCCCTTCTGATTCATATGGTGTTGTGGTGTTCCAGGGCCATGGAAGGCTGAGATTTGGAGGTGGCTTGCTGGATGCCATGCGAACTCTTCGTCTATCAACATTATCAAGGTGTGCGCTCACATTTGTCACTGCCCATTATGCTTTGCTTAACTGGCATTGGATTAATTTGGTTTGCTCATTGGCTTGACAGGCTATAGGTTCAAAAAATTGTGACTGCTCGTATGTACAACTAGAATCAAGAACAAGTTTATAAAAATATTTTACACATTCAAGATTCCCAACATGATGTACAATATGTACTGACCTTTTCATTCTTGACCTTAATAATATTGTTTAGATGCTTGGCGTTGACTTTTCTGATTGCTACTTACAAATGCTTTGGTTGTAGAACACTAGATAAGACAATAACAAGCATAGAAATGGAGCTCTTAGCTGCAAGATCTCTGCAAGAATCCTTGCTCAATGGTTCCCCTGTCGTGGAAAAGTTGAAAATTTCTGAATCAATTGGGAGCCAGAAGTACCATATGGTAATACGCTCATGTGGACTATTGATTTTGTTATCATACATTACACCTGAATGTCTCAAGGTTTCTAACATTAAGTACCCTCATTTCTGTGGATTATTCATTTTGTTATCATACTCTCAAAAGTAATGTACTGAAATAATAGGTGAAAAGAGGAAAAAGCCTGAAGAAGAGAAGGGTCGTTTCATCATTGGCCACAGGTATGATGAGAACAAACTTTACGGGTATACGAAATAGAGCTTGACACAAAATGGCCCTACCTTGCAGTTCTATATTAGATAACTATCAAGGAGTCATTAATTGCCTTAAACATGGAGGCTGGAGAACTGTATCTAACAAAGGTACTGAATACTGATCTAACATAGACAAATATACAGTATCACTCTAAATATTCTAAAGATGATACCATCTTTACTGCAGATTGACAATCCTAGAGTATCAGATTTGTTCAGATGCTATCAACACTGTTGTTCGCTGCAAGGTATTAGTATTGTTGTTATTGACTTGTTACTAAATGATTTTCTAAATGCTAATTCGCTGAGTGCCACTCTGATCTTTGTTTATGATATGGTTCTACATCCAGATTATGCAAAATAGATTAAAATTTCTAAATGTTGTTTAATAATGTGATTAGGGAAATTGTTTGTGGCTTACATGATATGTATGGTGTTACACAGACACTTAGAATTCTGGTAGTAAAACATTACTTTATGCCCTGTAGTTTACAAGTTGCTTCCTTTTTTTTTTGGAAGATTGTTTGAACTTATTTTGGACCAACTGTTGTCTCTTGGTCTATTTACATCTTGTATCGAAGCGGGATTACGTCACGTTGTCTTACCCATATTATTCTATTTGATGATTTTGCGGCTAGGATTTGGAAGAACTGTTGATTAGGACCAAATCTATCGGAACTCAGAGATAAGATCATGTCCTCCAGCAGGGTGGTCGAGATGGTGTCCTCCCCTATCGAGTTCAGAGTCATGAACCGGGACGCCCAGCTGGTTGTGCTGTCGCCGGCTAGGAGGTTACTCCGGGGGGAGTTGCTGACTGCCACGCATGCAACAAGCAAATGACAATGACATTTTCATCTATCAGGTTTTTCAGTTTTTCTTATATTAGTCTTTCCACATTTAGAATTATCACTTTTGATTATTCAATTTCTGTTATGATTTCACATGAAATTTGAATTTGTGATCAAGTTGTCTTACATTTGTATCGTAGGGTGTGTTGTTTATATTTGTAGTGCATGTAGCTTAGCAGGTCCTGAACACGTTGTCATACCTGTTTCGTATCATAATTAAATCATGTTCTTTTAAACCTGACCATATAGAGGATGTATACAGTTATATAGCCCGTAGCATAATACGGCCACTCAAACTATAGGTATTAAACGCGTTGTCATGCCTGGATCGTATCCTAATTGAATCACATTCTATTGAGCTTGCTAGATTAGAGGATGTGTACAATTGTATAGCTCGTATTGGAGTGGATTAATGCGCTTGGTCTAGCCCGTAGAGTAGCACGGGCATTTGGACTATTTGTATAAGAACTTGTTAAAGTGATGATTTCATAATGTAATGTAAGTTTGCCCAATGTTAATCATTCAATGTATTACGACAAGTTGAATAGACTAAATATCACCAAAGAGAACAAATATTCCATTGTCAAGGTGTGATTGTGTTTACTTCAGACAATCTCGTGGTATTCCTGTGGTTGTACTAGTAGTAGGTTTAACACAAGCATGCAGAAATTTGATATCCAATACTTGAAGTTCTTCAAACCTAACATTAAAAAAGAGTGCTATTAATGATTCTGACAAGATAATTATCAGATGATAGAAAATATTGAAGCATCTGAATTAGCACATAAAGTAACCATCAACAAATGTGAAACCTAGTAACAAAGAATGCTAACAACCTACATAAGTATGATCTCAGATGCTGATGCCATAAGGACTTACCAGCATTGGTTAACAACAACACAACAACAACAAAGCTTTTAGTCTCAAACAAGTTGGGGTAGGCTAGAGATAAAACCCCAAGAAACGACTAAAAGGAAGCAACAACCGGCAATCAAGGTTCAGGCGCATGAATTGCTAGCCTCCACGAACTCCTATTCAAAGCTAACTCCTTGATGATATCTCAATCTTTTAGATCTCTCTTTACAGACTCTTTCTAAGTCAAAGTTTGGTCTACCTCTGCCTCTCTTCACACCATTTGGTCGACTTACCATCTCGCTACAAACCGGTGTCTCCTGTGGCTTTCATTGAATATGTCCGAACCACCTCAAACGACGCTGCACAAGTTTCTCCTCAACTGGTGCCACTTTTAATCTCTCGTATGTCATCGTTTCGGACACAATCTCTCTTCGTGTGGCCACACATCCATCTCAACATACGCATTTCGGCTACGTGTAGCTGTTGGACATGTCGTCTTTTCGTAGGCCAACACTGTCCATATAGCATGGCACCCTACTATCACATAGGACTCCAGAAGTTTGACGTCACTTCAATCATCCGGCTTTAATTCTATGACTTACATCCTCATCAATATCCCCATTTTTTTTGCAACATTGAACCCAAATAGCAGAAAATGTCCTTCTAGAGTACCACCTGGTCATCAAGTCTAACATCTTCTTTCTCGACTGCGGTAGCACTAAAATCACACCTCATATACTCTTTTTAATAAAAATGTGAATTCAGAATATGAGCTACACCCAGTTATATAATGCTAATGAATAGAACAAGCAACAGAAAAATAAAAATTGAAACAAAACCAGGCTAAACTGTGCACATTAGGATCGTCATAAACAAAACTCTACAAAATTTATCAGAAAGATGTCCAGCCATTGATACACAAAGTGGGTATGCACGAAAGCCCCAAGTAATTGACCACACTGCCACATAATTGTCAAGAATACATATATATTCATGTCATCGATGGAAAGGAACTAATTCAAAATTGCTCATACCTGATATTGAAAGCTTCTTTCAGCTGTCCTTTGTTGTCGAACGGTATAACCTGCCAAGCAAAGATCCCAAAGGAAATTAGACAAGCAAAGATCCCAAAGGAAATTAGACATGGATCTTTCCTTCAAAAAATACCTACATTCAAATATATCTCTATGAATAATAAGGACAAACAAAAATCACAAAAAGAAACCCTAAAGAAGAACAGTCAGGATACCTTAAATAAGCCGTTGTAGAGGTGCAGACCAATGAGCATACTGTCAGGGTTGATAATTCTCTCTCTCTCTCTCTCTCTCTCTCTATATATATATATATATATATATATATATATATATAAAACAAAGATACAAGAAGAGTAGTTTTATAACTGTACTCACAAACACTGAAACGCTGGGAAATGAAAAATTCAAAACAAAGGAAAAGTATCAAAGCATTTCACTAAAGGAGGTAAAAGGATTTCAAACTCGAGAGGTAAGGCCACACCTGTCCATTGTCTGTAGGATGGCCAATGGGGTCAGAAACATCTCCCATAGCTCTACATATTAGACATAATTCATCATTTTGCCGGGGAAAAATAGGCAACGCAAGTGCTTCAAAAACATTATTGCTTGCCAGTACACTTGTGTTCTATCGACTACATAACATGGGACTTGTAGAAGTAAAACCAGCGGAATAGTGTGTCCAAACCTGGTGAGAAGCTCTGATTTTTCTGCATCCCACTGAAGAACACAGAATTTATACCTTTCCATAGCAATGAAAAGGAAATCCTGAGTTTCATTCTGAGGAGAAGAAACAGAATGGAAACTTATTGTATGAGAAAACTTCACAAGTATAGCATTACTAGTGAGGGTCAAGTCCACAAGTCTCTAACCTGAAAACCTGTGCGTTAATAAAGGATTTGACAAGAACAAATGTATAACGTACATCGAGAACACTGATTCAATTGAACTGCAAGCACGAAGAGAGATTCCTAGAGGCACGAATGTTGAATTTATAACTCCGCGGCAAACTAACCATGAATGGGTCAAGATGTGTTACCACAGCTCCACGGAATATAGGCACGGTGCAGCATCCTGCTATCATGTTAGTTGCAGCTTTCCGTTGAGAGACCATGCTATATAGGCACGGAATAAAAGATCACTGACAAAGTTGCTTATCTGCCTATGTGCCGTTTTGAACAATCAATTGGTCATCCCAGAAGAGACAGTAGGAGGGGGATCAGACGCATGCACTGAATTAATAGCCGGAACGAATCGGATGAATTCGAGGGTTTAGAGAAAACCCTAGTGTCGCCCCTGCCCCCAACCGTAAACCTGTCAGTAAACCCCAACGCCGATTGCCGCAGCCAGTGGGAAGGGGTCTGTTGAGCTATCTTCTAGGTGGAGACTGGAGCGGGAGATGGGGGAGGGAACTGGGGATAATAGCGGGATGATTACTGGCGCGATGATGAGATTGAGATGGTTGGGGCTGGTGAAGTTGCCGACGCAGGAGTGGCTGACGCTGGTCGGCTTGTGCGCCGTGACGACGTAGTTCCACATGCTCATCTCCGCCGCCTTCGCCGCAGACGGGGACGGTGGGTGGGAAAGGCTCTGGAAGAAGGTGAGGCGGGAAGGGGGAGGAGAGGGATCCGAGACAGCGAACGCCCGCTTCTTTTCTGAATTCGGCGATTGCCGCAGCCCGTTAGTCTCGTCAAACAGGCCGGGACATTTCCCTTTTTGGGCCGGCTGCATCCCAGTATTTCCTGTTGGGCTTTTTTTAAACTGATGATTTGCTGCTAATTGCCTTTTTACTGCTAAGTTTTGACTGATGGTAATGTTTGCTTCCAAGGGAGAGAGGGAAGGGAAGCCGTAAATAAATCCATGTTCATGTTTCAAACCAACAGACATTCTAGCGTGTGCAATCAGCTTGGAGCTTGTTCTGGCGTCAAGATCACGTTCCTCATTTGGATTTGGATTTGGATTTGAATTGGATTGACGGGACCATATCTATTTGGTCCCCGTCCCGTCCTTCCTGCACTCAGCAGCCTCAGTGATGACTGGACGGCTGGTGCATAATTCAAATGTAGTTTGGAACGGGAATTAGAATTCAAAAAGTACACAACGACCCACTGAATCAATCTGGTACAGTATATGATCACTTCCAAAAACACCTGCGTACAGTCGTACAGTTCAGGGAAACAAAAAGTGACCATGCACCCAAAAAAAGGTCCTGTAACCCAATTCCAATCGCGCTAGTACAGTATTAAATAACAAAAGAGGAGCAGAGTCGTCCGAAAGCACAAGAGATGATTTCAACCCAAATGTAATAAGCCAAAAAGAAATGTGAAGTTGTCACTTGTGGAGTTTCCCAGCCCAATCTTCCCCCTTGCACCATCTGTCATTGCAGTTACAGATATCTACAACAAATCTAGAGGCATTCGCATGATCCTCGGCGAAAGTGGTCTCAAGTCACCACAACTTCATGCAAGCCTTGTCTACACGATAAACTTTTGCGCCATTTGTATACCCTTCATCTCAAATGAGCTTGGAATCTCTTTGAGCCAAGAATATTGGTCATCTCTACCTGAAATCAGATCAGATGTTTATCAGCTACGAGTCAACAATGACCAATAATTCTATCTGATTTAAAGTAACATTTCTTGCCACACTAGTTCCTTGCGTTTCATCGTTTATCCTACATGGCGCGAAGGTTGATTTTCAGCTAATAGACTGGAAATAAGGAAACTCACCGCATGAACTAGAGTATGGTGCTTCACTGTAATACGAGCAATCTCTTCCATCCGCGCGGTTGTATGGAGGACCCATGACATCAAGCACAGCACAAGGGGTCAACGCAGTAAAACAGTGCAAATTTCCTCCATTTTCAGGGTATAGAACTATGGTCTCAGCTGAAGCGTCCAAAACAGCATCTGTATTGACCTTAGCCAAACGAGCTCCTGTCCAAGTGGAATAGATGAGATGTCGCAGCAAACTCACTCCGTTTCACAACAACAATTTTAGAACGGAGTAGTAGTGCACCAGTGCTAGACTGGTTTTCGAAGAAATAAAAATGAGCAGAAAACAAGGCATCAACTAACCGTCAGAGGTCTCAAGTGTGCTAGTATTACTATCTGGGAGGCTTGTAGCCCAGTCATAAGACTTCAAGTGAACAGAACCAAAAAGGATCTTGCAGAAGACCGTCATCCCAGGATGATTGTGGAGCGGAATGACACCTGATTTTGGTAGGCAGAAAATGCCAAACTGCACGGAGCATGCAAAAGCCTCTGTTCAGCAGAGAGAGTTTTTGAAATACAACAGCAAGCCATAAAATAAAGTATTTGAATTACCGAAAACTTGGGGCAGTCGTAGAAATGCAAATAAGTAACACGAGGAGACCCTTTAGAATCGCCTTGCTTAAAACAGGGCATACTAGAGTCAATCCCGACGTCATGTGGCTTCAAATCATCTGCATCCAAAAGCTAGCTTAGACATGAGGGCAATAGAAATTTCCGTTATTATGCACAGTAACGTAGCATTAGCGGCGCATAGTAGGGACTGTTGTATCACTGAGAGGCAGAAGCAAGCAAAGTAACATTGTACTCTATTTGCTAGTATTGGTGACCATCTATGTTTGAGGGATGAGGGGGGTTGCTGGTAACCGTTTGAGGTGAGGCTGAGCCTGAGCGGTATCAAAAATGGCGATCGAAATGTTGGTGTTACAGACAGGGCACTGTTGCAATGCCATACGGAGAACTAGTAGTATTAAACTGCTGCTACATGGAGCAGCATGGATAAGAAAAGCGCGTGGCAAGAGGTCAGTTATGGTCCATCCCGAAGACTAGGGACCGACCATGGCATATTGGCATGCCAAAAATAGACGTCCTGCTCATCACGAGATGAAAAAGGTGAGGAACAACAAGGACGATTCCGACAGCTCCGAGTAAGTAACGGCTGATGATCCTAACTTCCTACTATCATACGGTATCCCCTATTTCTATCTATTATCGCTGTCAGTAACAAGCTAGTACTACGTAGTAATCAAGAGGAGAGGAGAGGAGAGGAGAGGATGAAGCGCGGCGGGTTGGCAGAATTAGCAAGCAGCGAGACGAGTCGATATCAAGGAGGTACGTACTGAGGAGGGCGGAGAGGCGCGCGACGTTGTCGGGTGGCGGCACGAAACCCGGCGAGGAGGCGGAGAAGACCTCCCTGCTGGTATCGAAGAGGCTCTGCATGGGCGACGGCGCGGCGGGCACGGGTGAGGGTTTCTTCTGGCGCCGCCGGTTCTTCCTGGCGGAGGAGGCGCGACCCTTGTCGGCGACGGCGGTGGGCGAGAGGTCAACCCGCGGTCTGGGCACCGGCAGCTTCCCGCCTCCTCCGAGCTGCACCGGCATGAAGGATGGGAGGGCGGATCGGGCCGGGGTTTTTGGTACTTGGTAGGTGCGGATCGACGGGGTCGCCGGTCGGATGCGGGATGAGACTTGACTACTTGACGAAGGGAACTGGAATGCATTTCATCATCCATTGGCGTATGTAGCGAGGGAGGAGGGGGGTGACAAACCCAAAACCGGGGGCGACGACGGGAGGAAGGAGACGCCTTTCCTTTCTTCCTGTGGGCGACACAAATACTGCCTCCGGTTTCTCTCTCTCTCTCTCTCTCTCTCTCTCTCTCTATTCTCTCTCTTAAATGTATCCTCTCCCTAGGAGGCCCCCCCCCTGTCTTTCTCTTTATTTATTTATTATGAAGTTACATATTAATCCCTAGCCAAATTGGACTTAATTAGAAAACAGAATGAGAGATTCATGGGCTAAAATGGGCCCATTTCGACCTTGAACGTGCATATCCAATCCCCGCATCGCCGGAGAGGAGTGAGGAGAGGAGAGGAAGACAAGTGAAGCGCCCACCGCCCCTCCCACCCATCTCTGCGCTTCTTCCTCATGGCGCTCGCCCTGCGCTGCCCCGCCTGGCCGCCACCTACCAGAAGCCTCGTCCTGCCGTCCTCCTCTCCCTGCTCGCCGGCGAGGCAGTCGAGGAGGCCGGCCGCCACCTGCAGGTGCCACTTCTACTACGGCGACGGCGGCGCCGGCTTCCGCAAGAACTGCGACCACATCCCCAAGCAGTTCCGCGAGGGGAACCTCAAGGATGGACGTGAGCTCTCTCGCTCCCTATACTGCCTTTAGTTGCCCCCTCGCTTGCTGCTGTATCTATTCTTATTAAGATCTTGAGTGCGATGCTGAGTTTCTTTCAGGCTTTAAGTGCTTCCACATTGGTTAGTATGGTTAAAACACTGTACTGTGCTTCTATCTTTGCAAATTACTATCATAGTTTCAGAGTGCGCCTCAGCTTTTAGTTGCGAGAAAATTGTAAGCTTTTAGTTGCTGGAAAATTCTAATTAATGAGCTCGCAATGGTCCATATAGAATATGAAAAGTTAATTGAGTTATACACGTTTGACACATGCTGTAGCAATCCTGTGTTTTCCGAGGGTGAGGTGACGAGTGATATCTGAACCTTTTGGCATTGTATTTTGCCACTTTTTTATGCCTTACCTATTATGTTTAGAGTGCCTGATTGAAGTGTCATGTCTTTTACCAGTGATGGATAATTACAAGAATGTTCCTCAATTCCTATACGGATTAAGTCCTGCTCAGATGGAAATGTTTATGAATGATGATAACCCTTACAACCATCAGTCACAGAAAGTTACCGAGGTTAGTGAAATGGTATATAGTTCTTTTTCTTTGATTTCGTTCCATGATCATGATGCAACAAAGGTGATAATGCATTTCCCTGTGAATTGTAGGAAAGTGTTTCTGCGGCAAGAAGTTACGATGAATTTGGTATGTACACCTTGTCAGGTACGCACGAGGGGCCAGCAAGTTACAGCATGGGTATGGGCATGGGAAGCATGAGCATGGGCATGGGCAGAAGGGGGAGAGGATATAGAAGAATGAGAAGCTCTGCTCCAGATCTGCCATCGTTGCTACTGGACTCTCGAATCATATTTCTTGGAATGCCTGTGCGAGATAAATTCTGTACCCTATTTTGTTGTTGATTTGCTATTTATAAGATTTCAATGAACAAATTTGTAACATGCTGCTTCATTGTTATATTGGCAGATAGTGCCAGCAGTAACGGAGCTTATCGCTGCTCAGTTTCTGTGGCTCGATTATGATGACCGCACGAAACCAATTTATCTGTATATAAACTCCACTGGAACTATGGTAAGCACTTGCCGGAGTACTTTTAACGGGACACCAATACAGTGTCCCCTCTAATAAGTTTTGTATTGGTATTATTTGACAGTTACATCTTCTGTGTTGTAACAGGACGAAAATAATGAGATTGTTGCATCTGAAACAGATGCATATGCTATTGCTGATTTTATCAATGTAAGGCCATATTTGAAATTTTATGCTATGGCTCATAATTTGTTGTCATGCCTAGGACTATATTCATGTTTGAATGCAATCTTTGTTGCATTCAATCAGCAGAATTGCAAGTCCAGAACTACTAGTAAATATCCACATTTGAAGACTGTTCTTTGTTCTTTTAGCCATAAATAAAAGAGGAAACAAGTTAAAATGTTTGCCACTGGAGGTGCTAGCTATTATTCAGAGTTAGCATGGCATTTGTGCTCAGATAAGTGTGTTATTCTGACATTTGCATCATATTTTCTTGGTTTTGTAGCGAAGCAAATCCAAGGTTTACACAATCAATCTTAGCATGGCATATGGTCAGGCTGCGATGCTTCTCTCCCTTGGCTTCAAGGGCAAACGAGGAGTGCTGCCAAATTCAATCAGTACGTTACATTTCCTAGCTTCCTTACTCCTTTTTAGTCTACATTTATGCAAATGATATCTAACCATAAAAGATCATTAATTGCACCGTTAAATTGCAGCTAAACTGCACCTACCAAAGGTCCACAAATCTGGAGGGGCTGCCATTGATATGTGGATTAAGGTCAAATTTCGCTCTTCTTTCCAGTATCTCGCCATCCAATTCTCTGCTAGGCCTCTACCTGTACCGTTGCACTCAATGTTTATTTTACACTCAGGCAAAAGAGTTAGATACAAACACAGATTACTATCTCGACCTCTTATCTAAAGGAGTTGGTAAGCCGAAGGAAGAACTCGCAGAATTTCTCAAAGGCCCTAGGTATTTCCGTGCACAAGAGGCCATCGATTATGGACTTGCTGATACAATCTTGCACTCGTTGGATGGTTCTTTCAAGCCTAAGGTATCTTGTTGTTGACTCCCATTAATCTTTGGTATCTGTAGATGCTCTAGCTGATTAACTCTTCTTGTGGGTTAGGATCTTACTGCACAGCTGGCCAAAGCACAAGAGATGCGTCAATCGGGTAAGCGTGCAGCAGCTGGAGCTGGGAGATGGTCAACTCCAACTGCGCCAAGATAGAGTAGAAGGTTACATCAGGATAGCGTAGTGCTGCTCTCAGTGAAACTTTGGTGCTGCAATACAATGAAGCATGTATCTTCATGAATACGTGCAAATATCATCTCCATGGAGCTTGGAACTAGATGCTGGCTAGTGGCGAGTAATATGATGTAAACCATTGACTCAGTTGTGATGTGTATCATGTTTGAGTTCGCAGATATATTTCACACGTGGAAATGATAGCATATATGAACTGCAACAAAGTGTTCAATTGGAGGCTTTCTGTACTTTTACTGATTGTGATTGGTCAGTGTAGAGGCCTGATGGACCATGATCAGCTCAGTAAGTTTTGATGTGCTGATTCGACAATCCTTCAGTCAGGAATTTTAGATAATACATTCTGAATATTTTCTGGTACTTGGAGTTTTAATTATTTGGTGCATGTAAATTTGAGTTTGCTTCTGTATTGACTGTATCAATGTACAAGTGTAGACAGGATTAAATTTCATATACAATCTGTATGTGTTCATGTACGCACCGCGCATGGAGACGTTTGCTGCGCTTGCCTCCTGGATGGGGGCGTTGTTGCGCTGTCTGCAGTGCCGGCTTTATTGTTTGTAGGGCCTTAAGGCAAACACAATATAAGGGCTTTAAATACTCAATACCGTAAAAATAATTTATATGTAGTTTTAATTAGCATTTGAAAAGCTGAATATTTAAGAGTAAGAGCTTCAATAAAATTCATTAAGCAATAGAAATATCTGAGAACAAATGACAAGAAAAATATTAACTAATGTCTCAATGACAAAAAAAAAATTCAAGCATCTTTGTTGGTATAATTTTGAGCCACTAAAATAACAAAAAATAATTTTGCTGCTTTCCATTGGAATTAGAACGTAACTTAGATAGGTAATAGTATTTATGCAATAGTTCATAAGGTTAGAACAAAATAATGTAAAACAAAACATAGTTTAATTAGAGATAAATAGATGAAAATACGAATAGAAAAAATATCACATAACCATCCAACAGGCATTCGTACACAAAAACATAGAACAATTAGAACATTACTAATGACTATTGCTAGATTATCAACTTTATCAGTCATTTAGATTGAAAGTTGATAGTAGGAGTATATATGTGTGAGGTTGAAGTTATAATATGAGTTTGTAGTTATAATTCTTTTAACATAATGCATAGCCTCTCTTAGGCTGGGCCCTAGCCGACGCCCGCATGCCTCTAAGACGCGGGAAGCCAGGCTGAATCCAAAGGTGCCCTTAGTTCCCGGAGCAGAGCCTGCTTGAGACGAAGAGGCCGAGCGAGAAGTCAGCGATGGCGACGGCGATGACCTCCTTGTTCTTCTTCACCGTCTCCACCACTCCCTCCGCCCACTGGGAGCTGGTGAGCCCTTGCAGCTCCTCCGACACGCGTTCCTTCCAGCACTGTAGGTGTTCTGCTTCTTCCTCTGGCGCTCGGCTTCCTCTACCGCCGCCTTGGCCCTCTTCTCTTCTTCGGCGCGGCGTCTCACCCTCTCCAGAAGGCTCTCCTCCTGGGCAACAACAGGCTGCGGTGGCGTCGTCTCGGAAACCTTGGGCTTGGCTTCCTCCTGGCTCACGGCCGGTGGTTCCTTCTTGTGCTCTTGCTCTGCTTCGCTTCTCTTGGCCTCCGTCTTCTGCTCTTGCTCCATCTTCTTCTTGGCGTCCTCCTTTGGCTTGTTGATCTCTTCCTTTTGCTGCTGCGGCTGCGGCGGCTCTGCCTTTTTGGCCTTGCTGTCCTTGCCGTCCTCCGTCTTCTGCCTTTTGGGCTTGTTGATTATGTCGTCTGTGGCAGTGGGCGGCGATGGGGCGGGGCGCCTGGGCACGGTGATGTTGAGAACGCCGGCGTCGAAGCGGCCGCTGATGCCTTCAAGGTTGGAGGTGGGAGGCAGCTGGAAGACCTTGTGGAAGCGGACGTGCTTGTTGGTGCCGGCAGCGCGCTGGCCGCGGACGGTGAGGCGGCCGGCGCCGTCCACTTGCACCCTGAAATCTTCTTTCCTGAAGCCTACAATCAACACGAAACACCAAGAGTGTCATTCATCGTCGACACTTGCAAGCAAAAGGAAGGAAGCATTGCGTTTGCGTTTGCGTTTGCGTACCTGGGAGGTGCACTTTGAGGAGGAAGCCGGCGGCATTCTCCTGCCACTGACACTCGGGATCGAACTCCTGCTGATCGGCCTGCTGCCTGTTGCTTCCCAGCTTGGTCGCCATGGACGTCGATCTTCCCTTTGGTTTGGGCTATTATATGTTAGGATGTAGTACTGTGTCGACGGTCAAGCTCGAGCAGGAGCAGCAATGGTGGTGGCTTGTGATGTGGCGGATGATGAGACAATCTGTCCAGCCGATGAGCTGGGCTGCTTCCTGCCTGGGTATATATATCGACATCTGGGTCGGGTTGATTGATCCCAAACTTTGCTTGTTCTTCATCGATCAAAGGTATAAGTGTGTGATGAGGAAACTTTGGGTGCAAGCAGGCTCCCTCCGCCATGCACCTCATTGGATGAGGAGAGGTTAGGGTAAGGATCTCCCAGCCCCTCTCCTCTCCTGAGGAAGGTGATCATGGACGGCGAAGATAATTGGGAGGGAGGAGAAGGAAAGACGACGATGATGGCGGAGAGATCCTCCTAATCTTGGTTTCGTTTGCTTTGGAGTGGAGATCAGGTGGTTCGCTTGCTCTGTGTCGTGTGCCCCTCTTCCGTTCTTCAGTGTCAAGCCCAAGCAAATTCTCCGGTTAAAGTCTTCTCTTCCTCACCCTCCTCGCTAAGTAGTACTCCATATTAGTAGCATTGACACAAAATTAAAACAATCGGATGGTGGCCCAAGCCAACTAACCAGTGGACTAACTCGATTACTCCCTTCGTCCTACAATGTAAATATCTATAGATTTAATCAAAATATATTTTTACTTTAACTAATTACTATATTTAAAAAATTAAATAGTTTTTAATATAAAGAGATATATTACGCAAATTTATTTCATGATACATCTAATAACACGATATCATAATTTTCTTTTTGTTAAAGGTAAAAGTAAAGTTTAACTTTAATCAAGTGAGTGTATATAAAGCCTGGTCCCTGACGAGAGAGGGGATCCCACCGTTGTCTTCCTCGCCTCCGTCTTCTCCGACTCTTTGGGCCCAGCCCGCAAGCAGGTACTTTTTTAGTTCGCCATTTCTCTCGTTTCGACTAGAACTACTGCAATTCAGCACTTCTTTTCCGCTGCTTGCTTTTCCGTTGCAACTCAAACAACTGGATAGTGATCCTAGGTCTCTCTCTCTCTCTCTCTCTCTCTCACGCGGACGGAGCTGCGTACCTCTGACGATATCTCGTTCATGCCATGGCTTCGTCGTCCTCTCTGTGTGCCCTTGCCTTCTTAATTTCCCTCAATCTCTCCCCCGCCCCTTCTTTCTCTTCTTCGGTGGATAAAGTAAACGTCTCACTCTTTCTCCTCTTTATTTTTTCTTTTCTTTTTAGAAAAAAAAATTCTGAATCGAAATATCTTGCCCTGGTTTCTATCGGTCCTTGCCCAATGTATTGTTTCCCACGGAGTAGTATACTACTTGTCTGATGGATGGATGGATGGCTCCAAAGTCTACTCTTAGTGATTGTCCACTGATGGATACCTTTAGTCTGTAATACGGAGTACGTAATTATTTTAAGAACCAGTAGGTCATAGTTTGCGGTCTTCACAAGAACCAGTAGGTGACTGCAATTGCTCCAGAAAACCTCTCCACAATTTGGAACCTAGCATTTAGATTTTTCTTTGACTGACAGTTTCGTACCTGCCAAATTTCAACGTTTTTGTGTGGTGCGTAGTATATCCAAACGAAGACTTGCCATGAGTTTTCGTACGCAACTGCATAATGATTTCTTGTCATCTTATTCCCCCCGCTCCAGCTTTAGTTTCTGGACGCATTCCTGAAAGTGACATGCTGCGATTTTAAGTTTGCTCCAATTGTTCAAGGGGGGATGAATTAGTCAACCTCCTGGATGACACGGACCTGCCCTGCTTTGTGTGATCGGCCGTGGAGACAGCTGATGAGGTGACAATAAAGCAAGTTGTACCGTCTAGATGTTTTATAAGGTGCAGAGAATAGATACCTTCCCTGCCTTTGCCTTGCTCACAAGCAACTCCACCCTGTCATTTAGTCTTATCTTCCTCCGTACCAGCTGAGTGTATCCCCTCAGCTTTGCTGTTTCAACGCCGGCAAGTTCTGAGTTCAGTTCTGTGTTTATCTGCGTTTTTTGTTCCAATTTGAGTGTTTTTGTATTGTGAATGATGTTCTTAAGGCTATGAATGAAACTTTCAGGTGCTACCAGAGGTGACCTGTAGCCTGCAGAGATGGGCAACTTAGCCTGCTGTGTTCAAGTTGATCAGTCCACCGTCGCCATTAGAGAGCAGTTCGGCAAGTTCGACAGCGTCCTAGAGCCGGGCTGTCACTGCATGCCCTGGTTCATCGGAAAGCGCGTTGCTGGTCATATGACACTAAGGTTGCAGCAACTGGATGTGAAATGTGAGACCAAGACAAAGGTTTGTTCTAAACTATGTTTAAGTTAAATGGATACATAGTAGATGCTTTTCTTGGAACGATAACTAGTTTATGACTCATTTTTGCTAATGCTCCATCATAGTATTTTGGTTTTTTCTGGGTTATAAAGCTTAAGAAAAGCTACAGATCGAAGTAATTCTTCTATAAGATACTGTTCGAGGACAGGCTACCTGCATATTACGATCTTTGGTACAACATCGTGATGATAAAAACTGGAGTAGATAGTCTGTTGTTACGATGAGTTGCTTCGAATTCTAGATCAGATGCATGCTGGTCTGTCACGAGGGGACAACACTAAATGACTGCTGCATATGCCAAGTCTTTCTATGTATAACTATTTGGGAGTGAATCCTTGTTGCTATATGGATTAGGATCTGAATGGTGATGTTATATTTGATATTGCGTATGTGTTTGACTTGTTTTTTGATTTATTGGTTACCATATGGTCCTGGCTAACACTTGAATCTCTCAGGACAATGTTTTTGTGAATGTCGTCGCATCCGTTCAGTACCATGCTCTGGCTGGCAAAGCAAGTGACGCGTTCTACAAGCTGAGCAACACAAGGTCCCAGATCCAAGCTTATGTCTTTGATGGTACGAGTTGTCAGAACAATCAAAATTTCATCATATCAGACGCCACTTTCCTTGTGTTTATGTGTTGTTTCTGTTGTTCAGTCTTACTGTATGTCCCCCCATTCACTCATAATGCCGTTGATGTCTGCTATTGGTCTCTATGGCAGTGATCAGAGCCAGTGTCCCAAAGCTCAACCTCGACGACGCTTTCGAGCAGAAAAACGAAATAGCAAAGGCTGTGGAAGAAGAGCTCGAGAAGGCCATGTCTGCTTACGGCTTTGAGATCGTGCAGACCCTGATCGTGGACATCGAGCCAGACGAGCATGTCAAGCGCGCCATGAACGAGATCAACGCAGGTAATATATTAGCAGCAT
>BCLF01000012.1:158492-176081 GCA_001602275.1 Zoysia japonica
AATTAAAACAATCGGATGGTGGCCCAAGCCAACTAACCAGTGGACTAACTCGATTACTCCCTCCGTCCTACAATGTAAATATCTATAGATTTAATCAAAATATATTTTTACTTTAACTAATTACTATATTTAAAAAATTAAATAGTTTTTAATATAAAGAGATATATTACGCAAATTTATTTCATGATACATCTAATAACACGATATCATAATTTTCTTTTTGTTAAAGGTAAAAGTAAAGTTTAACTTTAATCAAGTGAGTGTATATAAAGCCTGGTCCCTGACGAGAGAGAGGACCCCACCATCGTCTTCCTCGCCTCCGTCTTCTCCGACTCTTTGGGCCCAGCCCGCAAGCAGGTACTCCTATAAATAAATTTTTAGTTCGCCATTTCTCTCGTTTCGACTAGAACTCCTGCAATTCAGCACTTCTTTTCCGCTGCTTGCTTTTCCGTTGCAACTCAAACAACTGGATAGTGATCCTAGGTCTCTCTCTATCTCTCTCTCCCTCTCTCTCTCTTACGCGGACGGAGCTCCCTACCTCTGACGATATCTCGTTCATGCCATGGCTTCGTCGTCCTGTCTGTGTGCCCTTGCCTTCTTAGTTTCCCTCAATCTCTCCCCCGCCCCTTATTTCTCTTCTTCTTCGGTGGATAAAGTAAACGTCTCACTCTTTCTCCGCTTTATTTTTTTTTTTTAGAAAAAAAAATTCTGAATCGAAATATCTTGCCCTGGTCTCTATCGGTCCTTGCCCACTGTATTGTTCCCCACGGAGTAGTATACCACTTGTCTGATGGATGGATTGTTAAAATCGACGATCGACATAACAATCATTGAAAAAGAAACACAGATAATTTAACAGCGACGAACGCCGTAGAGCCTCTCGCTTTTATATCTTAACTTCTCTATTATTCTCTAAACTCGATACACAGTGAAACACAAAGAAATACTTTTACGGACGACCTACATTTGCTGGACGACTCGTGTCGCAGCGACGATACATACCGAAACCTTCTCTCTGTCTCTCGGCTCACCTAAAACACAACACACACAACTGATTTTATAGCCACGTGGAGACGCAGCCCCTACGCATCCTGGGAATCCGAATTCCTAGCCACGAGCCGCTGCTCTCCACGTGAATTGGTTCCAACTTGACCCCGTATCTCGCTGCATGTCCATCTTCATCGTCGAACCCCCAAAGACCCGGCCACTCCCTGGCTACCGGCTCGCCGATAGACAGCAGCCACGCATACACGCACGTCACCACACATGCGCACACATACACGAACACGTCAAGTTTATTCTTAACAATCACCCTCCTAAACTTGACATGGTTAGACCTCCTAACTCACATCACTCTTGGCTCATCGTCGACCAACCAGGAGAGCTCGTCATCCTCCATGCACTCGCCATTGCTGGAGCTGAAGCTGTCACTGTTGTCATCTTCGTCCTGGCTGCTACGGCCTCAGACTTGATGCAGCCATTCCCACATGCCTCAACCATCTTTTTCTGTGACACATGCCGTTTTCTTTCCGGCAACACACGCTGCATCTCCGACGATACATGCCGTCTTTCTTCCGGCAACACATGCCGCATCTCCGGCGATACATGCCATCGGCAACACATGCCGCATCTTCGGCGATACATGTCGTCGGCAACACACGCCGCATCTAAGGCGATACATGCCGTCTTCGTTGTTTTCGGCGACACACGCCGTCGATCGCATCATGCTCAGACAACGAATCCAGGACTGATGTCTCTTCCGCACCGAGGCAAAGACCGACACACGATCCACTTGTCACCACGAGCACCATCGCACAGACCGACACACGGTCGGCGACCCTCTCCAGCGACACACACCGAGACTTGGAGTTGTACCACGCCACGACAGGACTGACAAATGATCCATTGTCGTAGCGCCTCGCACCTCCGATAGCTTCATGCACAGAACACACGATCCGGCAACCTTTAATACACCGCCGCCATGAACACCGCCTCATGCCGACCACCACCAGCACACCTCCGATGACGAGAACAAATCCCATGACGAATCGGCTCCGATACTAATTGTTAGAACCGAGGATCGACATAACGATCAAAGAACAAAGAAACACAGATAATTTAACAGCGACGAACGCCGCGGAGCTTCTCGATCCCATATCTTGAGTTCTCTGTTATTCTCTGAACTCGGTACACAGTGAAACACGAGAGGATACCTTCACGGACGACCTACATCTGCTGGATGACTCATGCCGCAGCGAGGACACACACCGAATCCTTCTCTCTATCTCTCGGCTCACCTAAAACACAACACACACAACTGATTTTATAGCCACATGGAGATGCAGCCCCTACGCAACAGCTTCACCGGTCATCACGCACGAACGCGTCCTGGGAATCCGAATTCCTAGCCACGAGCCGCTGCACTCCATGTGAATTGGTTCCAGCTTAACCCCGTATCTCGCTGCATGTCCATCTTCATCGTCGAACCCCCAAAGACCCGGCCACTCCCTGGCTACCGGCTCGCCGATAGACAGCAGCCAGGCACACACGCACGTCACCACACATGCGCACACACGCACGTCACGAACACGTCAAGTTTATTCTTACCATGGATGGATGGCTCCAAAGTCTACTGTTAGTGATTATCCACTGATAGATACTTTTACTCTGTAATACGGAGTACGTAATTATTTTAAGAACCAGTAGGTCATAGTTTGCGGTCTTCACAAGAACCAGTAGGTGACTGCAATTGCTCCAGAAAACCTCTCCACAATTTGGAACCTAGCATTTAGATTTTTCTTTGACTGACAGTTTCGTACTAGCCAAATTTCAACGTTTTTGTGTGGTGCGTGGTATATCCAAACGAAGACTTGCCGTGAGTCTTCGTACGCAACTGCATAATGATTTCTTGTCATCTTATTCCCCCCGCTCCAGCTTTAGTTTCTGGACGCATTCCTGAAAGTGACATGCTGCGATTTTAAGTTTGCTCCAATTGTTCAAGGGGGGATGAATTAGTCAACCTCCTGGATGACACGGACCTGCCCTGCTTTGTGTGATCGGCCGTGGAGACAGCTGATGAGGTGACAATAGAGCAAGTTGTACCGTCTAGATGTTTTATAAGGTGCAGAGAATAGATACCTTCCCTGCCTTTGCCTTGCTCACAAGCAACTCCACCCTGTCATTTAGTCTTATCTTCCTCCGTACCAGCTGAGTGTACCCCCTCAGCTTTGCTGTTTCAACGCCGGCAAGTTCTGAGTTCAGTTCTGTGTTTATCTGCGTTTTTTGTTCCAATTTGAGTGTTTTTGTATTGTGAATGATGTTCTTAAGGCTATGAATGAAACTTTCAGGTACTCCCAGAGGTGACCTGTAGCCTGCAGAGATGGGCAACTTGGCCTGCTGTGTTCAAGTTGATCAGTCCACCGTCGCCATTAGAGAGCAGTTCGGCAAGTTCGACAGCGTTCTAGAGCCGGGCTGTCACTGCATGCCCTGGTTCATCGGGAAGCGCATGGCTGGTCATCTGACACTAAGGTTGCAGCAACTGGATGTGAAATGTGAGACCAAGACAAAGGTTTGTTCTAAACTATGTATATGTTTCGGAAGGAAATTTTTTTTATTTCTGTATTTTTTTCTGTGATATTAAACTGATTTTTGTAAAAATTTTACACAATTTTTATAAAAATTCTGCAAAGAAGCCCTTAAGTTAAATAGATACATAGTAGATGCTTTTCTTGGAACGATAACTAGTGTATCACTCATTTTTACTAATGCTCCATCATAGTATCTTGGTTTTTTCTGGGTTATAAAGCTTAAGAAAAGCTACAGATCGAAGTAATTCTTCTATAAGATACTGTTCGAGGACTGGCTACCTGCATATTACGATCTTTAGTCCAACATAGAGATGATAAAAACTAGATAGTCTGTTGTTACGATGAGTTGCTTCGAATTCTAGATCAGATGCATGCTGGTCTGTCACGAGGGGACAACACTAAATGACTGCTGCATATGCAAATACTTTCTACGTAAAACTATTTGGGAGTGAATCCTTGTTGATATATGGATTAGGATCTGAATGGTGATGTTACATTTGATATTGTGTATGTGTTTGACTTGTATTCTGATTTATCTGTTACCATATGATCCTGGCTATCATCTGAATCTCTCAGGACAATGTTTTTGTGAATGTCGTCGCATCCGTTCAGTACCGTGCTCTGGCTGGCAAAGCAAGTGACGCGTTCTACAAGCTGAGCAACACAAGGTCCCAGATCCAAGCTTATGTCTTTGATGGTACGAGTTGTCAGAACAATCAAAATTTCATCATATCAAACGCCACTTGTCGGCATTTTGACCATCGGCACAGTAAAAATATACGATCGTGAGGGCGGTGTGCCTTTGTATTCGATATGGCTTAGTCTAAGGAAAACTCAAAGAGTTTTTTTATCTGGTTCGGGCCACCTCGAGCGGTGTAATACCCTACGTTTAGGGAGCGAATTATCTCGATGATAATATTACAAAGGCTGGATTTTCTCTTCACGAGAGGATCCGAAACGGGTGGAAGGTGATTGAAACGTGGATAAGTGTGGGTGCTTGCTCGAAGGAATGCGAGGACCCTGAGCTCTAGTGGAGTTCGTTGGTTTTACAATCTTCTGAATTGGTTCTCTTGTGTCGTCCGTCTCTATCGCTCCCCGGGCCTCTCTTTATATAGGAGGGGGTTCAGGGTTACAGATGTTGGGCCCTACACGATCCTGCTGCCTCGCCGACAGGTGGGCCCTTCTGCTGTCGTTGCTATCACGTAGCGGCGGGCACTGTAGCGCCTGTACGCCACTGTTGTGTCAGCCACAGTGCCACCAGGTCTTGGCCAGCAACCGTAGCAGCTTTCTGCTGGAGTGTCGCCGTAGTGAATCATGTCCCGTCCCGTCAGGACGGATGGCAGTTGGCCACCGGAGTAAATGTGCCATAACGCGGCACCTACCCCAGGGGTCGCTCCCCGAGGGGTCGGCTCTCGGAGGTCGGAGTCTTCGTGCGCCTTAGCGTGGCTAAGACTTGGCTGTCGTAGATCGTCGCTTTGGGGGTCGGAGCTCGCTGTTGCCCGACCCCTAATTTGAGGCTTTAGGCGTACGAGCACGAACTGTCAGGTACTCGGGGTACGTGATCTCGACAGTACCCCCGAGCCTGGCGCCGTTTGCGACCTCTGGTTGAGGCGGCGTTGGGCTGGTCGTAGCCGAGGTTCGCTGTGCTCCTGCGGGGGCGCGCAAGCGCGCCCGTAGGGCGTAGCTCCCGAGCCCTCGAGCGATCCGAAAGGTCGGTCGTGAACTGAAACGTTGCGCGGACTATCATTCGTCAATGGTTAATCCTACGGGGGCGCGCTCGCGCGCCCGTAGGGCGTAGCCCCCGAGTCCTCGATCGATTCAGAGGGTCGGTCGTGGGCTGAATACATTATGCGGACCATCATTCGTCGATGGTTAATCCTACGGGGGCGCGCTCGCGCGCCCGTAGGGCGTAGCCCTCGAGCCCTCGATCAATTCGGAGGGTCGGTCATGGGCGGAATACGTTGCGCGAACCATCATTCGTCGATGGTTTAGGGCGTAGCCCCCGAGCCCTCGATCGATTCGGAGAGTCGGTTGTGGGCTGAATACGTTGCGCGGACCATCATTCGTCGATGGTCGATCGTATCGGATTCGTTTCGTAGACCTAGCCCCCGAGCCTAGAGGCGATCCGGGAGGCCGGCTGAGCGTCGTGCCGACGGTCGAGGTCAGACCGAGGTCGGTCTCGGTTTTTCTATTCGGTAAGACACCTGGGAAGGGCCGGTTTCGATGCGGTCCCTGTCCGTGATCTGCGTCACGCCTAGAACAAAGCCATGATCAGCGTCCAACTGTTCGGATTGGCCCGATGGCCTCGACTGTCGGTCAGCCGATCGTTGGGAGTTTCGTTTTGCATACACGCGTCGTTCTGACCGTCGGGGTCGGGCCGAGGTCGTTCTCAGTCTTTCGTTCAGTAAGACGCCTAGGTCGGACCGGTTCGATGCGGTTTCTGCTCATGATCAGCGTCGCGCCTAAGCTTGGCCATGATCAGCGCCCGAACGTTCGGGTCGGCCCGGTGGCCTCGGCCTGTCGGTCGGCCGGTCGTGGGAGGCTTCGTTCGCTCGCCTCCCCTCGTTCGGCTTCGCCGTGACGGTCACCGGAATCGAGCAGCTTCCGTGCCTCCACGTGGAGGGCAATCGGGCCGTTGGGGAATTCGAACCGCCGGTCGATCCGGGCGGTTAATTTGAACTTGATCGGACGACGCCAGGGACGCGGCGGTTCGCACGCCTGCGTCACGTCGTCTGCCAGGCGTGCTTTGGCAGCCGTCTTGTCGGAGTAATCGTTACCGTCCTGGCCGCGGCGGAGGCGGCGAGGCTAAGTCCAAGCCCGCTCATCAGCGGGTCGGGTGCGCACGGCTCAGGTGCGCATCGTGACGCGGCCCCATGATCGGGGAGTTACTCCTGTGATCGCGCAGTTACTCTACGGTCGATCGTGGGGGGCGCAGTAATCGCCCGGGCCCTATAAAAGGAGAGGTGCAGTAACTTCGCATTTTCACCCAGCTTCCTTGCTTCATCTTTGATCCTTCTGTCGCGCGCGAGAGCCCGTTAACTCTGCCTTCCGCCTTAGCGTCGTTAGGTCCGGCGATCGCCGTCGTTTCCGTTCGCATTCTCGTCGCGCTCGTCGCCACCTGCAAAATGTCTGAGTGGGAGCCTTCGTGCGTCGACGACGCTCTGCTCGAGAGGGGGAGCGTCGTTGGGATGGTCCTGCCGAAGGAGTCGGCGGGCTGGGTGGCCGGCTTCGGCCACGTCACGCCCGCGCCGCCACCGGGGAAGATCGTCAGTTTCCTGGCTTATCACGAGAGCGGGCTGGGGCTGCCCGTCTCCAGTTTTTTCAGGGGCGTCCTCAACCAGTACGACGCCCGGCTCCACCAGCTAGCGTCGAATGGGATCCTCCGCCGCCGTCTTCGTCACGCTCTGCGATGCATACCTGGGCATCCGGCCGAGCCTCCCGCTGTTGAGGTATTTCTTCCTCGCTAGCCTCCAAACGTCGAAAGAGACCGGGGTCGGCAGACGCGTCGGCGACGTCAGCATTATGCTCCGGACTCGGGAGTCGCAGGAGTACATCGAGGTCGACTTGAAGACCTCGTTGAAAGGTTGGCGGAAGTTATGGTTTTACATCAACAACGCCGACCCCCCGCTGCCGCCCTTCGAAGATCTGGTGCCCCAAGTGACGGGGTCGTGGAAGTCGAAGCTCTCGACGGCCGAGGTCGAGAAGATTCGGCCACACCTGGAGGCGATCCGACGCCTCCAGGACCAGGGTCTGACCGGGACGACGGTCTTCAGCGTCGCCATGCGGCGTCGAATCATGCCGTTGCGGCGCCGGGTCCACAGCATCGGTGAGTACGAGGGGCTGGACGACGAAACTTGCGAAGTTCGTGGTCGGCAACTATCTGCCAAAGGTGTGCTTGCGCGGACCTCGGCGGTCTTCAAGGACACCGAGGGCAGCCTCGGCCGAGGGCCTCGCCCCCTCGACCGAGAGCATCGTCAACTGGTAAGCGGAGGTCTTCTTGTTTTGTTTTTGATGCAGCAATGCGTGCCGCGCGAGGCTTACGTTTGGTGTTTTTCAGGATCCGTCGGTGACCGCCCCTGCGACCGAGGTCGCGACCCGCTCCGCCGCCGCGCCGAGTCGACGGGGAGCCAAGGGCAGCTCCGTGGGGGCGGCGAGGCTGAGGAGGACCGGTCGGAAGCGGAAGGCGAAGTTCGGGCTCCTGAACTACCTGTCCAGCGGCGCAGGACCCACGATCCCGGCTGCGAGACCGGCGGTAGGGTCGCCTCGCTGCTCGAGGGCCGAGGGTGGCCCGTCGGCGGGCAAGAGCACGGCTGCTCTAGCAGAGGCGGCCGCAGCCGCCGCCGCTGAAGAATCAGACCCATTCGAGGGTCTGAGCTCCTCCTCCGAGGAGCAGGAGCAGGGGTCGGCCGTAAAAAGTGCGCGGGCCGACCCCTTGGAAGCGTTGGCTGTCAGCTCGAGGAGTCCCGTCGACTCCTCGCCCCGGGCGGATGAGGTAACTTTGGCGGAACCGGCTCAAGCGTCGAACATCCCTCCGCCGGGGAGCCAGACACCGCGATGTCCAACCGTGCGAATCCGCCGACGGTCGGCGAGGTGAGTTTTCGCGGCTCCGCCTCGTTCTCTTGTTTCTTGACTAACCGAGGTTTTTCGTGATCAGGAGTCCGATGACGCTTGGGGCGTCACGGGAGGCCGGCGCTCGGGCGCCCGCGAGCGGCCCTTCGGCCGGCGATTTGGGAGTCACGGCTGTCGACGACGCTCAAGGTGAGGCGGCAAGCCTCGGGAGCCCGGAGCCCCCGAGTGTGAAGGCCGCCGAGGATGCTGCACTCCCAGCCCCCGAGGCTCGGGTCGGGAGTGAGGCGGAGAGGGCGGAGAAGGCGGACTCGTCCCCCTCGCCCGATGCTGGAGGAGCTGAGGGGGCCGAGCTGCCGACGTCGCCACAGACGGCGGCGCCTTCCGAAGGCGCAGCGGCTCCACTGCCCTCGCCCGCACCCATCATCGGGCACGTCCTAAGTGAGACGGCCCGTGGCAAGTTGCCCGAGGTCGTCGGGACGTCGGGCTCCGCGAGCCCGAGCGGCGACATCGGGGCCGCCGTCGAAGCGCAAGAACCGGTGGCGTCGACCGCCACCTGGATAGTCCCCGGGAGAGGGCTCCTCTCGCTCGAATGGGCTATCGACGGGTTCGGCTACCTGATGGACCGGGTGGGCGGCGCCCGGGCCCTCAATATGAGGCTGGTCGCCGAACTACAGGAGCTGTCGGGGGTCACCGAGGAGGTCGGAGCCATCTTCGACGAGGCTCACTTCATCGAGTGCCGGGTAAGCTTAAGTTAGGTCTTTCGCTTCCGATTTCCGTGGACTTCGAGCTGACAACCTTTCGCAGGACAATTTGTACGCGGTCTTGAGTCGGCCCCCACGCGGGTTCGCCGCTCAAGTCGAGGTCGACGCTCTGAAGGAGGAGCTGGCGAAGGCGCGGGCCGAGTTGGAGGAGACCGCAGCTAACTTGAAGTCGCAGCTTCTTGCTGCGCGGGAGTCGGCTTGCGTCTTCTTCGAAGAGGCGAACAAGGCGCGCGCCGAGGCGTCGGCATCCGAGACTCGGGCCACCCAGACCGCAGCAGCCCTCGATCAGGCCAACCGCACGATCGTCGGTAAGTCGCATCGTGTTCATCCGACCCTTAGGGTCAGGTTCTGACTTGTAATCTTGCAGGGCTCTGCCGTCAGGCCGCGGAGCACGACACCGAACTGCGGCGTCTCGGGCTCCTCCATCAGCACGCCGAGAGGGCCCGTTTGACCTTGGAGCAGACGCTTCGCTTGACCAAGGAGGAGCGCGACTGTGCCTTCGAGCAAGTCGACCTCCTCAAGTCCAAGCGGGTCGTGCTGCAGTCCGAGGTCGAGCAGGCGGCGACGGAGCTCAGGCGGACGTGGAAGGAGGCCACTAGGGTCGAAGAGGAACTCTCGACGGCCCAGACCCGAAACGAGCGGCTCCGGAAGAGCCTCGACCGGACGGGGCAAGCCGTCGAGGCCGCCGAAATGGAGCCAGACGGTAAGGGCGGGCCCTTCCCCGACTTAGTTCCGTCCCTGGTTCGTTTCACTGATGATTTGAATTGCAGGATTGGCGGGCGAGGTTCAGACCCTGAGGTCGATGGGTCTGAACCTCATCAGGAAGTTGTACTCCGGCGTGCCAGACTCCGTCCCGGCGGGGGTCGTCGCACACGCTCTGCAGCAGCTCCCGGAGGTCGTCTCCGACATCGTGATGAGGGCGCTGGAGTACGGGTCCTCGACAGCCTTAGCCCTGGTCCGCTCCCATTATCCGGATGCGGACTTCGGCAGGGTCGTCGAGGGCTTCGCGTTGGGCTACTCGGACGAGCAGCTAGACGCGATCTCGGTGGAGACGCAAGAGCCGGAGGCGAAGGCCGTCACCGACTTCAAGACGGAGGACTTTCTGCCCGAACGATTCGGCCCGTTCCCCTATGTATAAGTCCGAGTTTGTAAAAGGTGTTATTGTAATAATAAAAAATATCGTTCAAAAAACTTTTGCGAGTTTGAATGTGAGTTTCCGACCCCCCCCTTCGCTTGCTGCAACTGTTTTTTGCGCCCTCTTCGGCGTCAATCAAACGAATGGGCCGAGTATAGCTCGTAGGGTCGGGTGTCGGGCCCGATACAGCCGTAGAGCGTCATCGGCTCCCGATTCGTAGATAGTATAGCCACGGGAAGGCTTCGAACAAAAAACACGCGTGAAGTTTGTCGTGTTTGAGGGTCACCCGCGAGTTCGACGCGAGTCGGGGATCCGAATCCGAGGAAACAAAAAGGCGAAAAGACGTAACGAGTTAACGGGGAGCAGCGCCCCGGCGCAAAAAATCGATAAGCAACAGATCGATAGTCGAGGTCGGACGTTACGACGCTCGAGAGGGTGGAGGTAGTAGCCCCCGGGTGCGGGGTGTGGCCGAGACGGCCACGGCTCGCAGCCCAAAACGATGAACGAGAGTAAAGTTGCGAGAACTTAGCTGTTTTTATTAAGTGTAGAACCGTCGGAGGCTCTTGATGTTCCATGCGTTCACGAGTTCCCGACCGTCCTCGGTTGCTAGTTTGTAAGCACCGGGCCTCAGGACGCGCTTGATTACAAAGGGTCCCTCCTAGGGGGGCGACAGCTTGTGCTGGTCGGCTTTCGTTTGCATCCTTCTTAGCACAATGTCTCCTACGTTCAGCGCCCGACCTCTGACGCGCCGAGCGTGCAGTCGTTGTAGACTCTGCTGGTACTTGGCGGAGCGCAGGAGAGCGACTTCGCGCGCCTCTTGCAGCTGGTCGAGGCTGTCCTGCAGCGCGACCTACGATCTTTCCTCGTTGTAGGCTCGGACTCACGGAGAGTCGTAGTTGAGGTCGGTCGGCAGCATCGCTTCTGCTCCGAACGTCATGAAGAACGGCGTGAACCCGGTGGTTCTGTTGAGGGTCATTCGCAGACCCAGAGGACCGACGAGAGCTCGCTCACCCATCGTCCGGCTGCCTGCCTGACGAAATCGTAAATCCGTGACTTTAGCCCTTGTAGTATCATCCCGTTGGCCCGTTCGACCTGCCCATTCGTCCTCGGGTGCGCCACGGAGGCGAAGTCCAGGCGAATGTGATACTCATCGCAAAATTCTCAGAATTGCCGGCCGGTGAACTGCGCGCCGTTGTCGGTGATTATGGTGTTCGAGACCCCAAACCGACAGATAATGTTACGGACGAACCTGACCGCTCGGGTTGAAGTGATGTTGGGCACCGGCTCGGCCTCAATCCACTTGGTAAACTTGTCGACGGCGACGAAGAGATGGGTGAAGCCGCCGGGTGCTCTCTTGAACGGTCTGAGGTTGTCGAGTCTCCAAACAGCTAAGGGTCAGGCGATCGGGATCGTCTGGAGCTCCTGGGCCGGCAGGTGCGTCTGCCGGGTGTAAAATTGACAGCCTTGACAGGCCCGAACGAGTTTCTCAGTGTCGGCCATAGCCGTCGGCCAGTAGAAGTCTTGGCGGAAGGCTTTGCAGACGAGGGTTCTAGATCCGGCGCGGTGACCGCAGATGCCCGAGTGGACGTCGTCGAGTAGGTGCATACCCTCCTTTTGAGGGATGCAGCGCTGCACTAGACCACTCGTGCTTCGCTTGTAGAGGTCGTCATCCGAGATGACGTAGGCCTTGGCCTGTCGCATGACCTTTCTGGCTCCGTTGGCGTCGGCCAGGAGAGTGCCGTCCTGAAGGTAGGCGAAGATGTCGTGGGACCAGTCGGGGGCGAGTGCCATGATCTCTGCCTCTGGTCCTGGGGTCGGCTCGCTGCCTGCGCCCTCGGCGGGTGGTCCCTCAGTAACCTTGATGGAGGGCTTGGTGAGGGCTTCGAGGAAAACGCCGTCGGGGACCGGCCCACGCTTCGGACCCATCTTGACGAGGGCGTCGGCGGCCTTGTTGTCCCGTCGTAGAACATGATGGAGTTCAAGTCCATCAAACTTGTCTTCGAGCTTGCGGACCTCCTGACAGTAAGCCTCCATCTTCGGGTCTCGGTAGCTGGAAGTCTTCATGACTTGACTGACGATTAGCTCAGAATCGCCCTTGACGTAGAGGCACTGAACGTCAAGGGTGGTGGCCATTCGCAGGCCGTGGAGGAGCGCCTCGTACTCGGCCGCGTTGTTGGAGTTGCGAAATTGCAACTGTAGCACGTAGCGGAACCTGTCTCACTTCAGAGAGATCAGGACGACCCCAAACCCCGCGCCCTTGAGCATGCAGGACCCGTCGAAGTACATCGTCCAGTACTTGACGCTGCCGGGGGCCGGTGGTTCCTGAGCCTCGGTCCACTCGACGACGAAGTCGGCCAGGATCTGAGACTTGAAGGCCTGCCGAGGGACGAAGGCGACGTCGAGCCCCATGAGTTCCATGGCCCACGCGACTATGCGCCCGACCGTGTCCTTGCCACCGACGATTTCCCCGAGCGGGAAACCGGTGACAACGTGGATGGAGTGGCTCGTGAAGTAGTGTCGCAGCTTGCGGCTCGTAATGAGAATGGCGTAGATCAGCTTCTCCACCTGGGTGTACCGAGTCTTGGCGTCGGCTAACACCTCGCTGACGAAGTAGACAGGCCGCTGAACAGACAGGGCCCGACCCTCCTCGCTTCGCTCGACGACGAGGACAGTGCTGACGACTTTCGAGGTCGCCGCGATATAGAGGAGAAGGGTCTCTCCTGGGGTCGAGGATGCAAGGATTGGCGGCGATGAGAGCAAGGCCTTAAGCCGATCGAAGGCTTCCTGGGCCTCGGTGGTCCAGGTGAGCCGCTCTGCTTTTCGTAGCAGCTGGTAGAAGGGCATCGCTTTTTCGCCGAGCTTTGAGATAAAGCGGCTGAGAGCCGCCAGGCATCCGGTCAGCCTTTGGACGCCCTTGACGTTGCTGATGGGCCCGAGGTTGAGAATCGCGGAGATCTTCTAGGGGTTTGCTTCGATCCCCCGCTTGGAGATGACGAAGCCGAGCAGCTCGCCCGAGGGTACCCTGAAAACGCATTTTTCGGGGTTCAGCTTGATCCGATAGCGCCGGAGGTTCGCGAATGTCTCCTCCAGGTCTTGGACGAGGTCGGATGCCTGTCGAGTCTTGATGACGATGTCGTCGACGTAGACCTCCAGGTTCCGACCCAACTGGTCGCGAAAGCACTTCTGCAAGCAACGCTGGTACGTGGCGCCAGCATTTTTGAGCCCGAAGGGCATCGTGATATAGCAGAAGGATCCGAAAGACGTGATGAAGGACGTGGCTAGCCGGTCGGACTCACGCATAGAAATCTGGTGATACTCAGAGTATGCGTCGAGGAAGCTTAGGGTTTCGCACCCGACGGTCAAGTCCACCACTTGATCAATGCGCGGGAGAGGGAAGGAGTCCTTCGGGCAAGCCTTGTTGAGACTCGTATAGTCAACGCACATCTTCCATTGCCCGGTCTTCTTTTTCACCATTACAGGGTTAGCTAACCACTCGGGGTGTAGACCTCTTGAATAAACTTAGCATCGAGGAGCTTCATCAATTCTTCCTCAATGGCTCGGCCCTTCTCGTCGTCGAAACGCCGGAGTCGTTGCTTGACGGGCCGAGAGCCCGCGATGATGTTGAGGAAGTGCTCGGCGACTTCTCTCGGGACGCCGGGCATGTCCGATGGAGTCCAGGCGAAGACGTCCCAATTCCGGATGAGTAAGTTGACGAGCGCGATTTCCTATTCGCCGAAGAGCGCTGTCCCGACCCTGGCCTTTTGGGAGGGGTCGGCGGGGTCGAGCGCTACCTCTTTGGAGTCGTCGACGGGTTTGAAGGATGTCGACGACGCGGCCCTGGAGTCGAGCGTTGGGTCCGACCCCTTTGCTTTGCGGATCTCATCCAGCTGGGCCGGGTCCGATTTGGCGGCGGCCAGCTCGAAGCTTTCCTGCTCACACGCCAGAGCGTGTTGGAAGCATGACGAGACTATGATGATGCCCTTCGGTCTGGGCATCTTCAGCTTCAGGTAGACGTAGTTGGGGATGGTCATGAATTTCGCGTAGCATGGTCGGCCCAAGATGGCGTGGTAGGCGCTAGTGAAGTCGACCACCTCGAAGGTGAGCGACTCGGTGCGAAAATTACTCCGGTTACCGAACGTAACTGGGAGCGTGATCTGTTCGAGGGGCGTTGCGTAGGTCGGCCTCCGTCAGCTTCATCGCCCGAAAAGCGTCGGCGTAGAGGATGTTGAGGGCGCTTCCTCCGTCCATGAACACCTTCGATAGGCGCACGAAGCCGACGATGGAGTCGAGCACCAGTGGGAGGCGCCCGGGCTGTGGGACGTGATCCGGGTGATCAGCCCGATCGAAGGTGATCGGGACCTCGGACCACTTAAGGTAGCGGGGGACCGCAAGGTCGGCAGCGTTGACCTCGCGCCAGGTCCTCTTTTGGCGGCCGCGGGACTCGCAGTAAGCTGTGGGGCCGCCAAAGATCATGAGGCAGTCCTCCGGCTCAGGGAAGGCTGCGCCGACGTCTTCCTCGGCCCCCTTAGTTTGGGGGTCGGTCTTGGCCGCCAAGGAGTCAGGCTGGAATCCGCTCCTAAAGAACATCCTTGCCAGGTGGCAATTCCGGAGGGTGTGCTTGACCGGCACGGAATGGTTGAGGCAGGGCCGGTCGAGCATGTTCTCGAAGTGGCCGTCGTGGTTGGCCGGCTTCTTGGTCAGGCGTCGAGCTGGCCGGTCAGCGACGGCCATGAAGTCGTCATCGTGGCGTCGACCCTTGCCCTTCTTGCGGCTCGAGCTGCCGCCACCCCGCTCGTTGCGGCGGTCGGCGGGCCGGTCAGAGGGGCGGTCCCCCCGACGGTCGGTTGACCTTTCGTCCTTCGCCCGACCTCGGTCGAAGTTGGCCTGCACAACCTCTTCTCCGGTGGCGAAGGTTGCGGCGATGTCGAGGAGGTCTCGGGTCGTCCGAGGGTTCCTTCGACCCAACTTGTAGACGAGCGCCTTGGACGTCGTACCGCAGGTGAAGGCGTTGATGACATCAGCGTCGCTGACATTGGGGAGCTCGTTGCACTTTTGTGAAAAGCGCTGGATGTAGTCTCGGAGCGACTCGTCGGGCACCTGCTTACAATTTTTGAGGTCCCGAGAGTTACCTGGGCGCGTGTAAGTCCCTTGAAAATTGCCGACGAAAATTCGACGCAGGTCGCTTCAGTCTTGGATGCAGTCCTTGAGGAGGTGTTCGAGCCACCCTCGGGCCGAGTCGGTGAGGAAGAGCGGCAAGTACTGGATGGCGAGCAGGTCGTCCGCTCCTCCGGTTCTGCAAGCGAGGCGGTAGTCCTCGAGCCAGTGGACGGGGTTCGTCTCCCCGTTGTAGCGGCCGATGGTGGTCGGGGCGCGAAATCTCTGCGGGAATTTCGCGTGCCGGATGAGCGATTCGAACGCCTTCGGTCCGACCCCATCAGTGCTCGGACTCCTAGAGTCGAGGGAGCCGCGCCGGTAGTAGCGGTCGTGGGAGCGTCTCCGCCGGGACTAGGCGCGGAGCTCACTCCTCACCTACCGTCTGGTGTCGATGGTGCCGCGGGCGTCGCGGTTGGGGCCGAGCCGCGGGAGGACCGACCCTGCGTGTTGTCGAGGGTTTCGTTCCTCGACTCGGCTGTCGCGCGCCGAGCTCCGCCGATCCTGGGACCGGCGGTTGCTTCTCGTCTCTGACTGCTGGGGCCGGAGAGACGCTTCTGGTTGTTGAAGCGCGCTGCCGAGGTAGAAGCGCACGCGGTCGTACACTTCTCTCAGCGCTGGATCCTCTGGAGCAGCGGTCTCGTCGAGGACGCATGCTGCCGCCGTGAGGTTCTCGAGCGGAGTGTCGAAGGGTGGCGGTCCTCTAGCTGCGAGCTGCTGGTAGGTGGACCGTCTTCGGGCTCGAGCCGCGTCGCTGGGCCCGGCTGCAACCCCTAGGTTCGAGGCTGCCAGTTCGTCCCGGAGGCGGCCAGACCTGGCCGACGGTGTCTACCGCGGGGCGCGGGGACAGGTTGGCACCCGACATGTTGCCGGGAGTCACCGGTTCCGCGCCCTTCGGAGCGTGAAGAGTGAAACACTCTCTCGACGGGTCGTGCCCCAGAATAAGATGGCTCCGGCGCCACCGAGGAGGACGCCTCTTGCACGGAGCCTGGAGGCGCAGCTCGCCGCCTTCGTTTGCGACGAAGTTCAGGCTCTCGAAGCGAAAAGCCTGTCCAGAGGCGAAGGTGGGGACTTGCCACGACCGGCCATCTTCAGAAACAGCGACCGTGAAGTCCCCGAAGCGAAGGTGGGAAATCGAAGTATCCCCCACTACAGCAAAGTAGGAAGCCATCGAAAAACCGAAGCGAGAGCACACCTAGAGAATGCCCCTTCCTGGCGCGTCAACTGTCGGTATTCTGACCACCGGCACAGTAAAAGTATACGATCGTGGGGGCGGTGTGCCTTCGTATTCGATATGGCTTAGTCTAAGGAAGATTAAAGGGGTTTTTTATCTGGTTCGGGCCATCTCGAGCGGTGTAATACCCTACGTTCAGGGAGCGGATTATCTCGATGATAATATTACAAAGGTTGGATTCTCTCTTCGCGAGAGAATTCGAAACGGGTGGAGGGTGATTGAAACGTGGATGAGTGTGGGTGCTTGTCCGAAGAAATGCGAGGACCCTGGGCTCTAGTGGAGTTCGTTGGTTTTGCAATCTTCTGAATTGGTTCTCTTGTGTCGTCCGTCTCTATCGCTCCCTAAGCCTCCCTTTACATAGGAGGGAGTCCGGGGTTACAGATGGTAGGCCCTACGCGATCCTGCCGCCTCGCCGACAGGTGGGTCCTTCCGCTGTCGTTGCCATCACTCGCTTTGCCCATGTGCGGCCGTAACCCGTCGCGTCCGCACGCAGCGGCGGGCGCTGTAGCGCCTGTACGCCACTATTGTGTCAGCCACAGTGCCACCAGGTCTTGTCCAGCAACTGTTGCAGCTTTCTGCTGGAGTGTCGCCGTGGTGAATCATGTCCCGTCCAGTCAGGACGGATGGCAATTAGCCACCGAAATAAATATATCATAACGCGGCACCTACCCCAAGGGTCGCTCCTCGAGGGGTCGGCTCTCGAAGGTCGAAGTCTTCGTGCGCCTTAGCGCGGCTAAGACTTGGCTGTCGTAGATCGTCGCTTTGGAGGTCGAAGCTCGCTGTCGCCCGACCTCTAATTCGAGGCTTTACGCGTACGAGCACGGATTGTCAGGTACCCAACGTACATGATTTCGACACCACTTTCCTTGTGTTTGTGTTGTTTCTGTTGTTCAGTCTTACTGTATGTCCCCCCATTCACTCATAATGCCGTTGATGTCTGCTATTGGTCTCTATGGCAGTGATCAGAGCCAGTGTCCCAAAGCTCAACCTCGACGACGCTTTCGAGCAGAAAAACGAAATAGCAAAGGCTGTGGAAGAAGAGCTCGAGAAGGCCATGTCTGCTTACGGCTTTGAGATCGTGCAGACCCTGATCGTGGACATCGAGCCAGACGAGCATGTCAAGCGCGCCATGAACGAGATCAACGCAGGTAA
>BCLF01000012.1:177577-206236 GCA_001602275.1 Zoysia japonica
AGAGTCGCTGGGAGCGTTCCAACCTTCCATTTGTATATGATGGTGCTAACAGGTCAAGGACGGAGAACCTCGGTGCTATTTGGCACTAGACCTCGGCGACTGCCGGTATGGAGAAGCTTGAGGGCGGTACGGAGAAGCATGGCCATGGTGCGGGGCACAGGACAGGCTCCGCGCTGGCTGCAGCCCGTTCCACGCCAAGCTACTCTGAGGCTTCACGCTTTGGCTGCCACTGGGGTATGCAAGCCAGGCAGCACGCTGTGCTTGCAAGGACTGGTACAAGCTGGATGAAGAGGCCATGTCGTTGAGGTTAGGAAGTGGCTTGAGCACCTCCACCACCTGGCTCATCAGAGGCCTGTTCTTCGGATCCTTGGCGAGGCAGTAGCGGGCCAGCTGGGTCACCTTCTGTGCACCTTTCATGGAGATGTTTCCACCAAGTTTGGGATCCATCAGGCTGTGGAATCCTTGTTTTTGTTTCAGAAAGGGGCGAGCCCATTCCACCAGGTTGTGCTCCCCAACTGGTCGGTTCTTGTCCATCGATCGCCTGCCTGTCATAAGCTCAAGCAGCACCACCCCAAAGCTGTAGACATCGCTCTTGGATGTTAAGTGGCCTGGACATGAAATGTGTTCTTAGCAGTGCATAGAGTAGGCATCAAAACTAAGTACAACTCAAACAATGGCAAAACAGTCACTTTGGTTTGAGTTCGAATGGTGTCCAAAGAAACATTTGAAATTCAAAGCAGAGAAAGCACTTCAACTCAGACACTCACTATAATTGTTTCTGACTATACTTAATATAGCAACAAATTGACAGCTAGTGCACAACCTAGAATGCACATGGGCACCATAAATATCAGTAATAACATAAAACAAAGATGGTCTGGCATAGTACATGAGATGAATGCGGAGATGATCAATGAAGGCACTTTCTTAAAAACATAGATTGCAACTTTTCCATATAGGCTGCATCTTTTCTACCAAATCGCTACAGTTTACAGTAAGGACCAACCCTATGTTTCCAAAACAAATAACCAGTCAAAACAGAGTATCTAATATGGATGGTTTGCTACAGGGGAGAGAGATGCCAATGCATATTTTATTATCTTTTAACATAGAGTAGATAATCATAAAAGAGCTGGTGTTGTGTATCAGTGAACCATTTACAAACATAAGTTTCAGTTACGATCAGTATGATTACATCTTAAGTTTGGGACTCCAAAGTTACTTAAGCAACAAAAAATATGAGTTTGCTCAAAAAGATACACGATCACCTCACCTGTCATCACATATTCCGGTGCTGCATATCCATAAGTTCCCATGACTCGCGTGGAAACATGGGTCTTATCCCCCTCAGGACCATCTCGGGCAAGACCAAAATCAGAAAGTTTCGCATTGTAGTCCTGGATGTAAGAATATGTTGAAGAAAGGACAAACACAAGGATCTAAGGAAGGTAGTAAATAAGTCAAAAAGGTACATACTGCATCAAGCAAAACATTCGATGTTTTGAAATCCCGATAGATAACGGGCCTTTCAGCTTCCTCATGGAGAAAGGCAAGTCCCTTTGCTGCACCGAGGGCAATTTTCATCCGGATGGGCCATGGAAGTGGCACCGACTCTATTTACACAGTTATTGGAGGAAAAGGGCACAATAAATTTGCATTGAAAATTTAAAAACCAAAACAAATTTCGCAAAACCATGCCAGCAATTGGAAAATAACACAAAAGGAACAGATTGTGACTAAGAGGTAAAATGTCCTATAGCAAACTCTGGGAGGCCATTGAATGTGAACTCAGTTCTTAGAAGTCCACAGGGCTTTCAAGACCAAACAAATGTAGTTGTGTCAATATAAATAGAATACCTCCACTATAGCTAAATGTTAACATTTACGATGAATTAGAGATAAATGTTGTGCATACATAAGATCTTAAACAATTTTCATTTTGTGTCAGCATTAAGTGGGCAAAAAAAAGGAAAACTGTAAACCCATGTAGTGAAAAAATACAGTACGAAAGCCCAATTTCCTGGCTCATTGGAAATCTCATGGTACAGACAGGCATGTAGGTTACTTCACTCCATTCAGAAAACAGATGCCATTTGTCTTCATTAGTTACTACTCCTATGTCAGTATAAAACATTAGAACTGCATAGATAATGGTGTCATCCACTTCTATATCAGCAGTACCATGTTAATTCCACGGATACCAACATACATCCCATGTGATGCTAGCAACTATGATTAAAATAAAAGAAATGTTGAGGTAGCAGATGCTTACTCCTAAAGAGATGGTGCTCTAAACTTCCGCGGGGCATAAATTCATAAACTAGCTGTCTTTGATTATCTTCAATGCAATACCCTATCAATTTCACCAAGTTGGGATGTTGTAGGTTCCCCAGAAAGTTTACTTCTGCCTGAGAAAATCAAATGCTTGTGTAAGACTCACATGAAGATACCAAAACATTAGTGTTTCATACATTGGTATATTTGAAACAAGTCAAAAGCTTACCACCCATTCTTTATGCCCCTGGTGCCCATCATGGTTGAGTGTCTTAACAGCAACAGTTAACCTTGTGCCAGGGTGTTTCACATCATCAGTTCCACCGTCTTCAATCCACCCTTTATACACACGGCCAAACCCACCCTCGCCAAGAAGACACTCAGGTCGAAAGTTTCTGGTGGCACACTTGAGTTGGCTGTAAGTAAACTTGCGCAGCTGGAATGCTACTTTCAGTCCATCTGCAACCATGGTTGAGGGTGAAGTATTCTCAGCGCTGCTAGCTTTTGTCGAACAGGGCTCTATCAGTTGAAGAGGTGGGTCCTGCGCAGAATCATTTTTGGCGTCGCCATCTGCATGCACAAACATATGCCATTGTTGTTTAGTGATGAACTAAGCTCGTGTCTCCTGCACATGGAACAATTCCCAAATTACACAATCCCCAAATGCAATGATAGAATAGTTCCTAGCACACCTCGCTGAATGTATCAGTTTGTTAACAGGCACTCCTACTTAAAATAGTGTCTGGTGCACGTGAACCAAATCCCAAATTTACAGCATTGTTAAAAGAGAAAGGTGACTGAAACCGGCCACTAGGACTAGGTCTTCAGCTTGTACGAACCAGCAACCCAAATGTCCAGCACCACGAGCGTACTTCCGAGTTCCGACGCACCCAAACAATCTACTACTGCTACAGTACAGAGGAGTGCAGAGAGTCAGAGAGAGAAAGGGAGCAAGCGTTACCGGAGGCACGGGCAGGCGCGGCTCCGGCGAGAACGTTGTCGTCGACCTTGGAGCGGGACGAGGAAGGCGGCAGGCGGAGGCGGATCCAGCAGCCGGAACGCTTCCGTCCTCCTGTCCTCTCCTCTTCCTGCGGATTCTTGTCATTCCGACGCTCCACCGAGAACCCGACGCCCATCTCTCCTGCAAGGCTGCAACAGAAACCGGAATCCCGGGCAAGGAATCGGCGCTGCGGAGAGCAAGCGGCGAGAGGCAGGAGCCAGCTGCCGTTTTGGGGAGCCGGAATTGAGCAGTGGCAGCGGAGTGGAGGGGAGAGCGCTGCTGCTGCTGCCTGCTGGGGAGGTGGAGCTGTGCCCGTGCTGTGTTGGGAGGGAAGACAGCGCGCCGGGGTGGGCCCTCTGCTCAGTGGGCCATAGCAGACGCAGTCGGTCAGGCAGGCTGGGTCCGCCGAAAGAAAAACTCATCTTTGTACGCCCCCCGTGGATCTGTATGCCAACGTTAATTGGTTTTTGCAGACCAAACATTTGAGCCCTCAAAAAACATTTCCCCAAGTTTTCTCGGGTCAGCTTCCTGGGCCAGACCCAACCCAGTAACTTTTAAAAGCAGTCCTATAAGGCCCAAACAAAAATCCAACTGCTGGCCAATTTTTCAAGTAAAAACGAGTACCGCGACTTCGAATATGGGAAAACCTTTTTTTTCCAAGAATTTTGAATATGGGAAAACTGCTTCCTGTTTTGGTTAACCCAAAATTATTTGAATATAAAAAATTAACAGATATTGCTGCTCAACTTTCATATTGTAGTACAAAACAGAAGGCAGTTTATTACTACTAGTTTAATGGACAAAGCCCAAGGATGACACCAAGGGACTCAGCCGCAGCAAGCTCATGATCATGCAATCCGATCATGTGGGCGTATACACAGCTGGAGATCGTAGGAAACCGTTGCTGTGCTGTGCACAAATCAATCAGAATGGACGCGCACGCAGCGCTACACTGGGAATACAAAAATCAGAACCACCAAACAACGTGGAGACGCACTCCGTAGCCAATACTAACATGGATATCATTATCTAACAAAACTACCATGGATATAATGCTGACACTACTACCAGATGTGGTACTCATATTCCTTCTTCCAGGGTCACAAGAAGATCTCTACAGCAAGCACTGCACTGGGCTACTAATCATATTGTTATGCAGGATCTACCACTGGACTGCATGCTAATCATGCAACGCCTCCAAAAGAAACCAATATAGTTGCGTGCCAGCACATGAGGCCACCAACACACTGGTGCACCCTGATCCCTCTTTCTTCCACTACCCTTTGGTTAGAACATGAACAAAATAGTTGCTGCACATCATGGATTGTTGGTTAGTGTCCCACAATGTTCATCAGAATGAGGTGATCCTAGGCTCCAGCTAGCTCTGGAACTAGGTTATTCCGCTTCTGATCCTCCCAAACCAGCCCAATGTCATACTCGGGGACATACTCCTGCAAAAAGATTTACTGTTCATCAGAGAAATTGCAAACATGCAGTTCCGAGAACCACTGTTGCCACCTTCCGCAGCTTCTACTTTTACATCTAACAAAAGGAACACTATATATGTGGTAGTAAGAAAACCCTAGCAGTTAACCTCCATTTTCATCACTAGCTCCTTGGCTGTTGGGGCTGAAATGATGATACGCCTCGCCGCTTCTGTGATGAAGCCTTCACTAACAGCCAGATCGATGAAAGATAGAAGGGGATCATAGAATCCATCAACGTTCAGAAGGCCAACCTGGTAAAACATTTCCATGAACACATAAACATGATTACTGAATGATCCATTCCCACAGAATCATACCTGATATCAACTCAAAAATCAATAGCAATTTGGGGGGCCATCAGGCTCATAATAGCGACAGATCAAGGGGGAGAAGAAAATGAAACGACTTGACTGGTCTAACCCTTCACATCGTCACCATATTATATCTCAACACAAATTATTTAACACAGAGACCACCGCAGCTCCTTGTGCATGCAACACGTCATGAAGTATAAGATCCTCTAACCATCATTCTATTAGCTTTGTGGGAATATTCGTTAAGTAAGACGTATATCTTATTGCTGCCAGATACTAGAAAAGACACAGAGCGTGTGCCCTACAGTCTTAAAAATATGCTGCGGTAGCGATGTCGATATCATATTAAACAAAGGCATTCATAAACTTGTTGCTGTGAAGGTGAAACTTTTAAACACACGTGAACAAAGGCAAGGCGGCAGTATCCGCTAAAAACGGCTCAAACAACATTTTAATAAAATAATCAGCAATCATACACCTACTTAAGTAAGTTACATGAAGACAAGTGCAGGATCTTCAGATTGGTGACATGAATGCTTTTTGTGGAGAAGGAACCGTGACAAATGAGAATTTTTACCGGCTTCTTATGGATTCCTAGCTGTGCCCAAGTAATGACCTCTAGCAATTCCTCCAAGGTTCCAAAGCCACCTAGAAATTTGAACATACATACACATAGATAGGTTAATAATTCAAATCTGATGTCCAACAAAATAAAATAGAGTAAGCACGTATACCTGGTAAAGCAATAAAAGCATCGGCAAACCGAGCCATCTCTGCTTTCCTTTCATGCATGCCAGAAACTGCTCTAACTTCACCGACGGGCTCACCAGTTACCTACAGAAGCATGAACAAATTAAGCTACCCTCGACAACCCACATAAGATAGTAGTGTATATAATGAAAGATGCAAATTCCATAAACCTAGTTAACGTGGAAGAGTTCAAGCTAATTTGTACAGCTAATAGATGAATGGGTATATTTGCACATAAGCTCTCATCATGATTAACGCTTTCAAAACCGTATGAAGAATTGATGACTGGATATCTCATGATGAATTGCACAAGAGTGCATGAAACCTAAAACTACAAGGTAAAGTAGGAGTATCACGGAATGGCAACAAAACACATGTCACGGCCTTTGACTGACTCACCTCTCTTGGCATGAGCGATTTTGGAATGATCCTGCGAAAATAAGGAAAACAAAAAAAAAAAAGGCACAATAAATTCGAGGCAAAAGCAGTCAAACACGAAGTACTACTTGAGCAACAAGATGATCTGTTCGTTCCCATGTAAAGAAACTGACAAGCCTAGACACAGCGCCGCTAGGACTTTGCCCTTTGGTTGAAGAAGTGGAGGAGTACGTAACAATAGTGATGATTTTAGTCCTGGACTAGTGGGAAGAAGCCTGCAGGTCCCATTGAGAGCACGGAACCAACTTGGCTTTCGAAAAGAAGAGAGAAAAGTCGCTTCCATTTCTGTGAAAGCGAACGCAATGACCATGGGCTGCCCCCCTTCCCCCAACGGGCAAGAGGCAGGATAAGGCTGCCATTTTCTGCACCTAAATAAGGCTGCCGTTTTGGAGGTGGTGGGAGTTGATGGAAACAAAGCACCCAGAGCAAGAACACCAGTGACCACCCTACCTAGGTTCAGATAGAGATGGATACTGACCCAATGACATGGCGTCCTCCGGCATGAACAGCATGTGAGACCAAGCCCATGAGGCCGATGGAACCGCCTCCGTAAACCAGGTCTATGCCCCTCTCCACCTGCCCGACACGGCCATTGACACGCAACAAAAAAGCTCATCAGACAAGTGAATAAACTAGTTATGTACAACAAAGAGTCAAGTCCAATCACATCATAATCATATCGCCCATCAGGTAGGTTTCATTCTGGGTGAGGAGAGGATAGGTATATTCAGTTCAGATGAGAGGAGACATGAACTGAAATCCAGCACTAGTGAAGCTCAGAAATGTCTGTGCATTCGGTAGGGGAAGCCCCTGATGGATGTGCTGGCAACGGAGAAAAATGCAAATAATCATCAGACCGTCCCCACGGCTCGCGCCTATGATGATATCTGAATTTCTGATGTCCATGGATGAGGGTGAGCCCTAGCCCCTACCTGACTCCCGCCATGGCATTACGGCAACAGGACGGTTCCAATCAACCGAACCCAAAACGAAGCAAGAGGTAAGCGCGAGACGAGGGGTACCAGGAGGTTGCCGAGGTCGACGGCGGCGTCCTGGTAGCTGACCTTCCTTCCCTTGGCGCTGCCGCAGTACACGCAGATCCGTCGGAACAGCGACCGTCGCTCCGCCCCGCCGCCGCTCGACGAATCCGTCCCCGCGGTCGCCGACGCCGCCTCCTGTGCCTTATTGGCTGGGCCGATCGTGGGCTCCAGAGAGACCGCCGCGGTCGGGGACGCCGTCTCCAATGCGACCGCCAGGGCCGCCGCCGAGGTCATGGCGACGGGAGAACTAGAAGCGAGTCGACCGATGATTCAGAGACGGCTGTGGCGGGCGTCCGTGTGGCGGGGAACACGAACAGGTCGTTGGCGTCCGCTTTATAGAGGAGAGGTTTTCATGTGGGCCCGCTTCCTCCCACTTTCTTGCTGCTCGTCTTTTTCGTTTCTTTTTGTTTTTCTTTCCGTGCGTTCTGCGTGTGAACGCGCAAAACCAAAAGACCGTGTTTAGTGTAATTTTTTTCTCTGAAATAATAGGATGAATATGAATTTCATTCACTTGAGAAACAGAAAACTGCTCTCTCCGATATTAAATTTTTGATATTTGTAAAAATATTAACCATATTTTTAATACTTCTATTAATAAAGCTATCGAAAGAATTTTGTACGAGACAAATGTTCATGGACAATATTAGTAAATAAAAGTTAAAGGTGGAGTATAATATTTTAAAATCGAACGGAGTTATACCAATCGCATGGAGATTTTTGTTACGATGGCATGATACAAACGTCGACATCCGTTCCTCCTGTGTGTACACATTAATCTCTGAATAATTATAACTTATTGGAGCCTCTTGTCTTCTCTTGTTGTTACGTGTGCGTGTCGTGCTTGATTAACAAAGGATTTTGATGATGATAGTCAACCTGACTTGAGCGAGGAGCTAGCTGTGGCCGGTATAACTCCGGCATTCCTTTGTTTAATCCTCCTTGATGAGTTTGCTTCTCCTTCTGAAACACGATACTCTTGCTTTCTGTTGGATGCTTCCGCCTGTTGACTTGTGATGGATGATATACACTCTAACTGCGCTACTTCTAGCGTGTTCCTTTTTTGCTGTGCCAAAAAAAAAAAAAAAAAAATTGGGGTTCCGTTCCGACCGGACCGACGTCGCCCGGACGTGATCCAACGACGACGTGCGTGATCGCGGCGAGCGACATGCGCGCGGCGCGGAGGTGATGTGCTTGGCTGCTCTCTGTCTTTTCGACTGCCCTGAACTGGGGTCTCGGAGCATGAGCTGCTCCGCCCGCAGCTACGACACTGTTGTGGCCTCCATTTCCCAAGAAGAGACGGGAACTGCCCGATGCATTCTGCAGGAGTGTAGTATTTCTTCAAAGCCCGTGATGATTACTCCGATCTTGTGCGTTCTTTTCCGATCCGATCTCTGCCTGTGGTGAACTTGGTTGCACTGCAAGACGTCTCACGCATGCATGCCCCCGCTATAGCCCCAGCCCTAGCCCTAGCTCAGGGCGATGATGAAGAAGAAGAAACGGAAGCGGAATGATCGATGCGACTCATCCAACAGCTAGAGAGCTACTCCTGGTCATCGCAAGTCCCAGTCGCCCGCGTCTCCGCTCTCTCTTCCGATCGATCTGCGGCTGCCGTCCCACTCAGCGCGTTTTAAGGCATAAAATTTTATAGAAATTAGGATAATTTTACGGTAAAAAAAATAAAATAAAAAGATTCCTCCAATCGAGGATAGTCTCTGCCGTTGCATTGTAATTTGGAGTTAGATTTCGGTGTGCACCGGGATCTTATTAGCCATGGCGCCGGTCTGTAGTAATTTAGAAAATTCAATTCAGATATCTGCTCAGTACCGTCTGTGAGATCAGTTAAACTGATGCATGTTGGATTCATTTTACAGAATGTTTCTCGAGGAAGCATTTTAGGTGCGCCAACGTAGGAGCCGAAGATTATCACATCAGGTTTCAACACTTGCTGTTTGGTGCTCCGTATAAGATTTCCGTTCATGGTGGCTGCATGAGCGGCTGAGATGCTACTGGCTGCGGAGGGAGGAGGATTCTTCTCGTCGTGTCAGCGTCAGGGTATAGTCATGGTCTTGCTCTCTTACTGCTTGGGCGCAAAGGTGAAGATAAGCGTGGCAACGCATCACCATGCAGTCATTATCGACTAGTTGGTCAAGAAGCTGAGCATGATCGCCAAGTGCCTTCAGCGAAAGCTGACGTTCCTGGTAGATGTGCTTCCTTTATCTGCTTTGGCTGCACACATGCGAGACTTGTGGGGGCATCACCTCCAAAATTGAGGAGGGGATGCTCCGGCTGTGGCAGCTACTACGGCCACACCTCAACCGCATGCTGCGGCGGAGGGCTGAGGCTTTTCGGGGTGCAGCTCAACGCCGCCTGCACAAGAGCTGCAGGGCTCTTCTCCTCTCGTCGCCGCCCCTCTGTTTTCGTCGTCGTCGTCTGCTTTGCTCTTGTCGTCCGTGGCCATGCATGAGGGCGGCGAGAGGAGAGCCGCAGAGGGCAGCGGTTACCTCTCGGACGGGGGCGGACGTGGCGGCGGGACGGCGGCGTTTCGGGAGAGGAAGAAAGGGGTCCCGTGGAGCGAGGAGGAGCACAGGCTGTTCCTGACGGGGCTGGAGAAGCTGGGCAGGGGCGACTGGCGCGGCATCTCCAGGGGCTTCGTCACCACCAGGACGCCCACCCAGGTCGCCAGCCACGCGCAGAAGTTCTTCCTGCGCCAGAACAGCGCGGGGAAGAAGAACGCCAAGCGCCGCTCCAGCCTCTTTGACAGGGTACCACCTCCTAGTACTTTTTCAGGTCTGTATTTTGCATATATTCCTTTTTTTAAAACCTCTCCTGCTGAAAACATCTTGGGTCTCTGCAAGGAGTACACCCCTTCATCTCTGCTGTCCATTCGGGAGAGGTAGAAAGGAGTGCCAGCCATGGACAGGCAGTGAACCGACGACAGGGCCGTCACTGTATATTTTGGGCTCGGTGCGAAATATTAATAGACCTTTAAATTTAAATTTTGAAAAAAAAACATTGTTAGCTTCGCAAAAAAGAGACCTCCTTCGACTTTTGAGCAGTGTTGATCATTTTTTCTGCTGGTATAAAAATGTACACTTTTGAACATCTATAGTTCAATAAAATGAACTACTTTTAGTTTTTTAAAAGTGAGAAAAAAATCTAAAACTTAATTTATTTTTTGAACTAAAGAGATTTTGAAAGTAACCTAGTGTTAACTTTTCATTTCTAATGTTTTTTCACTAAATTTTTCTGTATGAAAATTGCAAATTGAAGGCCTCATTTTTTTGGGCCTGTTCCATGGCACCGCTTGTTTCTCGCAAGGGACGGGCCTGTCGACGACGGCCATTGTTGGCGGGATGAAGCCTTCGTCTACAGAAGAACCACCAGCTTCAGCAGAGGCAATGTTTCCAGCAGCGACGTCGACGGAGCAAGTACATGGATATGAATGTTCGCTGCTGAACCTGGAGCTGGAGCTCGGCATGTAATCTCGTCAGGGCGAGAGAGTAGAGTCTGTAAAATCTTGAATTCATCAAGTCGTATCCATAACAGTAAAGCTGCTAATCTGAACACTAACACCACTCGTCAGTGGAGCCTCTGCAGAGAAAGGAATACATTAATCCGGAACATGTCGCGTGATTCATATCCTCTGGCGCTTTATTTCATCAAAAGATAGACAGTGCGTGAGTGCAGGTGGACGTGCTTATCAGAAACAGAGCAAAATTAACCAGACGCGTGTTTGGAGGAAAGATGCGTGACGTGCTCAGTTGCTCCGACAACGGCGACAAGTGTTCACGTGACAGAAGGAAGAATGTGATCCTCCTGTCAAGGATGATTAAGGGTCACGGAGGCATTTCTTGTCCATGCAAGGCCATCTTGGGCCAAGGTATCGGACGGTTCTATGTTTTCATACAGCAGTAGTACTGCATACCAACAGAGACAAGATCTGGAGCTGGAAAAATGGGGGGCTTTTGAGCGATAGTGATGTGCGAGCAACCCTGTCTCTTTGGCCTCTGCTTCGTTTTGGTGGATAGGCTCTTCATTTGATTATTGACTAGTGAGGGAGGCTTCGACAGCCACATGATCGACATGGAGACGACGGGCACACTGGCGCCCCGGTGACGCACTGCCACATCGATCGGGAATAATTGATTTGAGTTCACCAGAAACCAGTTTTCGCTGACAAAAAAAAAAAAAAAAAAAANNNAAAAAAAAAAAAAAAAAACTCCAAAATGGCGTCTTCCGGACGAGGAACATGACGATTGATTGTGCGACTGCTTCGGAGGCTGGCAGTGGCGGAGTCAAAATCTAACTTAGAGGCAGGTGCTAATCTGTGAACAGATGCTAAATCAAATGCAAGTAAAATTTCAAAAATTTTAAACTAATTTGTTATTTTACTTCCGGATGAAATGATTCAAGTTGTATGTTTGATGATTCTATTTGGTTGAATGTATAAAATGATACAAGAATACATCTAGTAATTTAAAATATTAATATTTATATAATATATAACTCAATTATGTTTAATAATAATATTTTTAATATTTGCACGCATTAAGAAATTGTAATAATTACTAGTAATTATTATTATCTTTAATTATAGCTTAAATTATCATAAATAATCATAAAATACATATGGAAACTAATATTTATAACTAATAATATCTAAGTATAATTATATTTTAGTTAATAAATCCTAATAACTACTAATAATCACTAATCATGAGTGATTAGCAGAGCTAACAGAAGTTAGACGAGATTGTTCGACCTTTTTTCTTGAATGGAATGGCTCATTCGGATGGATTGATACGGTTCACCAAACAAACACATAAAACCATCACCATCCAAACCAAAACACTACCTCAGTAACTTGGATCGGCACATTTGTACTCAGTTAGAATATAGACACAGCCATTTGATTCTCGCACATCCAATGCCGTACAAATAACAATAGATACAGCCATTTGATGAAGAAAAGCACCGAAATTTAGCCCAGTAAGGCTGGAATTATTCATGATCCATAGTCAAGGTGCACCTTTCAGTGTTTACAGGCGTCCAGCGCTGCTCATGTTAAGCATCTCACAGAGTTCTGAAGCGCTAGGCACAATGCAGAGTCACTAATTGCAAGGATTATCGATGCATTACAGAAGAAAAGCACTACCATGCAGTGTTTTGTGTAACAATCTCAAACGACCGCAGCAGCGCAATGTTTAGCAGCAGGTGTATCATTCCTGCATGTTTTTTCTACCTGAACCACCATCTTTGGATTGCAGATATGGGCGTCTGCAGGAATGGAGCATAGCGGTGGATGTATGGATTTACAATCCTGCCAATTTTTGCCCAGGCGCTCTGGTGATAGCTAGATGTCACAGGAGAATGGTACATCAGCTTCAACACCTGCACAACATACAGCTATGCTGGTAAGCAACAGAGGGGGGGGGGGGTGAAATTTGAAGTGCTTGACAACTAGTAGTATTGATTTAATAAGATGCTTGAGGAAAAGCAATAATACATCTGACATTTGATTGCTAACAGCTAATAATTCTGATCTCTTGGCCGAAATGATGAAAAATTGTCAACCGACAAACACACCACATTGAAAAACTGGGCTCTAGCATTGACATGGTACAGTATACAAGGTAAATCAGTAGATATGCCCACAGCTTGTAAGGTTGTAGACCGAGGATAGAAATTAGGATACCGAATGTTCTTATCCTCTAGCTATGAAGTGAATAGAACAGATAACAAGTGATAGAAGAGAAGGATCAATATCTTTGTCATAACTACCTGCCAGTACATGAATGTCTGAATTATGCTACGGCGCCACCTGCAAGAATCAAGAGAAAAGGTACAATTTGTGAGATAATTTTCTGAGACAACACAAAAATCTTTCCCAATTGTACAAAAATATGGATCAACATACGAGAATAGCGATATAATCAGAAGAAAACCCAGTGCAATTTCAGCATTTGAACTAAGCAGACTCAACGTAGTATTATTTGTCTCTACCCAAAGGCAAGGTTCTTCCAAGTATTTCCTGAACAAAAAGACAGCAACCTAGCATTAACAGGGCACTGACAAATATTGTGCCACACGATACAGAAAATAAGAGATGGACCTCACAGACAATGTTATGAGAACTTTTACCTGTAAAAAGTGGAACGGGCAAAATTACGCCTTAGGAATCTGGCAACATGATCAAGTGCCCAGCAGAACACAGGTAATGCGGCGACTGTTATAAAGTGAATAACAGAATTGGTATGGATATATAAAAGCAGCAAAATGAGGGGATCAGAAATGCAGAGTCACAATTTTGCAAGGGAAAAACTGCAGCTTACTCTTTAAGTGCAGTTGAGATGTGAATAGCATAAGAGAGAACATCAAGCGGATAAAATCCTTGGTTGCAAGTACAGATTGCAACCAACCCTGAATTGCAGGCATGTTCCAAGCTCGTGGTTTCTGTATGCAGAAAACGAAATTTAGACCAAGGGCAGGCACCATCAAGAAAATAAATTTTGCATGTAGTAAATATAGACTACTAATTATCCAGATAGGCAGGTACTTACACCATATATGCTGTATAGTGAATATGCGGAGGAGAATATTGTTCCCAGCAATGAAAGTTTGCAAGCTCTGTCTGCAAGGTGTTTTGGTAAAATTGGAAGCATTCCCAGGCCAGCAACTACGAGCACCTGAAATACAATAGCCCAATTATGTCAGGCTGGGACCAAGTAAACTACTCCTACCACAAACAGGGATACTCATACTTGCTAGTTTGAAACTACAATTACTGATAGGTAAATTAGAGATGCAATGTCCACATGGATGATCAGAATTACAGGAGGAAAGAACAGGCATTTTAAACACATATGATTGGGCATCAGTAAACTAAAAGAAAAATGACAGCATACTGCTTACCCATGCATTAATGGAGAAATGAATAGTCCGCGCATCAAACTGCAAGGGAGTAGCAGCCCTGTCCGTTTGTGCTGGTGGTGGCTGCGGTGTGGCTGTCCTGGAAGTAGATCCTACACATGAACAGTTAGTTCATTCATTCATCTGTCAGATAGGCGTGATTGAACAAATTGATGGATACCATGCATACATACTTTACCTGAATTGCGAGCCCTAACATTTTCACTGGGTGGTGAAGATGACGACCTTACATCTGGCCTGCTGGGCTGAGCAGAACCAGTTGACGCCATGGGCTCAACCACAAGGCCAGGATCCTATCAAATCAAGAGGGGAAGTAAAAAAAACACCTTTTTTTTTTTTTGCACAGCAAACTATCTTGGTCAATCAAAAGGTTGAACTCAGAGAATTATGGGTATACACGATGCATTCCATGTTCATGGAAACTACAAACTTTCATGAAAGCGGAAGCTCCACATGGATGAGTTCAGGTCCGAAGAAGCTAGGCAAACAGCAGGCAGATGCAGTAACATGAACTGCTGGATACTCAAACAGCTACTAGCTCGTGGTCAAATTCATTCAGTCTACAGAAAGCAAGTAGCGCAGCACGCAAATGACAAAACCGAAAGACTGCTCCCATTCAGTAACTGCAGAGGGCGCGTCGGATCTTAGCAACCAACCTAGCTAGGCCTAGGCGGGGATGAGTCGAGCAACACCGGCGCAGGGGAAAGGTGGAATCTAGCTAAAAGCACCGCTGGTGATGACAACTCACGACGTATCTCTGGTAGAACTTGCGCTTGAAGTGGTCGACGACGTCGGGGCGGGACGCGAGGTGCGGCGGGACGAGGACGTTGGACCAGTAGTCGGCCCAGCGCGCGTCGCCTTCGTAGTCGTACGCCGCGGCCGCCGCGCGCTTCTGCTCCTGCTCCGCGTCGGCGCCGGCCGCCATCCTGGCCGGCGCTGGGGGATAGGGGTCTCGGGGTCTGGGCTGACGAGCGACGACGACGACTCGAGAGAGAGAGAGCGAGAGGAGTTGGGGAATTTTTTTGGGTGGAGCCTGGAGCTGGCGACGACGATGCCGATGCCTTGGGTGGGTGCCGGGCCCGGGGCCACTGCGCTGTCGCTTGGTCGTTGCGCGTGCTCCCTCACTCGGTGGGCCGTGCTGATGGGCCTGAAAGCGGAGGTTGGCAATGGGCCGAAGCAGTTACAGGGTCCCTGAACTGCGACGAGTGGAGAAGAAAGGAGAAGGCGAAGCAGAGGAGGCGACTCCTAGGAGAAGACGTGTTGCCTTCTTTTTAAAAGGGCACACGATTGAAGTTTTTAAATAAAAGCGCGCCTTCATGTGAGCTTTTCGAACATATAGAATTCAAAAAAAAAAAATACAAATTTCGCATAGGAAGCCTGAAGCTAATCTGTCAGAAGGCAACACGTCGGCTCTTCCATCACGCGGTAAATGACAGTTCAACACGGTCAGCAACGGCCATCTTTCCGACCGCGGACGCCGGCGTGACTTGCCCGTCAAGGAGAAGGAGCATACGATACGATTCGCCACCTTCATGGTCATGCAACACAGTTACACGAACCTGGTCCGCGGGCTAGAGAAGCTTCCTTGTTGCCACTCGCCACTGCCAGCAGGAACACCACTCTCCTCTCCTCTTCTTGCCAAAGAAGCTTTGATGCCAATTGCCAAGGAAAAGGCGCAAATGCCGCCACATGCTTTTCTTTAGTGGCCCTTTATTCGGTAACAGAGCCATTACAGTGTGCGCGCGCGTGTGGAACGACGGCTCCGACTAGTTAATTAATTTTCTAAGCTCATCTTCTCTGACTAAGACCACACTCTGGGCCTAGTCGTCAACCACTTAGACCGCTCCCAATCAAGCTTATAAATAGTCCTACCACCGAGCTCCACCGCTCCACCCCCGATTCTACCGACTCACCAAACTCCTCGTCTTTGTTCCCGAACAAGAACAGAGTCCTACAAGAAAGAACTCCAAGACCATGGCGTCCTACGACAAGGCCCTCGAGTCCTACAAGAGGACCATAACCACGGCGGCGTCCGTGGCGGCGTCGCTCATGCTGGTGCGCGGCGTCGTCAACGACCTGGTGCCGTACGAGCTGCGCGGGCTCCTCTCCTCCGGGCTCGGGCGGCTCCTGCGCTCCAACATCTCCTCGCAGCACACCATCATCGTCGAGCGGAGGAACGACGGCTTCGTCAACAACCACTTCTTCGACGCCGTCAAGACCTACCTCGCCACGCGCATCGACGCCACCGCCCAGCAGCGTCTGCGCGTCAGCACCACGGAGGAGACCAGCGACAGGGTCACGCTCAGCATGGCGGAGGGCGACGAGGTGGCCGACGTCTACGACGGCGCCGAGTTCAAGTGGTGCCTCGTGCGCCGTGAGAACGACTCCTCCGGCACCAGAGCCATTTCTCAGATGCAGGAGGTCTCCTACGAGGTCATCTTCCACAACAAGCACAAGGAGAAGGCCCTGAAATCGTACCTCCCGTTCATCCTCGCCACGGCCAAGGCCGTACAGGACCAGGAGCGGACGCTCAGGATCTTCATGAACGAGTACGGCGACAACTGGTCGCCGATCGACCTCCACCACCCGGCCACGTTCGACACGCTCGCCATGGACTCGAAGCTCAAACAGTCCATCGTCGATGACCTCAACAGGTTCGTCAGGAGGAAGGATTACTACAAGAGGATCGGGAAGGCGTGGAAGCGAGGGTACCTGCTGTACGGTCCGCCTGGGACCGGCAAGTCCACCCTCATCGCGGCCATGGCCAACCACCTCAGATTCGATATCTACGATCTCGAGCTCACCGAGGTCAGCTCCAACTCTGACCTCAGGAGGCTTCTTGTCGGCCTGGGCAACAGGTCCATTCTCGTCGTTGAAGATATCGACTGCACCATTGATCTCAAGCAGAGGGAGGAAACTACTCCTCCTGCTGCTCAAGGATCCTCTGACAACAAGTCGGGTAACCCTACAGCAGAAAACAAGGAGGATGACAAGGTGACGCTGTCCGGGCTGCTCAACTTTGTCGACGGACTGTGGTCGACAACCGGGGAGGAGAGGATCATAATCTTCACGACGAATTACAAGGAGCGGCTTGACCCGGCGCTGCTCCGTCCTGGCAGGATGGATATGCACATCCACATGGGGTACTGCACCCCGGAGTCGTTCCGGATCCTCGCCGGCAACTACCACTCCATCGACTACCATGCTAAGTATCCGGAGATTGAGGAGCTGATCAGGAAGGTTACGGCTACACCGGCAGAGGTTGCTGAAGTTCTGATGAGGAATGACGACCCCGATGTTGCGCTCCGTGACCTTGTTGATCTCCTCGAATCAAAAATGAAGGACGCCGATAGTGAGATCAAGACTGAAAATAAGGATGCAAAAAACTAGTTATTGGACGATGAAAGAGATAATGACGAAAAATGATACTTATGTAGGCAGGTCTTGCGGAAGACATGTGCTTATGCGAGTACGCTCCATTTCAGAGAAATGAGATGCCCTTTCTCAAGATCAAGTTTACTGGTGCTAATTAACATTGTGGATGTAAAGCATTTTGTATGTACTGTGTCAACGGCAAGTACATGCGATATCTAATTATCAGTATGGCATCTTATATAAATAAATTGTTACCGTGCGAATTCAAATCTTGGTCTAACCTTTTTTTTTTCCTTCTTCTAAACCTTACGCAAGCGGAAGCAACATGCATTGGGTTTCTTTTTTCTCGGTATTCATTCATTATCTGACAACTGAACTCAAGATGAGTCTAACCTTCCTTTTTCTGAACCTTACGCAAGCAGAGGTCGCTGAAGTTCTGATGAGGAATGACGACGCCGATGTTGCGCTCCGTGACCTTGTCGATCTCCTCAAGTCAAGATTGAGGGACGCTGATATTGCGATCGAAACTGAAAAATTATGTGACGTTCCATTTCTCTCTCTCTCTCTCTCTCTCTCTCTCTCTCTCTTTTTTGAGTCCATGACGTTCCATTTCGGAGCAATGGAACGATATGTCAATAGCAAGTATATACCGTTTGGGCTGGAATACGTGGGCTTGACATGGGCCAAGTGAGCTTGGCCTCGAGGCTGAGCGTTTGCTCGAATTTCCTTTACTATTTCCTTTTCTTCTTCCTCCAAACTACTTGAAGAACCTTCTAGAATGTTTCAGAACTTGTAGTCTATCCCGGGTCGCAAGTATCAGTATGGCATCTTCTTATATCGAATTGTTAAGTAAATTATTACAGTACCTTGCCGATTAGAAAACCAGGGCTAGCGAGTGGAGGACGCGTACTACTTCAGGTATATTTTCACGTGATCTGTCGCCCCAAAACAGAGAAGATTTGGCAGCCAGCAGCCTCTGTTTGGATTCTTTAGCGCTTCATTGGAATGCGAGAATTCTATTTCTTGTGTTTCTTCGATAAAATTAAACTGATTCTTGTAAAATTTCTGCGTTCCAAAAGCCTTTAAATTTGCGGGATTGCGGCCCTAGTTGCACCCGTGACTTAGAGCACAAACTTCGAGGGCCAGATAGTTCCAATTACCTTCAGCTTCTTGCTCACCTTTTTAATACAGTAACTACCTACTCCACACTCTGGAGTACTTATCATGCAGTGCACCATGGAGTACTGTAAGAAAAACTAAACCAGAGCTCCAAAGCAAGCAAGGCTACCTACTGCAACCACCAGAGTGACTAGCGAGATCGATCGATCCACAAGCAGCAGCAGCAGCAACTGATGTCACCGAGCGTGGGCTACGAAAAGTACATCACCGTTGCCGCGTCTGTGGCGGCGACGGCGATGATGGTGAGCAGCATGGTGCATGAGCTGGGCCCCTACGACCTGCGAGACCTGCTACGGTACCTGCGCTCCCGCGTCTCGTCTCGCCACACCGTCGTCATCGACGAGACCGAGGGTCTCGCCGCCAACCAGATCTACGACGCCGCGCGCATCTACCTCGCCGCCCGCATCAGCACCGACATACCGCGCCTGCGCGTCAGCCGCGTCGACGAGGCGCAGGGCATCATGGTCGGCATGGAGCCGGGCGAGGAGATGGTCGACGTCTACGACGGCGTCGAGTACACCTGGAGCCTCGTCTCCAGCGACAGCACGCAGCCCCTCAGAGCCGTCCCTAGGGCCACCGGCGCAGCAAGCGCTCATCATCAGGGGTTCAGGGGCCGCCCCGAGATCAAGCGCTTCCAAGTCAGCTTCCACAAGAAGCACAAGGACAAGGCGCTCAACTCGTACCTCCCGTTCGTCGTGGCGACGGCCAAGGCCATGCAGGACCAGCACAGGAACCTCAAGATGTACATGATCGAGTACGACGCCTGGACGGCCGTCAACCTCCGCCATCCATCCACTTTTGACACGCTCGCCATGGACGGGAAGCTGAAACAGTCCGTCATGGACGACCTTGGGAGGTTCCTCAAGAGGAAGGACTACTACAGGAGGATAGGCAGGGCGTGGAAGCGAGGTTACCTGGTCTACGGACCGCCTGGAACCGGCAAGTCCAGCCTCGTCGCCGCAATGGCCAATTACCTCAAGTTTGACATATACGACCTCGAGCTCACCGAGGTCAAAAGCAACTCGGACCTCCGGCGGCTTCTCGTCGGGATGAGCAACAGATCCATCCTTGTTGTTGAAGACATTGACTGCAGCATTGAGCTGCGGCGACGGGATGAAGGTGAGAAGCGCGCCAAGTCCAGCAGTACTACTTGTGCAGAAGAAAGTAACGACGACAAGGTGAAAATGAATAAAATGCTGGTTAATTAATTAATTCTGATTGGAAATTTACTCTTTTAATTGGTTTGAACATACTGCATGCAGGTGACACTATCTGGGTTCCTCAACTTCGTTGACGGGCTCTGGTCGACAAGCGGGGAGGAGCGGATCATCATCTTCACCACCAACTACAAGGAGCGGCTCGACCCGGCGCTGCTGCGTCCTGGCAGGATGGACATGCACATCCACATGGGGTACTGCAACCCGGAGTCATTCAGAACTCTCGCTAGGAACTACCATGGCTCAGCTGAAAACCACGCTATGTATCCTAAAATTGAACAGCTGATAGAGGAGGTCATGGTCTCACCTGCGGAGGTCGCTGAGGTTCTAATGAGAAATGAGGACGCTGATGTTGTACTGCAGGATCTGCTTCAGTTCCTCATGGCAAAGAAGGATGCATGCCTGTAGCAAGGATACATATATAATAAGGTCCCGTTTGGAACGCTGAGATTTTTCTCTTTGCAGAAACATCTGCTACTTACTTCTGCTCCCTCCATTCTTTTATTGTTGTCGTTAAGACAACTTCTTTAACTTTATTGTCCTAATTAATGACAAGGAAACAAAAGATTAATAGAGGTGCTGTCTCAAGGGCAAGTAAGTATACAGGTTGTTGTTGCATATGGAGGATTCTGTATGCACTTTCTCAAGAGCAAGTGGACTGGATTGTGCATGTAAAGGGTTTCTAACAACTGAACGCAAATTCTTTCTCAAGCACAAACGTAGAGCGTTTACCACACTCTGGCAGGAGGCACATTTCAAAATATTTTTTTCAACCCTGCGCGATGCGCGTTTCGTATTAAGACAGAAAGAGAGTACATACAAAAGAAAGAAACAAACAGAGAGCAACATTTCAAAATTTATGGAACTGCTGTTCCATTCCAGGGGTACGCAATAGATTTTGTATGGCGGTGCACCTTCGTTGGCACACAAAATTAAGAAGAATCGTTTCAGGTGTCCATGATCCACTGTAGTAAGGTAGTAACTACAGTTTTTTGTTCGTAAAAAAAAAAGTTTTTTGGTCTTAAGAGGACGAAGCAGCCCCAAACAAAGTAAAGACCAAAACAGAACAGGGCTGGGCAGGCAGCAGCTTAGTTGGAGATGGGCCTTTGTCGAGGCCCATGTGCCTACAGATCTGCTGCCGCTTCGGTCGTTCTGTTTTCAAGTCTATATAAAAGCAACCTAGCGGGAGAGCGGCAACGGGCAACACCTATTTTGCCCCCCGTCGTCTCAATTCTTCTTCTCGCCATAGTCCATCCTAGCCGCCCGCCCCCCGGCCGGAGCAGCTCCTCGTCCCACACCGCCCCGTCCCGCGCCGCGCCGACCCTCCCCGCGCGCCGCTACGATCAGTAGCGTCCCCGTCGAGCGCCTGGCGCCGGAGCTCTTGAAGAGGAGGGGTCCAGGGGTACTCGGTGGTGAGGTTAGGGACGGCGTCCGCCCTACCTTGCCCTTTTGGCACATCCGCCTCTGTCCCAGAGATCGTAATTTTATTGACCGACATGTTCTTGCTCCACAGGTGCTTGCGTATCTGATGCAACGTATTAGATTGTTTGAATGGCGAGCTCCGAAGAGCCCTATAGGCTGAAAAGGGCGCTGGAGAGGCACAGCATAGAGGCCGTGTCGTTCTTGTCCCTCATGAAGGATGAACTCGGCGACTCCGGTTACGGCGAACTCGTCAAGGTCCTACAGGAGATCGCAAAACGAAGGTACATATAGATGCACCTCCGTCAAGTTGTAGTACCTCTTTCCACCAATTTCATTTATCTAATGTGCGACCTGTCGCAGTGCAAATCCTGATGGTGGAATCACGGCTGAACAATGTAAAGAGATTTTTGTGGAGTTTTTTGTCGGACGGTCGACTAGACTTCTCAACTGTTTCCGTCACTTTGTCCAAGGGCGTGACCCTTTCCACGGTGAACCACAACCACCGTGCGATCCAGTTTCTTTTCTTATGAAACTACAGGTGATCCTGGGAAAACTACATGCTTGTCAGGTTAATCCAGTAGTATGTAGATTTTATGGACCAGGACGTCCTGTTTCTAACGTGATGCTTACTTTGTGCCTGCAGGCATCTATACCCGACAAAGATTATAATGATTTCCTAACCGTCATATGCCAATTTTGGGTGGAAAAGACAATCCCGGATGAAAAACTTCACGAAGAGGTGCTTGTTCATCAGAATTTTTCAACAATAATTTCAGAAAGAGAGTGATCTCACAATCTTTTGCGTTTGTAGGTAAACAGAATAATGGGTCACAATTCCCAACTTATGGAAATCTTTCAAACTTATCTACCAGCTCGCCCTTCGGGGGCCCTACCAACTGAACAGCCTTGCGGAAGTCCAACACCTAGTCCAACGAGCGAGGTAGTATATTGAATTTCTCATTGTTTTCCGTATGTTTCAAACTGCAGGTGGCTCATATTGTAGAGTAGAACCCGGCCTACAAATTCTATTTTTATATATATTATATGACACGCAATGTTGCTCCCAGATCAATATTTTTTTCCCCCAGAAAGATGGCATCATTCCTTTTTATGGCTTACGAGCTTGGATGTCATCTCATTTTATTTCCCTTACTTTTATGTTCAGGCTGTTTTAAGTTTTACTCCAGATGTGGATGCTATCCGGATGCAAGCTACCAACATCAGTAATAACGTGGCTCAACTGGAGTATCCCCGCGATCAAAACCATAAAGGGATAGAGTATAAAGGTGTGCCAGTTCTTGCTCTCTTTTTTCCCCCTGCTGGGAAGAGAAACATGCCCTTTGATATGCTCCATTGTTGGTCTAATTCCTGGCAACCTGCCCAAAGGAGGATATCTAGTTTGGCACATTATGCTCTTCTCAGAGCAACCATTTACCAAAAGTGGGCATGCCCTTAATGTTCCAATTTATAATGTGATAGAAACTAAGAGTCTAACTAAGATAATGATGAAATCTCAACAGTTTCTGTAGTTTTTGAGTTGAGTGAACTATTTGTACTGAAGTTTTGTTACTTATCTCTAATAGGTGATGGAGAATCACTTTATGCGGCAGAAAATGAGGGTGACAAGATTGATCCCTTACCAGACTGGAGTCCCTCAAGAGAAAACGAATTACCCCCAAAAGTGGACCTCAGTATCTGCGCACCCTGCACTACTAACTATCGCCGACTACCAGAGGATGTAAATTCCTACAGACTCATGCTCTTCCCATGTAAAATCTCTAACATTCAATTCTTACAAAACGATTCTCAATGTCAGTGTTTAACTCTTCGATCAAGTTACTGGACTCAACTGGGATGCTCTGTTTTGAACGACATAACGGTTTCTGTTGCCTCTGGAGCTGAAGATTGCTATAAGTTCAGAACCAAAAGTGAATATGAAGAAACCATTATCAAGCAGGAAGATGACATGTAAGTACCCTATTGTCAATTTAATAATTTTTTTAATTCTCTCAGCTACCGGTGAATGATAAAGTACCATTATCGTAATGTTTATTTTCCTTTCGATAATTTTGTATATTTTTTTAGGTTTGAGAGTGACATGCTGTTGCAACGCTTTATAGCAACTGCCGACTTAATTGGAAATCTTCAAGACCGCGTTGACAGCGATATGAAAATTCTGGAGCACCTAACTCGTAAGAATGATATCTATGCAGAATATGTGAATCTAATATTTTCTTCATATTTTTCCTCAGTGGACTAATTGTTCTTGTTTGTCCTTTGTTTTTGACTTCTACAAAGCATTACATCTGAGGTGCATTGAAATGCTGTATGAGGATTATGGTCTTGACATTGTTGATCATCTATCGGAGACTCAAAACACAACTGCCACTCTTGCTATTCTGCATTCTCGTTTAAATCAGAAGATAGAAGATTTGTCAGTGTCACGCGTATTTTTGCATAGAAGATGCTCAAAAATTATTGCCAATAATTACAACAGATCACTTGATTATCACAGTTCCTCCTTCAAACAATTGGATGCAAAGAGGATGACACCAAAAGGTAGTTTTGCTCTGTTCCATCGAATATCATGCAATTCATATTAAGTATTACTGTGAATGTGAGCCCAGCGGTAACCTTGTGACCATGAGGTCCCGGGTAAGTCCTGGAAACAGCCTCTGCAGAAATGCAGAGAAAGGCTGCATACAAAAGACTCAAAGTGGTTGGATCCTTCCCCGGACCCGGTGCAAGTGGTAGCTACGTGCACCAGGCTGCCGTATTAAGTACTCAACTACTGAAGTAGAGTTACATTAACTCATCAATGCTCTGCATCTTTTTTTAACGTTTACTTTTCTTATATGTTATCACTTGCAGCTTTGCTTTCTGAGGCCAAAGAAATCAACATGAATAGGTTAATCGATGGAGCCAGATATCTTCCCTCTCGCAACAACCAACATTATTTGATTGCAGATTATGATCTTCACATACAACAGGACATAGACAGCATTGTTTCTTATGCATCCCAGGAAAAAATTTCTTCTGGACAGAAGCCAGTGACGATGTGGACGAAATTAGTACAACCATTTATTTGTGCTAGTCGTCAGTTGTCAGAGTTAAATTGTACTGTATGTCCCAAAGAAGTTTGTGATCGTTGTGGTCTCAGCCAAAAAACTGTCAACAGCATCCTCAGTGATTTGTTTGCGAAGAATTTTCCTTTATCTTCAAAGGTATACACAGGACATGTATGTAAAATATAGTTTCTTACTCCATTATTTCAAACTTCAGTATCATTATCAAATAAAGATAACACATTCTATTACTTTTCGTTTCAGACTGGCGAATACCATGGAATTGCCTCTAAAAAGTCTACTTCTGTACTCAGTAATAACGAGGAAATTGAGGAGGGTGAGTTCATACCTTGTAAAGAAAACATCCTTGGACCTGCTAATGGAACAGCAAGTAGCGAATACAATGGAAATGACTCTAACAAGCCTACTTCTGCACTCGGTAGTAACGAGGAGATTGAGGAGGGTGAGTTCATACCTTATAAAGAAAACATCCAGAGGGATACCATGCTTGAACCTGCAAATGGAACAGCAAGTTATGATGTTGCTTCTCTCAGTGGAGATGGGCCAAGGTTTTGGCACAAAGAATCTAGTATTTGCAACGACGATAATAAAGATGAAGTGCAACATCAATCAAGAGAAGGCTCTAAAGTTGAAATGGGCAGTTTAGCATATGCCAATAGAGGATCTGAGCTGCGTGATGTAAAAGGCACTAAAACTTGCTGTTCTCTGGCTGTTCTCAGCAGGCTTCACCAGGTAATTGCCGTGTTATATATTATTACATCGACCATGCTATTATTTAGTTGTCTAGGTGATGACATGCTGATGTACACTCTTCAGGTTCTATGTTTATAGAAATGATAGTTGCACTATAAGCAATTAGCCAGCCTTTATATCTTTTGCTAACATTAAAAATTATTTTCTCCATGTATTACAGATTTTGTATGAGAGGCTACTAGTTGCAAAGGGTCTTTCGAGAGAAGAAAGCACTAAAGCTCTATCGAGGGGTTCAGGCACCTGTGATTTATATGCAAGGTAATGTCATGGATTCTTTCCGATATAATTTGGGCAGAATTATTCATGACTCGTGAAATGTTCTTAATTTAGTTTCTTTCACTGTTGTGGCAGGTTTAAGAGGGAACTCTTCAAACTGCTTAATGGTTCTACTAACAGTTCCAGGTTTGAGGATTTCTGCCTGAATACACTTGGGCCAAAACCCTATGTGCTCATTACTCTAGACAAGCTTATATGGCAAGTTATAAATCAGGTAAGTAAAGCTCAGTCGTCTAGCTTGGTGTTTAGATGCCTATAGATTCATTGACTTGTTGTGCTTGTTCACCTTATAAACTTCAGCTAGCCTGATCCAGTGGATTTGTTCTTGCAGCTTCGAGGAGTTTGTGATAAATACGACTTGCTTATTCAGCTTCACGAGAAAACGAAAAGCAGAAGCGTAAGTCTAGAATTGTGGTACTCCACCATAAGTGCACTGCGTTGTCTCGTCATCTGATTTTAAATTCAGATTGCTAAACATGCTACCTGCACTGATGTTTCTTTCACCTAGTTCAGCAGGACTATCCAATTGGAGTACTACTACTGATAATATGTTTCTTCCCCATGTTCAGTCTCCAGGTGGTCCGTCGAATGGGTCGCTGGAGCAAGTTCCAGAGCAGGGAGGAAAAGGTGCTAGCAAGGTTCACGATGGTACTGTTGAACCGATACGAAAGCATTATCAGAGAAGGTAGGGGTCCTGACTACAAATCCAGCTAGTTTGCCTATATATTTTACTACTAAGTTTTGATATGCAAGATTTATTTATCTTTTTCCGTGTGTATGTGTTGCAGGAAAAAACGGAAGCCAGAGAGCAGTCCAGCGAGCTTATGGCACTCTAGCGTAGATACCACAAAACTTGTACCTCGAACGAAGAAACCCGTAGCAGGATAAACGCAAGAATTTCATAAAAATCTCACAAAAATCAGTTTAATTTTATAAAAAAAAGCAAAAAACAAAAAAAAAATCATGTGTTTCAAAGTAGGCCTAAATGTTACAATAATCCATTGTCTATAGCACAACAAATAAAACAAGGAGGGCATGGTTCGTCATGCGATCTCCATGCGTACGTACACCAAGAACCGATCGCGAAACCATAGCTGCAGCACATGCCAACGGCGTGCCTAGCTCGATTCATTCGTTCCTTGCTGCTCGGGTAATTTGCATTAGTTAGTACCAGAGTGAACGAATGGCTCTGCGCCATTGACGCGTATTATGCAACAGCGCTTTCTTTTCTGGGTAAATGCACACCTCATCGCCAAGTAAGCAGTGCGTTGGAAACATGCTCTACTTTGAGGCAACACGCCCTGCATAAAAGCATCAGCCATGGCGCCGGCCGAACCCGTGCTCTGCCTCTCCGTTCCGTTCCAAATCTTTACTACTCCTACGTGGTAGTGTACCACAGCTCAGAATTGGGAAAGCAGAGGCCCCTATATATACACACACACACTGTACCATTCACTATTGAACAAGTAAAGTACTATCTCTGTCCTATAAAAAATCTATTTACTGTGTGTTTTTTATTTGACTAAAAATTTATATATATTTAATAAACTTTAATAATATAAAATTTATATCTTTAAATTCACCAAAAAAATATTTTTATAATATGTAATTTATGTATTCATAAAATTTATTAAGTTTTAAAAAATTATTGATCAAAGAGAAAAACAAAACACAATTAAACAAACCTAATTTGAGGATGGAGGGAGCACTTCATTAGTAGCAACTCTACTGTTACCCTGCATTCAATTCCATGTTTCTTGAATAGTTGCACATCCAGATCGACCGAGCTCTTTGTCTCGTGCCCGGCCGGTAGTTGCCTGCAACACTCCAGCAGCTTCCTCGATCGCAAGAAGAATCAACAAAGCCGCGCGCCAGCGACCATGGTGAACCCCGACGCCGTCCGCAATGTCGTCGGCATCATCGGCAACTTCATCTCGTTCGGCCTGTTCCTGTCGCCGCTGCCGACGTTCGTGCAGATCGTGAAGAAGCGCGACGTGGAGGAGTTCGTGCCCGACCCGTACCTCGCGACGTTCCTCAACTGCGCGCTGTGGGTGTTCTACGGGCTGCCCGCCGTCCACCCCGACAGCATCCTGGTGTCCACCATCAACGGCGCCGGGCTGGCCATCGAGGTCGCCTACCTCTCCGTCTACTTCGCGTACGCGCCCAAGCCGAAGCGCGCGAAGATGCTCGGCGTCCTCGCCGTGGAGCTCGTCTTCCTCGCCGCCGTGGTCGCCGGCCTCCTCCTCGGCGCCGGCACCTACGACAGGCGTTCGCTCGTCGTGGGCAGCCTCTGCGTCTTCTTCGGCACGCTCATGTACGCCGCGCCGCTCACCATCATGAGGCAGGTGATGAGGACCAAGAGCGTGGAGTACATGCCCTTTGCGCTGTCCCTCGTCGGCTTCCTCAACGGCGTCTGCTGGACGACGTACGCGCTCATACGCTTCGACATCTTCATCACGGTATAGTTCCGATATCTATCTTTGTCGATCGAAATAGCTAGATTGCTGAGATGCATGAGCAGATCCCGAACGGCATGGGAACGCTTCTTGGCGCGGCGCAGCTGATCCTCTACTTCTGCTACTATGGGTCCACGCCCAACAAGGACGTCGAGCTGCCGGTGACCTCCGGCAACGCCAAGGACGGCAACTCCGGCGCCGCCGTGTAACTCTACTCGATCGAACGACTGGATGCGGACACTTTCAAGGAGCACCAATATTTTGTATTGTTGTCAACAAGCACCAATACACTGCTTTGGGTATATTTTTCGTTTGTGGACTGTCAATCATGGCGGCAGAAATGGGTCATTTTTTTTTTGTTCGGCGTAATGGGCTTATAGCCCAAAAGCAAAACTCACGCATAGTTGGGCCTCAAGCAGCCCATGAAAGCGGCCCAGTGCCGTTTGATTCCGAGCGAACGACCAGCTCTCTCTCTCTCTCTCTCTCTCTCTCGGTAAAAACTCTAATTAAAAAAGAAAATAAAAGGCTAGTCTCTCAGTCCAGTCACCTCCTCACGGTGCGGCGTACACCTCTCTAAGATCCAACGAACACATGTTTACAGATATCAACAGTCTCCAGGGACAACAAAATGAGAGGAGAATTTGTTCGAATTGCAATAAACT
>BCLF01000012.1:206253-228975 GCA_001602275.1 Zoysia japonica
GACGCTGCTTCGTCTTGTGCCCGCCGTCCGAGGAGCGGTGGTGCCGGAGGAGGCAGCGGGTGGCGCGCGAGACGCGACGGGTGCAGGCGGCCACGAGGCCGGACACTCTGCCGAGGAGGTCGTGGTCCGTCATTGTTGGTGCCCTGGTGGTGGACGCGCACGGGCTGTGGAGTGGAGTGAATCAGAGTGATGCCCAAGCGGCTCCTGGCAGTAGCGAGTGCTCCAGGGTTTAACAACCGGTCGTGCATGGGCTCCTCTAGCCCCGAGTGGTTCTGGCCTTGCGAGGGACACTCGAGGTTTGACTGCGCGCGCGTTTCCTACTTTGCCGAGGTTTTCTTTGATTCGGATATAATTTTCTTGTAAAATCATAAAAAGAAGGGTGATGTTAGTAAAACACAAAATACACTTTCCTCTTATACAACTAGTGCTGATACCCGTGCTAACGCTACTGTAAGAGAAAATATTAACTTAAAAAATATAATATATTAATATTAAAATTTGAAGTTTTTTATTCTTCACCATAAAGTTAAATACCAACTAATCGTTTAAAATTTACTTGCATCATATTTAAAACTTAATGCGGTCTAGTTTTTTCTGAACAAATATAGGCATGTTCTCTTTACACATTATTTTGTTACTTCAATAATTACAGTAGAAATTTAATCTTACTCATTTTTTTTCAAAATTGATGTCACTGTTGACTTTTAACATCAACTTTGATTATTCGTCTTATTAAAAAAAATTAATAAATGTTATATATTTTGTTATAATTTGATTTATCACTAGAGTTATTTGAATCACAACTTAAAATATTACAAATTTGAACTAATTTTTTTAATAAGACGAATGGTCAAAATTGATTTTAAAAGTAAATTTTAATAAGACGAATAGTCAAAATTAATTTTAAAAGTTAATAACGACATCAATTTAAAAATTAAGATGTATTTTCCATGCGTGAAGGAGGAGTTTGTTTTGATTAATTTGTTGCCCGTGTGGGTGTGGCGTGCTTGAGGATCGATTAGTTTGTTGGAGGCCTGGATCACAACTCGCGGTCATGCTTTATCCTCTTCAAGTGGTTGTTTCGGTAGTTGTATTTTATTAACTAATAATAGTTTTTGTGGGCTCAAAATTTGAGAGATCTGAAATATCTCATTCGTCAGATCTGTAAGAGGTGTGTGTGAAGAAATTTTATTCGTTGGATTTGTAAAAAAAGAGAACTTTGAGTGTATTTTTTTATGTGCATGTAGTGTAACTATGTCTGTTGAAAAAGACGTTTTGTCGTGTGTACATAGAAAAAAAACTATACTTTTTAAAGAGTAAAGATTATTTAATTTTATTGTAAAATTACAAATTTACGGTTATATTTGGGTGCTTTGTCTATATGATGGTTTCAAATCTTTATTTGTATAAAACTAGATAGTTTTATATGGATAAAAAAATCCAACAAATAAAAAAATATAATCACCTCCCCCTTATTGCTTTTGAGATGATTCACCACCTTCTGCAAAAAAAAACCACCTTCTTCTCGTGGCCATTGTCGTCAACCCTGCATACATTCTCATATGATTCTTTTGTCGGCGAGTCATCGTCATTCTGATCTAGAAATTAATAAGGATCCGTTTCGTACAGTTTTATTAGATTCACATAGAAACGCTTCAGTTTCAAAATCTCTCTCGAAACGTTTCGCACAGAATCAGAATCTCACTTGCCGAACCGTTTAGTAGTCCATTTGGATTGTGATTCATAAAGTTAAGAGAATTTTTTTCCTCACGTGTTAGATTTCTAACTTCAACTTTCACCATTCGTCTTATTAAAAAAATTTATTTAAATATATAAAAATTTGTTATTATTTGATTTATCATTAATAAAATTTAAATGATGATTAAAAATTTTACACATTGAAACAATTTTTTAATAAAATAAATAATTAAAATTAATGTTAAATCAACGGTATCAATAATTTAAAACCGGAGAAAGTACATAGCTAGCAGTAGATTCATGCATGTCTGTTCCAACATACACGGATCTATGTATCTTGTTAAATAGTAATACGCACTCTAAATGTTTCGCAGAATGGCTCCCTGACAAGCAGGCCGGTAAGAACAAGGAAGAAGAAGACGACGACGATCACGACACGTTCCAGGAGATCCAGCAAGCATACAAAGGTGTTTATCAACACTTAAAAATCATGCAATTAAGTTTAAACTTTTTTTCAATAATTCTGTTTTTATTTTCATACATGTGTGCGTACATATGGATGTGGTGGCAGCGCTGTCGGACCCGGCAAAGAGGGCCATGTACGACGCCGGGCTGGACGAGGACGATGATCCTACGCTGGACAGCGAATTCGAAGAGGAGCAATCGGACGAGGAGGAAGAGGTATTTTTCGTGGAGATCGATCATCATACAATTAATAAGGTCATATGAATCAGTCATAAACATTATAAAACCAGTATTTATAACGTTAAATGCAAAAGTCACCCATAACCATATGGTCTGGTCATAAGCAAGTTTGTGACTGACTTTTTCCTGTTATTGGTTTCTACTTTGAACAACACACTGTGGAACTTCATAGTAACAATAGCCACCTGCAACTGGTTCCATCCCTAAGAACGACATGGACTTGTGTACTGATGAGTACTATATATGTACAAGAAGAAGTACTAGTATCTGACGAGTGGTTGTAAATCACTCGAAAAAGACTAAGCAAGAATATGCAGCTAGCTAGCTAGCCCAGATCATATTGCGTTTTGCGAAATTTATGTACTGGTAGCTAAAATGATTATGCTGAAGAACTAATAGTTCCAGATTATGACTAAAAAAAAACTCTCTTTTGCAAGCGCTGATCAGCACAGAAACCGCCTAGTCTTCCATTGATGTAAACGGTAGCTAGGGGAGGGGGAAAACAGATTAGATCAAATATCATCATGAACAGTTCTGTATAAAAAAACTTTTAATCCAATTTTGTACAACTGTAAGAATTACACAACATTTCTCTAAAATACCTATACTGCCTCTGATAATTAATACTGGTAACTAACAAGACATGTTACCATTGTTAGCTGATATACAGTTTTTTTTCTCTCTCCCAACCTGGAATTGATATGCTGACCACTAAATGAATTTCTTGTGTCACCAATTAACATAATCTCTCATACTAGACCAGGTTAGCAAGGCAACATAAGAGAAATCATAAGCCGGTGATGAGCATCGATCTGGTTCCTTCCCAAGGTCATATGGAATTCATCTAGGATGAACAACACCCTGCCTTCTTCACAGCAGACACATCATCCTTGCCGCCAACGTTGATGGTCTGCCCTCTCGGCGGAGCAGCAGGGTCCTCGCCGATGTCGAGAGCCTTCTTGCTGACCACGCGGTAGATCTGAGTTAGAACCTCCGTGAATGCGCTCTCGACGTTCATGGACTCCAGGGCTGACGTCTCCATGAAGAAGGTGCTCTCCCGCTGGGCGAAGCCCTTGGCGTCCTCCACGGATACGGCCCTGAGGTGCCGCAGATCGGCCTTGTTGCCGACGAGCATGATGACGATGTTGGCATCGGTGTGGTCTCGGAGCTCCTTCAGCCACCGCTCTACGTTCTCGAAGGTTACGTGCCGTGTCACGTCGTACACGACGAGTGCGCCGACAGCGCCTCGGTAGTATGCACTTGTAATTGCCCGGTACCTATGTAGTAGATGGAAATTTTGGTCGATTAAGCTTTTCTTGCTGCTGATCAAACTGCATTTCCCGCTTAATTATATATAAGGAAGAAAGGTGTTGCATGCATGCGAGAAATAAGAGTATAGTTTTGATCCGCTACGACAAAATGGAAGAACATAACCCACAAGAGATCAGCTCGAGGATGAACAACAGGCCGGAACAAGAAGAACGAATTCTCACCTCTCCTGGCCGGCGGTGTCCCAGATCTGAGCCTTGACGACCTTGTCGTCGACGCGGATGCTCCTGGTGGCGAACTCCACGCCGATGGTGGACTTGGACTCGAGGCTGAACTCGTTGCGCGTGAAGCGCGAGAGCAGGTTGGACTTGCCAACGCCCGAGTCGCCGATGAGCACCACCTTGAAGAGGTAGTCGTAGTCGTCATCCGCCCTGTACGCCATCGTCGGCGCCCCCTGCTTGGCTTTCTTTCCACCTTGAAGAGGATGGGGGTGGAAATGGGGCTCGATACCGCGGCAGGAGGAGGAGGAAGAAGAGGAGAAGCGGAGACCACGGCGCGGGGCCGCGTATTAGAGGGAACCCCAGGACCACGAGGCGGAAAATAGCAAGCTTCGCTGGCTCGCTGTCAGCTTCAGGCCTTCGCCATGGATTCCCTTGTTGATCTGTTTCTTGTCTCGCGCGGCGCGCCGCGGGACATGCGTCCATCCGGCACATGGCGCCGGTTAACCGGAACTATTATTGGCAGCATAGAGATGAAATGCCTTCAACTACAATAGTTTTTCAAAATATTATGAATTGGTGGAAAAAGAACCGACTTTGTTTAAATTAATTAACTGCTATCTTTTGATTTCGCTGTAAACCTCCAAATGAACAGATTGACAAATTTGTTTTTTTTTTCCAGAGAACTTACATCACAGAACTAGGGGGAGACTGAACAAACAGATCAGATGCATACAAGTTACAACGAATCAGAAACCAAACAACATATAGCGTCACATGGAGCGCGAGGCCCTGCCACTGGAAGACTCTGAGTGCACCGGCGTCAGGGCGTGGCGCCCCTGGACCTCTCCTCCTCCGACACCCCGCGCGTACCCTCGCTTTCCTCCGTCGTGGTGCGGCCGTGGCCGGCGCCGATCTCCTCGATCATCCTGACGACGTCGTTGGCTTCCGGGCGCGCGTCGGGCGCGGTGGCGACGCACGCCATGGCCACCTGCAGCAGCGCCACCATCTCCTCCTCCACGCCCCCGCCCATCCGCACCAGCTCGGCGTCGAACACCTCCGCGGTCCACTCCTCGCGCACCACCGACTGCACCCACCCTGGGAGGTCAACCGCGCCGTCGCCGTCCAGGGTGGACGACGCGAGGTGCGCAGGGGACTTGCCCGTCAGCAGCTCCAGGAAGAGCACCCCCAGCGAGTACACGTCCGACTTGAACTTCGGCTGGCGGGCGTCCACGAGCTCCGGAGCGCGGTACCCGCCGCCGGCGCTGGGCCGCGCGGGCGCCGCCGCGAAGAGCTGGTTGAGACCGTAGTCCGAGAGCGCGGCCGCGTCGGGGTCCGGCCGGAGCAGGAGGTTGGACGACTTGATGTTGCCGTGCGCGAGACTGTGCGCCGTGTGCAGGTGCGACACGCCGCGGGCGGCGCACAGCGCGGCGCGCATGCGAGCCTCCCAGTCCATCTGCGTGCGGCCGGTGCCCCGGCTACCTGTATCATGGTGCGGTGTGTTAGCATCTTTCTTCATCTTCGATGACAAAGCAATCTAAGTCAGAGCAATCACTGTGCTTAACAAAAATTCAGATTTTTTTTTTCAATAATTCAGACGGTTGAATGCTTGATTTGTCTATATATATATATATAGTACCAATACAGCTGAAGAATGGAAAGAACACATTTTAATAGCCAGGCTTGAAGATAACGAATGACATGAGGCTGTCGGTGTTCATGGAATCACTGGTGATGCAGAACACAGTACTCATCAGTGATGCATGCACAGTACTTGTAGGTGCAGTTGGTAGATCGAAGGGACGACATTATGCACGGCAATTTCTGTTGAGCAGGTGTAGGGAGCACTAATAAAAGCCTCTCTGATCGAACAGACTATTGCTAATGACAGCACACCTACTCCTACACGGAGTATCATTCTTTTCTCCTCGGGAGAGTGAACAGCCACCAATTTGAATTTTCCAAGGCAGGTCAGAAGCTGGAACTAAACAAAAACTAAGCCACGGACAGATTTCCACAAGAATCCATTCTTTTGTGTCCACAGGAATTCAGATGCTGTAAGCGATTGCTACGAACCGAAAATTCAGACTTGAGTCCCTTTCAGAGAGCGACTGGGCCATAAGAAATCTCCTACTAGTTGTAGCCGTCGGCTAATACTCTGCGAAGGAAAACCCTGGAGCAGCAAGCTGTCGCCGTGACTGTTGACTGGGAAGGAAAAGGCCCCGTCGGTAGAACCAGTTAACTGTTACACCTTGACCCAGAATTTACACCACGCAACATCAGCTTAGACCGACAATGACCAGAGTGTTAATGCTCTGATGGAGTTGCTTAATCTACACTCCACAGCAGTAGAACACTGTGCTGGATACTTAGGTCAACGGCTCCTTTGAAACGCAGAATCTTTACATGTAGAAATTTCATAAAAATTAGTTTAATTTTAAAAAAAAACAAGAACAAAATTTTTTTCTTTCAATCCCAATCCGAAGGAGACCTAACACAGTTTGTTAGAGGTCCGTAATGTAGTTGCCTGAACATTCATTCTCCGAGAACAAAATACTGTCCTCTGCTATGCTGCAAGTACTGTCTGCCTGAACAATGACAACGCAAAGGGCACAATACAGAGTTCTCATTTCGGCTTTCCCAAGCGAAGCGTTTGTCTTGGCTATGCAGGGCAGGAACATTCTCTTTCCAAAATCATCAAATGGATAGGATAAAATATATGCAGAAACCGATCACATCTACCGTGTCCTAACAGTGCAATCGCTACAAGTAGATGACCAAACTAACCGCTCCTAGTAAATTAAAATAAAAACAGACGGCAGTGATCAGACGGGCAATACGTAAGCTCACCGTGGAGTCGTGCGGAGAGGCTGCCGGCGGGGAGATAGTCGCCGACGAGCAGCTTCTCGTCCTTGGAGTAGTAGTACCCGCGCAGCGGCGCCAGGTTCCGGTGCTCCACCGCGGCGGCGGCCTCCACGCACGCCGCGAACTCCCGCCTCGCCGCGCCCACGTCGCGCAGCCGCTTCACCACGACAGTCGTCCCTTCCTCCAGCGTCGCCCTGTAGGACGTGCCCAGGCTGCCCTTCCCCAACACCTCCGCCGACGCGCGCAGCAGGTCCTCCAGGTCGAAGCTGTGCTGCCACGCCCCGGCGCCGCGCTTGCCCACGAACACGAGGCGGTTTCCTCCGGCGGTGGCCGCGCTGATCTCCTTGGATGAGGAGGTGAACTCGCCGCCGCCGCCCATCTCTCCTGACGCCGTCGATGGAGTCATGCCTCTGGTCGCCGGCGTCGTCGCCGCCTTGCTGCCGTCCTCGGCCTTCGTCGACCGTCGGCGGTGGTGAACCGCGCATAGGACCAGGAGTATCAGCGCGAGCAGAGCCGCGGCAACCGCGCCCACCGCGATGGCCGCGACCGCCGCTCCCGACAGCTTCTTTTTGTTCTTCTTCTTGTTATTATCTGCAGGCACAGGGACGTCTGGCGAGGGCGCCGGGGCCGGGAAGAAGGGGTGGCACGGCCGGTCCAGGGGCGCGCCGCAGAGGTGGAGGTTCCCGGCGAAGGACCCGGGCGGGAAGCGCGCGAGGGAGCTCGGGATGGAGCCGTTGAGCTCGTTGTACGACACGTTGAACACCTCGAGCCGGCGGATGCTGATGCTCGGGAGGCTGCCGGACAGGCGGTTGCCGTCGAGCAAGAGCGACCGGAGCTTGGTCAGGCTGTTGAGCGCGAACGGGACCGGACCGGACAGGTTGTTGTGCGAGAGCGCGAGGTGCTCGAGCGCCGACAGCCTCCCGACGTCTACAGGGACGGCGCCGGTGAGCAGGTTCCCCTGCAGGTACAGCGACCGTAGCCGCGGGAGCGAGAAGAGGTCCCCCGGGATGTCGCCGAACAGCCGGTTGGACCGCAGCGAGACGACCTGCAGGTTCCGCAGCCGCCCGAGCGTGCCCGACGGCACGAGGCCGATGAGCCCGACGCCCGGGAGCCGGAACGCGACGACCGTGGCGTTGGACGCGTCGCATGTGACGCCCGTCCAGGCGCACGCGGACGCCGACGCGTTCCAGCCCAGCGCCCGCTCGTGCGGCGTGCCGGCGAGGAACAACTGCAGCGCGGACCGCTCCGCCTGCGGCGGCTCCGCGGAGGCGGCGGCGGCAAGAGTCAGCAGCAGCAGCGTCGTCGGAGCTACTGGCACGGGCATTTTGCGCTGCCCCGGACGCGACACGTTGCAGCAGCTTCTTGGATGAGTGAGCGCGCGGGCCCGAAGCCGAAGCCGAGGCCGAGGCATCGCGGGTTGTTTGGCTTTTGCGCTGTCTTATGCGGGGCTTCGAAGGACTGCCGGGCGCGGGAGGTCGTTCGCCTCTTGGCTCTTTTCTCGTCCGTGTCTGCTGGCCGTCGGGCCCTCTGGCTGCGGGACGAGGCGATGGGTCGTCGCCGGTCACCGGGCACAGCAGCAAACAGGCGAGGAGTGGTTGCTGCTGCTCAGCTCGGCGACGCCGGTCCAGCTCCAGCAAGAAAAAGGAAAGGCATTGGATTCGAGCAGTGGATCGAAAGCAATGGATCGATCGATGGAGCCCGATGATACGTGCGAAGGGCTCGTTTCCTTTGCTACACATGGATTGCCATGGCCCAATTCCCCTCTTTTTTTTTTCTTCTACTTCAACAAAAGAAAAGGGGAGGTTTGATTTTTTTTTTAGACTCCAAACATTGTTTTTCGATGATTTAGGACTCGAGTGTCGAGTTGTTTACTTGGCTCCATCGATCGAGCCGGCTCCTGCCATGATGGTCGACCCACTCAATTGGGCAATCATGCCAGTCGATTAAAAATTTGAAAGCTGTAAACCGTTGAGGAGCTAATAAGCCCTCGAGAATCAGAGGAACTCTAGCAGTACTAGTCGCCGTGGCTTCATGAACATTGACAGAGAAGAATCCGTCGCCGTCGCAAGAGTCGCGCTCTTGACGCGTAGGCATCAGCATCATTCTGCCGTGCCCGTGTATTGTCCGGACGCTTGCTACTGGCCTGACCGTAGGGCCTCAACTGATTTTTGGCCTGCGTCATTGTCACTACCATCCCGCTCAATCTATCGATCACACATCACAGGATCAAGTGACCTCCCTTCAGGTCACAAGAACCTCAGATAAAGTGGAACCAAGACTGACAGCGTGATACATAAGCCATACTGCAGAGCCACGATGGTTTTACATCACGGATTCAGGAGGACCAGTCTGTAGCTACAGATTGCGATACAAATGAGAGAGTTGTGTTCAGCAGGCCGGGGCTCCCTGACGTCGCCCCCGTCATTGACTCGTATGGGGCCGAGCCCACACGTACGTCCTGTGACGTCGACGTCAGGGAAACCGCTCCCGTTCAGCAAGCCAAACATGGCGACACTGTCAGTTCAATACAAAAGCGCAGCTGGGCATTACACTGCCACTGTCCGAAGCGACCAAGCTCATGGTGCTTTTGCCGTTTCTCTCACCAGCGCATACTTGGCTAGGAGGCCTGAAAGCTGGAGAAACGAGCCGACACCATCACAGATTCTCATGTGTGCAAATCCTGTTTCCTGCACAGATAAAACAAAACATTTTCATTGTAAGAGACGTACACAAAGAAGAAAAATATTGCAGGTCAGATGGGCAATTCACTACAATGCTGTAGTACGGAACTGTGAAGTTACCTTCAACATTTCCAGCTTCAGATACTCAGCCATGTCATAGTTCTTGACAACTCGGAAGAGAGTGGTGATTATGTCAGTAGGGGAGTATCCCAAATCGTAAAGCTGCTTCATGCCAGAGCAGGCCTCATTGAACTTTCCATCAAGCACATTCTTCACCATATTCTTCACGTGCAATGGGTGTGGCTGATCGCATACCTGGAGACAGTGTAGTGATTCAGTGTTAGTATCGACTGAATAAATGATGTTGTGCATGTTATGGTGAGCAGGGGGGAAAGTTGTGCATGATTGAACCTTGAACACATTCTCTTGATTAACAAAACGGAAACCACTATGTGTAGCCTGCAGATTATTCAAAGCTTGTCTCATGTCACCATCGGCAGTAAAGATGATAGCTTCAAGCCCCTCTGGCACGTAAGGAACCTATGTTCAAAAAGGACCAAAAAATGCAATTAAACATAGAGCATCGATATTTTGGCTGTAACCAGTACAACATTACTGAATTAATAGTAACAAATGAGTTTCATCAAGACAAACAAACACAAAGTATTTTAAACTTAAACGTAACTTTTTGGCATGATGACCAAGAATGTAATAGCAACCATTACCTTCTCAGCTGCAACCACAATCATAAGGCGACCAAGGATCTCCTCATCTGAGAGCCTTGAAAATCTGACAATAGCGCATCGGCTTTGAATGGGTTCAATTATTTTAGATGAGGTATTGCATGCGAGTGCGAATCTTGTGGTGTTGGAATAGATCTCCATAGTTCTCCGCAGTGCTTGCTGTGCTCCTGAAGTCATACTGTATGTAGCAAAAGTGTGTAGTTCAGATAAACACTTGATTATCAGAACAAAGAGTTTTTTTTTCTTTCTATTTGCTCACACTCACGCACTACAATGGTAACTGAACAAAACTTCTGATATTCAGTTCAGAATTAACCAAATAAAGTAGAATTCTTCTATAGATAGAATCACTACAGGCTTTGTCCTATTTTACTGCCTGTCACTTATCAAGCCTTGTATACTACTAATAGCCTTGCTTTAGTCGAAACAACAAACGTTGGTGACCTAACAGCAAGTGTACCATTCTCTTTGTTTTTGTCATAAACCATACCACGGTTTCACAACACTGACTGATGGGACGCCTTTACCTGTCAGCCTCATCCAAGATGACAATCTTATGCCTCCCTGGCTGCAACGTGACCTTCTTCTGTGCAAACATCTTGATCTTGTTCCTCACCACATCGAGACCCCTGCGAGAACACGGTCCAACAATCACGCACAACAACTACATAGACCCAAAATCGCCGATACAAAACCACGCAACGGGTGAGAGCAACCTGTCATCGGAGGCGTTGAGCTCCAGCACAGCCTCACGGTAGCTGGGACCAAGCAGTTCGTGAGCCAGCGCGAGGATGCTCGTCGTCTTCCCAGTCCCCGGAGGCCCCTAAGCAAGCGAGAGGAGAAAAGGCAGGCAATGAGCTAGTGAGGACACCGAGGAGTGTTGCGGGAATTAGGTAAGGAGGTGCTAGGGGAAGGAAAAAAAATGAAAACTTACCGAGAGGATGAGGTTGGGCACGTTGCCGTCTCGAGCGATGACCTGTAGGCGGGCGACGGCATCGGCGTTGCCGACGACGTCCGCGACGCGGGTGGGTCGGTACTTCTCCACCCACGGGATGTCGTAGGTGTCCGCGGACGAGGCCATGGCGCTTGCAAGCGGAGGGCAGAAGCGATGAAAAGGATGGGAGTCGGGGGCGGCGGATCCAGCGACGGCGGCGCAAAGGGGAGGAAATGGCGGGCGGGGGCGGGGAAGGAAGCGAAGGCGCGCCGGTGGTGGCGCGCGGGGTCGTGGACGAGGGTAAGGAGGCCCAAGTCTCAACGGCCCATCCCGGCCCATTTGCATCCATTCCGTTCTCCCCTCCACTCTCGACGACCATCGCAGCGAAGCGAAGCCGAGAGCAGCACGCGCGCCACCTCCCACCTCCAAGGGAGGGGAGGAACTGGAATTCTTCTCCCGTGGTTCGCCCGCACGTCGTCGTCGTCCTCTCCGCCGCCGCAGCGGGATGGCTTCGTCAAGTGGAGGAGGTCCGTCCTCTGGACCAGTTGGTATGTCCTAGATTGCCTGATTCGTTCGAATTTGTCCTGCGGAGCAACCAAACCAAACCGAACCCAAATCTAAATCCTTCCGTTTCAATTAACTCATCGATCCACAGCGGTTCAGTGCTATAATTCGGTTATTCCTCTCCCTTTTCATGATTCCGTGATGCCATCTCATATTTCCGTAGCATTGCCAATGGTGCGGCTGCGTTCACTCTTGTTTAGTTACGCGTGTTAGGTTTCGGTTCCCATGGCCAGTTGCAAGGGCACTACTGATTTCGTTTGGATTAATTTGATATATGCCACTACAATTTTGTGAAATTTGAAATATACAATTCGGATTCACGTGTCATTCACTTGCAGAGCCTCATCTGTTATTGACAAATGGCATATTTTAAAGTTTGCAAAATTGTAATGGCATGTATCAAATTCACCCTTTTCGTTTTAGGGAAACAAAAGTAATGGAGGGTTCAAGTTCAATTGAACCCGAATCCTCACTGTGGATATCTCCCTCCGTTCCAAAATTTTAGAACAGAGAGAGTGCATCTGAGTTTAATTCTGAATACCACTTTGCAGCTCGTGGCGTATGCATGATGAGCACTTCGTGGAGAGACAAGCAACACCCGAACCTCATCAACTTCATTGCTACATTCCTCGCTGCAAATTCGTACCGTCTCACCTTCTGTTCATTATCTCCTGTAAGCATCCCAACCCAGAACTTCCCCTCGCTTTTTGCTCTGTATGTGGATGCGACCTGATCAAATGGGTTCCAGGACTTGATCTTCAACAATGGCGGGTTGTCAGTGGCTTTTGTCTTTGAGACATGTTGGGATACTGAAAAGGAAGCCGCTGTCTTCAGCAGGTTAGAGTGTGCTATTTTGGCTATGCATTGCAATGGTTACGATGGTGGCTCTTCAGTCTCTAAATTCTGCTTCAAGGGTGAATACACTGAAGAGGCAGTTCAAACACCTTTATGTTGTTGTTACCGTTCCCACGAGCGAGCAAAATGAAGCATTTAATCACTCATATTTCAAGTATGTAGCAATACAATGCTTAATGCAAAGACTTCTATAGTTGAAAAATACTGTATTCATGTCGTTCCTATTCAAGGTATGACATGGAGCTTGGCTGTCCTACTTTTGTGCCTGTTCGTGATCCAGAGATGGGATTTGAGAAGATTGTTAAGATAGCTCATGCTCGTGGAGGTAAATCTCTAACATTGTTTTCCATGTTCCTGACTTTTGTTCAAGTTCTGAACTTTAACCTGACAATGTCTTTTTTTTTTTTGTTCAGTTTGCAAGCAGCAAGACATTATCTCAGCAATGAAGAATGAGGTAATGGAAGATTTTAACAGATACAGGGCAAGCTACTATATGTATAAATAATGCTATATAGTTTTTTCTAACTGCCTCTGTAGAGGGAGCAGGCTGTTCAGTGTTTGGATGCAGTTCTACGAGTTCTCACCTCTATTCCTGGTATTGACAGTCATGATGCAAATGCGGTATGTGCCAATATATTATATATGTTTTGTATAACTTGTTATTATTATCATTTCCCTTGTCATCTGTACCTGTTTTTCTGAAAATTTTGAAGGATATTGCACAGTGCCTTTAGTATGTATCAAATTTACAACATATCAGTGCTTAAACATATTTCAGAACTTTGGACACAGAATAGTTTATTTTATGCACATGTTCAAAAAAGAAGAATTGAATGTGTTTAAATTGACTTCTGTTCCATTCCCTGATATCACTGTTGTGTTAATCTGTTTTTGTTTTTAACTCCAGTTGTTAATTCTTAAATTTCACACTGAACACCAGTTGCCTATTCTTAATTTAAGTTTTATATGCTTTCTGTATAATGCCGTGCTGATAGTGATGTTACTCTTTTATCTTTTTAAGCTTGCTCAAGCTATTGGCTCTATCGAGGCAATTTCAAAAGCATCGAAAGTATTTATTCTAGAAAATACTGATCTTTCCACTGATAAGGCAGAGAGAGTTGTCAGGTTCTTCAGGGATCCACAGTACTACTTACGCCCTAAAATTAATTGATGCTTACAGGTACTCTTCTCTCCTTTGACATATATCTGTCATTGCATCTTTTTCCATATACTGTCAACATATTGTAACTTTTCATTCTTCTTTCTTAGTTCCATTTTGTGTTCTCATGGCCATTTACTATGATGTGACGGAAACCCCTTTGATGTTTGATCTGACCCACCATGCTGTAATTTTTTTTTTCTGAGGAATGCACATGCATAGCATTGGGTGTAATTTACAAAAATTATTACATGAATTTTGCCATTACTCTCCGGTTGGTTACAATTTACACTAGGACAGGATGCATGGCCGAAATTAGAGCTGCAAATCTCTTACTAATGTAAGCATAGCCAACCGGAGGGAGCGGCAAGTTTGGACAATAATTTGCATGTCAAATTGCATATCATGTGACCCCTATTCTTCTACTCGGCAATTATATGATCCTGACAAAGTCTCCTGATTGGGCAGGCAAACTCCATTGTTAGTGGATCTGTGCTCAGAAGCGAACTATTAGGATTCTTGCAGACACCATAGCTTGTTGTTCTGAGCTTTGTGTGCCCGCCTTAGGATGGGTTGGATCTTCATGGCTCATACTACCGCACTTCATAGTGCACCCCGGTGGAAGCTGTAAAAATTTCTCTCCCGTTCCTTCTTCCTCCCGTTGGAGCCTTGCTCCTTGTTTCGTCATTACACATGTAATTTCTTATAAGCAATCCACAAGATTGTAGCAAAAGTTTTGCAAAAAAAAAAAAGGAACAAAAGGAGAATGAACAATATCATGACGAATCAATTGTTCGAAATCCGCAGCCGTTATTACGATAATGACACGCACGGCACGTGATTCTTTGCCAGGGAAAATATAATCTGTTGCATGTCCATTGTCAGATGTTCGATGCTCCGCCCTTGGAAGCTAGAGCGCTTCTTGAACTTGACATCTACTGACGCGTTGACATTTCACACTCTAGAAACTCTACGGTGTGTAGACCACATGAAAGAGATAATATCTTGATTCGCGTACCCTTTGCTGCAGTTTTTAGCATGTCTCTACAGTACTCTGCATTCAGACTTAATTTCAGAGTAACAGGGAATACTGGAATTTCCTGCCTGGACAGCAGAGGGTCGTCTGCGAAACATGACATTCCTTCAGCATCTTTGCATTGCCCATCAATCTTTATTGATCGAGTGATGTGAAATGGATGCTTTCCCTTTTAGCTTGGATGGCACTCTAGCCTCATTGTTCTATTCCAACAGGAACTAGCTATCACATGCTCCTGTGAGATATCTAACCGAGTTTAGAGCCTCAAGTTGGAAATATGATGAGTTCCCCTTTATATGTTGATGCTGAACTTGTCATCCTCATGGATATATGCACCACATATAGTTCCTGTGAACAGGACAGAATTGGATGTGCAATTGCTCAATGATAAATATTCTATTCTATTCTATTCTATCTTCTGCTGGTGCACTGCACCAACAAGCAGCACTGTTTCTAATGCCAATTTGTGGTGTGGTGTGGTGTAGCCTTTACTGACAGATCATACCAGTATACCACAAGTTTATCTTTTCTGGTAAGAGATGAAAACATCACCGCAGTAAGCACTTAACATTTTCAAAATCTAGGAGCTCTAATAAAGTTTAAAACCAAAAGTGCAAATAAAAACACACAATTGGGCACCAATGGCTGAAGTATTTTTTTCTTTTTTTTGTTTCTAAGATCGATGCGGCTGAACATAATTATTAAGCTAAAGCAGAATAACATGTTTTTACAGTATAGTACAGGATAGTTGGGTCAGAATATAGTTGGCTCAAAGGTTTTTTAAGTGTGTGATTCCACAGGCACATTTTACATGCTGCAGCTTTCAGCGTATTCCTACTATCACCCACGGATTATGTTGTTCCATCTCACACTTCAAATTCCGTTTAACGCTATTCCTTTGTTTTGAGTTGTCTAAGGTTAATCGAAGGATAAATTCTGCACTACGCTGACGGTAATGTTACTTTGCATTTCTTAATCTCTTACCTTTTATGATAACTTTTCCGAAGTCCTAAAATGAAAACAGAATGGAAGAACCAAAAGAACAAAACTAATATAATTGAATTTCTAGAGAAATAGAATGCAATAAGGAGAATGAATAATGCCACATTTATTTCCAAAGGCATAATTCCTCGAATAATGGTCTCTACAATCTTTCATGTCGTAACATTCGCTCTTGCATCTGAAAGTTGACTTCTGTTAAGCGTTGATGGAGACTTCTTATAGTGAGTATCCTACCTTTTAAATTTATTCAGTGATCTGGCCTTAGTGGTAGCTGAATATAGAAGTTGTACCTAACTGCATGTGTAATCAGAAACGTACCTGCAAAAAACTGAAGTATTCCCTCTGCAAGATCTACATGATATTGGCAACACATGCTGATATACAAATCTAGATTTAAGCCTGAAGGAATAAGAAATGTATCACGCAAGTATAATGTTCCTCTTTTCATATCTTCCCTACGCATATGCTAAAAAGTTTTGAGTAGCGACAAATCTGATATTTTTTGCATTTTCCTCTTTGCATATTTTTGCATGTTCCTTCACATAGGAACATGTACAATGCAGACAGGAACAATATGCATAGGGAGGAATATGCAGGCTTTGGGTACTGAGGGATAACACATAGGGAACAATAGCTTCATCTAACTCGATGTAAGCCTAGCCTCGAATGCTAAGATAGGGACAAAAATGACACTTAGCTCACATATTTTTGTTTGAGCTGCTCCCCACATTGCCCATCTCAATCATTAGAAAATGAAAAGGGGAATGGAATATGATTCACACTGTATATAGTGGGGCTGGCACACTAAAACAGATCCAAATCTTTTATTTTTTTGCATCAGCAACAAAACTACCATTTCATTTGGAAAAAGAAAGATGCATAAATTTCTTGGATGCCAGTTACTATTTAATTTGTCTTTTTAAACCACAGTGTATTTACAACGTTGAGAAAGCATTAGTTGCTCTCCATTTCCAAGATGCAAAGGTGTTTGCCTTTATTTGCAAGCAAACCTAGAGTAGAAGTCAATTATGTTAACAAAATCAAGAGAGGAGAAATCTATTAATATATTGCAGAATACCATTTCTTGGCTTTGCTGATATAAATATAAACAAGAACCAGGGTTTGAAATTAATGGTATTAAGGTTGAGAGCTTTTCCATTCTAAAAACTTGTGTGGTATAGCGAGAGAGAAGTTAAGAAACAGATGACACGGGAACTACTTTGGTATGGAACCTCAAGTAACTTCAACAAAATAAATTTAGCGTTAATTTGAGAGCAGTAGTACTTCAGGACCTTCAGGTTAACTTCTTTATCTTGGAGTTTTCCTGTTCCTGCAAGCACCTTCTCTGAAGAGTGCAGCTGTGCAGCCACGAATAATCTGGAAGTGGACTTGCATTTCTGCCTGATTTGGATCCCATACCCATGCTGATTCGGTGTTGAAACATGAAAGATATATTTTGCAATATAATCATCTTTTCTGGAGTGGACTCTTATCTCCTACACGAGTTGCAGTTTAAAATTATGTGTTCTATTTTCTTCGTGAAACTCTGTTATCGGAATGATTTGCTGGGAGTCTGTGGGTGATTAATGCATTCAGCAAGAACTTTTGCAGTTTCATGATGGAAACTGGTAGCTCTGATGTCTAAAAAATGTTGACTTATGGTTATTCCTTGCAAAATTGCTTCTAGTTTTTCACATACGGAACGCGCCAATTTGAGGGCAGAAGGCAGTGGGCATTAGTAATCCATATAAATAAATATTGGTGGCCGAAAAAAGTAAAAGAGGAAAACATTTATATAATAGGTTCCTTCCGCACTGCCAAAGATGCATCTTCATAACCTGTGTGCCAAATGCATGCTTGTCATTTTCATGAAATGACCAAGTACCACTGCCACCCTAATCAGTATGTGTCTTTCTCTATGCTAAGGCTGAAACTATGTGCAAGATTCGTCATTCTAGAGCAAAAGCATTTAATCTTTTATATCTTCTCTTTACCATAAGCTGTCCAAAACGCAGATTCTCATCTGACAGCTTGCAGAAAGCACAGGGTGCAAAACCCGCACTGTCATGAGATGCAGATTCAAGGAATTGTTCGACATGTATTCTGCTCTCCAGGCTTCACTATAAATAAAGGCCAACTGGGTTATGCAGTTCATACACTTGCAAGTCTTCAGCACTTACAGGTAGAACATTGATAGAGCACTTGAGGAACTGTCGAAGAGAACGCACAATGAGCTATTATGGCAGCAGCTCTTCTGGTATGTTAATTTGTCCGTTCTAGTTCTCCACAATCTTTATGCTCTGACAAGCCACAGTTGATTCCAACACATTACTCTGCATGGATGATCGATCATTCAGGAGGACGAAGTGGTCAGAGAGTTGACTATGGCAGGACATATGTGGTGAGGCCAAAGGGACGGCACCTAGCTACCATTGTGTGGCTCCACGGCCTAGGTGACAGTGGTGCAAGGTACAAGCATCCTGCTAGGCAAAAACTTTCAGCCGCTTTTCAAAATCTTTGCATATGCAAATCTTGTGTGATTGTCTTGGACCTGAATGCAGCAAACCACACTTGCCAGTCAAGCAAAGAAGAGAGAAGTAGATTATCGCAGTGTTGAAGCAAACACTTTATTAGCTTGCTTTGCTTGAAATGATTCAAGTGGCCTCTTTTTTGTCTGTGCATGCATATATTCCTAGTATTGCTTTGCTCAAAGTACATGTTTTGTAACCCTAGCTGCACACCAAAGCACCTTCTGCACCATGAAAGACACCGACTATACAATTTCACTTTCCATCCAGAGTAGGCTAATGATATAAAATGTGGGCTTGTAGCGTATGTAAGTTTAGATCAATCATGATTCCTTGTTTTCGATTCCCTGTCTGCACAAGCCATGTAAAGAATGCCATAGTTTATGACAAGAAGCTAAACTGCAGTATCTTGTCTGACAGAAAAGAAGGATTTTAAAAATAAATTTTCACATATTTGGGTGCCTACGAATCACTACCATTCAATGAGCTTTGGGAGAAAAATCAACTGATAGTAAGCCTGAAGATTACTGTTGGTTGAGTGTTAAACATTTATACTTGTCCAATTCAATTCCTCTTCAAATGTTGATCTAAATTAGTATGTAGTTGCCCAGTTCAGTTTTAGAAGTTATTTACCCCTTACATAATTTCTTGACACCATAATGAAAAGCAGACATCAGCATATGGTATAGTTACAAATCATGTTATTATTAGTAGTACAATAACAACAACAACAAAGCCTTTAGTCCCAAGCAAGTTGGAGTAGGCTAGAGATGAAACCCCGAGAGACGACTAAAAAGGAGCAACAACTGGCAATCAAAGTTCAGGCACGTAAATTGCTTGCCTCCAGGAACTCTTATTTAAAGCTAACTCCTTGGCGATATCCTAATCCTTCAGATCTCTCTTAACAGACTCTTCCCAAGTAAGTTTGATCTACCTCTGCCTCTCTTCACACCGTTTGACCGACTTACCATCTCGCTACGAACTGGTACCTCTTGTGGTTTTCGTAGAATATGTCCGAACCACCTCAAACGATGCTGCACAAGTTTCTCCTCAACTGGTGTCACTCCTAATCTCTCTCGTATGTCATCGTTTCGGACATGATTTCTCCTCGTGTGGCCACACATCCATCTCAACATACGCATTTCGGCTACGTGTAGCTGCTGGACATGTCGCCTTTTCGTAGGTCAACACTCTGCTCCATAAAGCATGGCAGGACAAATTGCAGTTCTATAGAATTTACCTTTGAGTTTTTGAGGCATCTTACTATCACATAGGACTCCAAAAGCTTGACGCCACTTCAACTATTCGGCTTTAATTCTATGACTAACATCTTCATCTTTTTGCAACATTGAACCCAAATAACGAAAAGTGTCCTTCTTAGTACCACCTGGCCATCAAGTCTAACATCTCCCTCCTCGACTGCGGTATAGCACTGAAATTACACCTCATATACTCTGTTTTAGACCTACTAAGTCTAAAACCCTTTGACTCTAAAGCATGTCTCCATGATTCTAACTTCTGGCTCACCCTTATTCTGCTCTCATTCACTAGCACCACATCATCCGTAAAGAGCATACACCAAGGAATGTCCCCATGTAAGTCTCGTATGGTCTCATCCATCACCAAAGTAAAAAGATAGAGGCTCAGAGCCGATCTCTGGTGCAGTCCTATATTAATTAAAAACTTATCGGTGTCTTCATCACTTAATGAGGTTAATGTACTTTGTTGAGATTTTGTGCTTTTCCAATGCCCACCATATAACGTTTCTAGGCACTTTATCATAAGCCTTTTCTAGGTCAATGAAGACCATATACAGATCTTTCTTCTGTTCTCTGTATCTCTCCATCAGTTGCCTTATTAAGAAAATTGCCTCCATAGTGGATCTCTCGGACATAAAACCAAATTGGTTTTGGGTGACTCTCGTTGATCCCCGCAGACGGTGTTCAATAACCCTCTTTCATAGCTTCATTGTGTGGCTCGTTAACTTGATCCCTTGACTTGCTTTAGGTGACCTAATTATATTCTCTCAGGTGACCTAAAAAATGACAGCGCGACTTGCTTTGACAATTTTTGTTCCCTATGGAATATTATATTTCAGTGTTTTGTGTGTCATCCTTCGTTTCGCCAAAAAAGAAGGAAGTGTCAATCCTTAGTTTCAGATGTTCTATTCTCCACTCTGCACATCTTGATGTTACCAGTACTTTCAGAAACACGTGCTGGGGATGACCTGTAACGGAATATCATTACCATTTGCTGCAGATGCTTTACTTGATACAGTGAACTAATTTATTTCCTTTTCCTTCTTTTCTTCTGCATTTTTCAGCTGGTCCCATCTCCTGGATTCCCTTCCCCTGCCAAATGTAAGCATCACTACTCTGTACTTGAAGCACACATCAACATATTTAGATACACCTTGTTTTATTCCCCCAACCACCACACAATCAATAGTCTCAGCATTTTGTAATGTCTTCAAACAGTGTAGCTTATCTTGTTCAGTAGGTTCGGCATATATAAAAGTAGTTTTTCTTTACTATAATCAAGTTTATTCACCATGAAGCTTGTCTTGTGTAGATCAAGTGGATATGCCCCACAGCAGCAACCCGGCCTGTCGCGGCTTTTGGTGGATTCCCCTACACTGCTTGTGAGCATCTTCCATATAATTTAGCAAAAATGGAAACGATGTTACATAAATACACTTCATACGATGAACTTTGCAACGTAGCAGCACTACCATTTCTTTGAACCCTGAAGCCTCTCTAACCATCATTTTTCGGAACTGAAACAGGGTTTGATGTCGAAGATACATCAGTAGATGGCCGTGATGACATTGAAGGACTGGATGCTTCAGCTGCACACATTGCAAACCTGTTGTCATCTGAGCCGTCAGATGGTACTGCTCCCAGTATATCGTTTCTAAGTGCTAAGCTAAATATCACTTTTATCATTTGATAAGCATCCTTAAGCATAAATAGTTCATTACCTTGATGTTCACAACGTGCATGTGGTTGCAGTAAAGCTTGGGATTGGCGGTTTTAGCATGGGTGCAGCTGTGGCCCTCCACTCAGCAGCATGTTATGCTCATGGCAAATTCACAAGCGGTATCCCCTACCCAATCGCACTCAGCGCTGTCATCAGTTTAAGTGGCTGGCTCCCTTGCTCAAGGTCTGATTTCTATATCGATCCTCTTAAGATGCTATGCCATTATGCAGCCATTCCTGAGTCCCTGTCCATTCTTGATGTTCCCTTTACTTAGGACCCTGAGGGGCAAGATAGAGAGCTCACATATTGCTGCAAGAAGAGCTGCATCCTTGCCCACCCTGCTTTGCTATGGAAGAGGTAAAATACTGCTGATGCAAGAAGAGCTCACAGTAAGGTGTTCTAACACCTTTGCATTTTTTTTGCAGTGGATGACGTCGTCACCTACAGGGATGGCGAGAGATCAGTTGAGATTATGAGATCCTCAGGGTTTTCATATCTCTATTTCAAGTCCTACAATGGGTATAGAGAAATGCATATGAGAATTTCTTCTTGACCACCCAGATTATGAGAAGACTAAAGGATCACTTCCTGATGATATATGCAGGTTGGGTCACTATACCATTCCTGAAGAAATGGAAGATGTATGCAAATGGCTGAACGGAAGGCTCGGTCTGGATCGATCTCGCTAAAAGAATAATTCATGTGTTTTTCTGGGGTTATACCTTGCAATACCTCATGCTTTCTTGCTCTTGTGTGTTCTCTTGAGATGTGCCTTTTTGTTGCCGGTATTTTAGTGAGTTTGTGCCATGTTATGGGCAAAAAGGACTAAGGAGTGTATGAAATGTAGTAGTGCTTGTTTTGTTTTGTAAACCACAATGCCATTGAGGCTTCTGTTTAACGGCAATACATTTGTATTAAATGAGCTCGCAGAACTTCTACTTTAACAAATCATTAAAGGTTTTCATAAAGACATAAAGAAGTATCATACTAGTATATTTTATTATAATTTAATTTATCATCAAAGTTATTTGATTAAAGACTTATAATTTTGTACAGTGACAATAATTTAGGAACGAATAGTCAATAAACAAATTTCAGTTTCTGGTTGTAATCTTCACCACACTTACTTCTTTTCTATGTCCACTAAACTTTTTCCCCACTGAGATAAAATAAGCTTTGTGTACACAAAAAATTACACCCAAATTAATCCCTCCTTCAAAATGAAAGGATCAGATTTCTTCTTACCGAGTTTCTTTCAAATCCTGTGGCTGAGAAGCTCCGGATCTCCTCCACGCCTCGGACCCACACAGCGAAAAAAAAAAAACAGCCACTACCCAGGCCTCCACATTCGCACCACTGCAAGCCGATGCGCGCTGGTTTCAAAAAAAAAAAAAAAAAAGCCGATGCGCGCCGCCCCACCCATGCCTTCCCCAGCGTCCCTCCTACAACAACACCCCCCCCCCCCCCCCCCCCCCCCCCCCCCCCC
>BCLF01000012.1:229002-242501 GCA_001602275.1 Zoysia japonica
CAAGGCGGCAACCCGAGGCCGGGCTCCGTGGCGCGATGCGATGTTCTGCCGGGGAGGCTATCGATTCTGTCAGAGGCGGCGGCGTGGGATGTAGCAGGGAAGGCCAGGGACACCGGGGAGGGGAGGCACGCCGGCGCGGGATGGGGCGGGCCCCCACCCCACCCCGCGCACCAATCCCCGCCACCGCCACACCCCTCCTCGGCGTCCCTGCTACCTTCGCTCATGCCGGTGTATTGCCCCGCCCCCACCCCGGCGCTTCGTCGTCCAGGTCGCCTCCTGCTCCTCCTCGTCGTCGTCCTCGGCCGCTGCAAGTGCCGCCAGTCCGCCACTTGCGTGTGACCGCAGGGACGAGGAGGACGATACGGCCGGAACCGAAGTCGGGCGGAGGAGCTGCTCTTGCTGAGGTGGATGAGGTGCTCCGCCGCGGCAGGCTCCAGGCCTCCAGCACCGTGAACCGTGAAGGGGACGGCCGACAGACTCTCCCCGCCGGTGCGTGGGTGCTCGCTTCTGCTGCCATGGCAGTGTCGCTCTATGGTGGGTGAGCGGGTGATTCGTTCAAGCATTTTCACTTTATCCATGGAATCAGGATCCTTTGTTCATTTGAGCCCATGAGCCGTGCAATTGACTTGAGCATTTTAATTTTACCCATGGTTTCATTTGTCAATTCGTTTTACTTCTGATTAGTTGATTATAATCACAAGCATAAAAAAAATTGTGACTATAGATTTGAGAATTTTTTTGCGGGTTTGAGAATCAAGATGGAAAAAATATAGTTGGATGCTGCATGGTGGAATCTTGCTCTGCTTGACAGGTAGAGTCTAGAGTGCTTCTAATATCTATTTGAGGGAGTAGGAGCGGCAATTTGTGCTTCTAATAATTTAGTTTAGCCGTTGTAGCAAAACTAAAAGAATAATCTGATGCTTTCTTCATATAATCAAAATGCTAATGTAGTATTGTCGGCCCATGTCGCCTTTTCAAAAGAATCATTATTGCTAAATTTTAGTTTTCAAGTGCATCATTTAGAATTTCCAAAAAGACCTGATTTAACCACTCCTAAGAGTAACTTCTGAACTCTGGTAGTTTTACAGCATATCAGGTTGAAGTATAAGTTGCAGGAATTTCTAGAGCCAAGCCTAAGGATAGTTTTTAATTCAAGCTTTTTACAGGGTACTGACTCAGAAAAGATATGGATAATGTTTCTCACTCAGTCAGTTCCAGCAGTGAGGTAATACTGTCTTGACCTTGAATCACAAATTGTGTTGGATATGATTTTTATTGCATGATGCCATTTTTAGCCCCCATTTTTTATTTATATTCTGTACAGGTTTGCATGGTTGAGTTTATTGGGATACCAACAATTAAAGTGATAAGGACTAAGCTAGCCGTAAGAGACCTGATGGGTAATACTTCCTATGTTCTACTGATGCTTGGACAGCAGGTATTACAAGTCCAGGTGTTTTTGGTTTCTCTTTAAAATGATGCTAGAAAATGCATGTTATTCTAAAGGTTGTTGGTGGCATTATTCCCTGCAGAAAGTAAAAACTTCTATAATCAAATGCAATCTGAATTCTGTTTGGAATGAAGTGCTTACGTTGGCAATTCCTTAGCAATATGGACATCTCAAACTTGTAAATGGAGTATGCATTTAGTTATCAATCACCAACCACAACGCAATAAGTTTCATAGAGTATGGCTCATGCTCACATTGAGAGGCCATCTCACACAATTCTACCTTTGTTTCACGAGCACCTACCAGAAAGTGTTTGACCATGACGTCCTATCAAGGAACAACAAAATGGGCGAGAACGAGGTGGACCTACAGCCGATGATCAACATGGTGATGACGTTCGGCGACCCAGACCTGCTTGTTAATTTTGTTTTCTAATGGCAGGAAGCTTTATAGCTGATGTTTCCCAAATACGATCTGAATTCATAACAAAGCAACTAGGGGAAATGATATCTCAGCATTCCAACACAAGGTACAGGGTCTGATACATTCTAAATGTAAAAAGCATGTCTAGCACGCACTAAAGACTGAACTGGAAGGCAGTAGCTTAACAACTTCCACTGTCAAAATTACTTGTGTTGTTGACAAAACAGCACTATGCTTTGATGTCAGGAGCTCTACTCTGAGGCTGTCTTGTCCTTGTTTTTCTGAATTTTCAGAACCTTCTTGACAATAATCTACTTGTCAGTGTTCTGACCACCGGCACAATACGAAAATACAATTGCAGAGGTGGTGTACCTTCGTATTCGATATGGCCTAATCTACGAGAGACTCAAGAGGATTTTTTATCTGGTTCGAGCCACCTCGAGCGGTGTAATACCCTACGTCCAAGGAGTGGATTATCTCGATGATAAGAGTACAATGGGTTCGGATTCTCTCTTCGCGAGAGGATCCGGTGTGAATCGAGAGTGCTCGGAGCACGTATGAGTGGGGTTGCTCGTAAGAAGGGATGCGAGAGCTCTAGAAACTGGCCGTGTTTGCTCTCTTTCTACTACTCGATATCTTTTCTGTTGTTCTCCTCTATCGCTCTTCGGGCCTTCTTATATAGGGCGATCCGGGGTTACAGGATGGTGGGCCCTACGAGGTCTTGCCGTCTCGCTGACAGGTAGACCCCTCACTGTCGTCGCCATCATTCGTTTTGCCCATGCGCGGGTGTGACCCGTCGCGTCGTATGCAGCGGCGGGCACTGTAGCACCTGTCCGGCACTGTTGTGTCAGCCACAGTACCGTCGGGTCTTGTCCATTGACTGCTGCGGCTTCTGCTGGAGTGTCGTCGTGGTGAAACTCGTTCCGTCCCGTCAGACCGGTTGGCCGCCGGAGTAAATACGTTATAATGCCGTATCTATCTCCCGGGGTCAGTCTCCCCGGGGGTCGGTCTTCGGAGGTCGACATCTCCGTGTCTTGATGCGGCTTTCGTAGATCGCCTTGGGGTCGGACCGCGCGTCCGAACGCTGCCGTCTGACCCTTAATTCGGGGGCTTGCGCGTACGAGTACGGGTCGTCAGGTATCTGAGGTACATGATCCCGACACTAGTCTTCAATAAGGATGGTTAACCAATTTGGAATGATCAATTATATTTTAATTTTTAGAATGATGAATGTGAGATATAAATATTATTGTACTGAATCAATATTTTTTTCTTTTCACCGTAGCATTAGCACGGGCATTAAGACTAGTGGTATCTTAGTGTTCTCGTTTTTTAAAAAAAAGAAACTATCAAGAAAAAAAATCCTTCAAGTTACTAGCACTTAAATTTCCAATCCCAAGCACCAATTTTAGACGTGGTGATGGAGTTCTTGAGCAACGGAGCAGCCAGCGAGAAATTGTGTTTCCCATCTGGAATTCTCACAAAAAAAAANNAAAAAAAAACAAATGAGGCCCATCAACTAAAATTCTGGCCTGTTAGGCTAATTAATCACGACCATAGTTTGAGCACCCAGGGTCACGGCGGGCGGCGGCACGGCGCGAGCGGGCCGCCTGGAGACCCGCGCAGCGAGAGACGGCGGCCGTCTGGGTGGAGACCTGCTAGCCGCTCAGGTTCTCACCGGCGACTTTCCCGCCGTGCGGACGGTGAAACCGAGATCTGCAGTCTCAACTGAGGAAGATAATTGCAGGTAACCTTTCCATCCAGGCGACATAGAACACCAATCTCTCAACTGGATGCCACAAACCGAGATCTATTTGAATCTGAGAGAGGTTCAGCATCTGAGCAAGATTATTGCAGATCACTGTGTTGCAGAAACTATCTGGCATGATAAGCCATTTCAAGCTGGACAGTGGCAATCAAATGGCACCAATGGGCATGCTAATGGTTATTCTGACAGCAGTGTTGATGACCATGAGTTACTTTGCAATGGTACAGAAAAGAGGAATGGAGAGGCGGAGGCTGGAGATGCTAAAGACAGAGGTCGTTGAGTTGAAAGAAGTTATTGAAGAAAGGACTTCGTTTTTCAGAGTTATACAAGGACCAGAAGGTGGAACTCTGCTCTAAGATCAAAGAATTACAGGAAAAGCTATCAGCTCAAGTGCCAAGCATATTGTAGTAGTGTCACCTTGTCTCCAATCCAATATGACTATCGTTTTGCAGAAAAAGCTCTTCGATGAAACAGTGCCAAAAAGCTTGCTAATGTGTTGCTTGTTCTCTGTTTCTTTAATTGATGTCGCCGTTGACTTTTAAATTTACCTTTGATTATTTGTCTTTTTTTTGGATAAATTTCATATAATTTGATTTATTTATTTGAATCACAACTTAATATTTTACACATTTGAGTAAATTTTTTGAATAAAACGTATAGTCAAAGTTGATTAGAAAAGTCAACGACGACATTAATTTAAGAACGGAGGGAGTATATCTGTTCAGAACCCAAACTATAACTTTTTTAAAAATAAGTACTGATTTTGAAAATGCAAGAATTCAAGCTGTTGGGTGTTTATGATTCGATTGACAAGTTGGGCCCATAAATTAATAGGAATAAGTCCTATTTGACTCTCTTAAAAATTTAGAAAAAAAATAACTATAAAAAATAATATATCTTCCGAATTTTGTATAAATAAATCTAATTCGAATTATTCGAATTTGGAGATGAGTTTAAAACAAAAGTTGTTCCTCGTAAAGAGATCTATCACCTTTCAAAGTTTCAAATTTATCCGAGCTCAAAAAGTCATGTTTTTAAATAAAACAGTAGGCTACTGCTGAGTCATATACAGTTATAAATTTGTATTTCGAATTTTGTATAAATAAATATATTTCGAATTTGAAGATGATTTCAAAACAAAAGCTGTTTCTTATGAATAGATATATTATTCTCCAAAGTTTCAAATCTTTCCGAGTTTGTGAACTCATGTTTTTGAAGCAGTAGCCTTCTATTTATCTCAAAAACATCACTTTATGAACTCGGATGAATTTGAAACTTTGAAGGATATTCATGAAGAACAACTTTTGTTTTGGACTTATCTTCAAATTCGAAATATATTTATTTCTACAAAATTCAAAAAAAATTATAATAGAACGGCAACTCAGCAGCAGCCTAATGTTTTGTCTCAAAAACATGACTTTTTGAACTCGGATGAATTTAAAACTTTGAAGGATAATAAACTCTTCATGATGAATAACTTTTCCTTTCGACTCATCTCCAAATTCGAAATATATTTATTTCTACAAAATTCAGAAAAAAAAATTATAATAGAATGGCGACTCAGCAGCAACCTACTGTTTTACCTAAAAACATGACTTTTCGAACTCAGCTGAATTTGAAACTTTAAAGTATGATATATCTCTTCATGAGGAATAAATTTTGTTTTGGACTCGTCTCTAAATTCGAAATAAATTTATTTATATAAAATTTGAAAGACATATTATTTTTTATGGTTATTTTTTAAAATTTTTAAAATAAAATGTGTTTCAAATTTGTAATTTTTCTCAAAACAAAATTTGTTCCTTGTAAAATTATTTAAATTTTCGCAAATTTTTACAATTTTTTGAGGTCGTTAAGGATTTGTTTTTTAATTTAAAATAAAATCAGACCAAATCAGATGTGTACGTCAGCGTATTCTGCCATATCACCCTGTCACGTCAGCAAAATCATCGTCGAAACAGTCGATGGAAGATAAATGAACCGATTAAATAGTTGAAAAAGTCAAATAAAACTTATTTCAAATTAATACTACATATTTACAGTCATGCGGGCCTGCCGGAAATTCGGCCCATACCTGGACACAGCAGGTTCAGCCCGGATACTCATCACCTGAGCGCACATAGGCGTTTTTGATAGAGCTCACGTCTTTTAATTGTCTGGATTCATTTCTATTCTTTAGTAAAGTGATTATGTAGTTAAATTTTTTTTTTATTTTTTAAGATAAAATTTTAAAATTAAAACTGAAAATAACTTCATAAAATCAATTAAAAATTATTTATTTAAAAAATAATAATTAACAGCGCTTCTCTAATTCTGATTAAGAATTCGGAGCGCAGACCTCAACGAACATAAGAGAGTCTAACTGTTAGTGAGTCTATACCAAAGCTCTGCGAGTTACTCGAAGTCCCAGGTGACACGCCTCCCGAGCCACGTACCACATAAAAGAAGGAAAATATAAATAAAGAAGGCGATTTGTTATTTTTTATTTTAAGAAAAAGCCGAGGCCGGTGTTGTGCTGCTCTCTTCTTCTCCGTTGCGTTGCGCTGCAGCACCAACTTCATCTGATCTCACTCCGATCACTCCAGCTCACACCCACCGCCCCACCTCCTGCTCCTCCTCCCCCTCCAACTCCAATCTGCAACCTTCTGGATCCACCACCGCCCTCCCCGATCCGATAGCCTCGTTACACGCTCCGCTCGGATCCCGCAGGTGAGCTCTCGACGAAGCCCTCGTGCTCGGTTCCGGATTCGAATTTGAACCAGGCCTGCATCTGAGCTCCTTTACGATGATGGTGATAGGATTGGGTCTGCGGCGATTTAGATGGTTTACGATGGCGCAGTGAAGGACCAGGAGACCTCCGCGGACCCAGCTGCGTCGGCGGCGGTATCGGAAGCATCATCGCCGGCGCCGTCGGAGGCGGTGGTGAGGGCGAGTCCATCCAGGACGGCTCACGACAAGCGCCTCGGCGTGCGGCATCCCTTGAAGCACCGCCGGTTCCGCGCTGGGGGGGAAATGATGGTCGAGCCTGGAGGGATGCCGTCCGCCCATGCCCTAGTGGACGGGGAGGAAGAGGAGGAGGAAGCAAGCGAGTTGGAACAGGAGGAGGAGGAGACCACGTCCGCGGATACCGAGGTGCCGTCTGCTGGCGTCGAGGTGTCATCCTCTCCGGCATCGGTGGTACCTGTGGTCGAAGCGATGGAGGTGGAGGGGGGCAAAACGGAGTTGTTGCCGGAGGCCGCGGTGGCTGTAGGAGAGTCAGAGTTGGAGGCCCGACCAGACGAGGAGGACGAGGTGTCATCATTGCTGGCGGCACAAGAGGAGAGGAAGGAGGCCGCACCTGCCGCTTCTTTGCCAACCTTGGAGATACCAAAGAAGGACGAGGATAAGGAGAGGGAGGAGAAGGAGAAGAAGGAGAAGGAGAGGGAAAAGCAGAAGGAGAGGGAGAGGGTGGATGAGGTGGGCTACATGAGTGGAGGGTGGAAGAGGTAACTGCTTTCTGCTCAATGCCCTACATTGCAGATTCAGCTTACGTCTTGGCCGATCAACTCTTTTGGCATGCTCATAGGTTTGTTCAACCTAGATCGGACGCGTAGCTTATACATTGATACATTCTGATATGCTCCAGTATACGCCATGAATGGATGACTACACTCTACATGTTTATGAAAGTAATTGCTTGGTCATGTTCTTGTAGTTTTTCAACAGCTGACGTTATATTCAGAACATTTAGTTTGGTTGTTTGACGGTTATCCTATTCCGTTTCAGTTTTGTTGCTTTGTCGCACTATAAAAATCACCATGACGGCATAACAGCTATTTTATATTGTCCCATGCAGAAGAGAAAGTAGCGTTAATCGTAGTATGCGCTCTGAAAAGTGGTATGCATCGCTAGAAAATCAATCCAGCATGGCTCCTTTAGAAAAGGAAATCATATTGGCCTCCCCATTGGAAGCATTCCGAGTTCCAGGCGGCCAGCACCTCAATCTTTACGTATAATTTGTTTTTTTCTCATAAACTGTATGATGGTGTTTTTGACACAAATTGGCAATGGTGTTCAGTTTACATGGTAACAATATGCCATGCAACATACTGTACTTCGTAATTCTGAAAACAGGCATAGCATATCTATCTTGTTCCACTAACTGGCAGTAGCTTGCTGGATTTCATGTATTACTCTTGGTAACAATGTGATCAATAACAAAAAGCTTCAGAGCTTTCATACTGATATTACAGATACTGTTATGGCTTTTTTTTTTTAGAAATTTCATTTCTCGACTATATAACTTGGAAGGTGTAATTGACACTTCTAAGATTCAAGTGGTTTGTAGAATTTTATTCCCTATGTCGACTGGATTGACAGGGATTTCTGATTAAGTTGCTGCTCCTGATATGTATAGTCTCCTTTTCTTTTCCCAATACATGGTCATTTTTATTATTGTTTACTTTGCACTTTCTTATATCAGAGCCTATCTGTAGTTTCACCCTAGAATGTATGAAATTGTCTTCTTATCAGTTACATTTCTAATATAAGTCTTGTGTGTGTGTGTTAACTTATTTGCAGTCCTGATGGAAGTCTGAGTTGTGGATATTCAAGTTTTAGAGGAAAAAGAGCAAGCATGGAGGACTTCTATGATATTAAATCATCCCAAATTGATAATAAACAAATAAGTCTCTTTGGAATTTTTGATGGTTGGAGATTTGTTCTTGTAGATTTACTTTTGTCCCCCTATTGCATCCATCTATAGATTTTTTTATATCCTCGCAGGTCATGGCGGTTCACGTGCTGCTGAGTATTTGAAGGAGCACTTGTTTGAGAACCTCATGAAACATCCGGAGTTTTTGACAAATACAAAATTGGCAATAAGTATGATATCGCGCATAGCCTGTTCAATTACCCACTGGTCTTCAAGTACCTGGCTATCTGATTAATGGTATCGTACAGGTGAAACGTATAAAAAGACAGACTCAGAGTTCTTGGATGCTGAAAGAACCTCTCATAGAGATGATGGGTCCACTGCATCGACAGCAATTTTGATGGGCAACCATCTTTATGTGGCAAATGTTGGAGACTCGCGGGCTGTAATATCGAAGGCAGGCAAAGGTGCTTTTCTGTAGAAATTTTGTGTTACTTGTGGTGTATGTTTTCTTTTGTGACTTACTTTTGGTGTATGTTATGTGTTATTTGCAGCATGCTCGGTTTTCTCTTTTATGGATGATATAAAATATCGATCCATGCTTATTTAGTATCAGTTCTGAGTGTATTTGTGTAGGTAGAATTTCTGAGTATTGACTGAGAGACATCTTGCCCAGTGTACCCACCTCTGATATATCATCTGCAATTCGAACTAAATGACATGCTAGAGGTGGTGAATTTATCTCAAATAGGTTCCTGATAACATGTAGTGAATACTGCTGTATTTAGAACCTATTATTTCTGACCATCTTTCTTTCTTTCGAAAATTGCATCAATGTTAGATTCCTAGATGAGTTATTTGGACATTATTTGTACGTGCACAAGATGCATTTATTGGATTGAACTGATAATGGAAAGAGTCAGTATTGAGATCAGAGGCACTATTAGTTTTTCCTTTTGGCCTTTTAAGCATGCCACTATTAATTCTGTTCCAGCACCCAAGGCAGTGCGCTGCTTTGGCTTTTATGCATGTATATGCTTGTTGAATTGTTTGTAAATTGTCTGCTCTAATACCATTTTCTCAGCTATCGCATTGTCTGAAGATCACAAGCCAAACAGAAGTGATGAGAGGAAACGAATTGAAAGTGCTGGTGGCATTGTTATGTGGGCTGGTACATCCTGCACTCATGATATCAAACATACTTGAATTGAAGTACATAATTCATGTTTCAACATAAATAATGACAATAATGATCTTGTTGCTCATAGTGGCAAGCATGCTTCTACAGGAACTTGGAGGGTAGGTGGTGTGCTAGCGATGTCTCGTGCATTTGGCAACCGTCTGTTGAAAAAGTTTGTTATTGCAGATCCTGAGATTCAGGTGCTTGCACTGCAACGATGCCATTTGTTTTCTGGACAAATTGAGAATTATATATTTATGGTTTATTTGTGGTTTATGTGGTGGAAGACCCTATCTTTTCACCTGAACACTTTTTTTTTCTTCCATTTTATCAGGAACAAGAAATAAATGATGAATTGGAGTTTCTCCTTATAGCTAGTGATGGGCTGTGGGACGTCGTTCCAAATGAGGTTAGGTTGCACTCTACATCAGTGATTTGTCTAGACTTGAGAGGGGGCAAGTATCCCTCTGTTTCTCTTCTGTTGGGCCCTTTGAATTTAGATGTATCTTCTTTGTTACATTTTTTTTTAGATAATGGAAAAATATTCCCGCCTCTGCGTTACCGCACACAACGTTTCAAAACTTACAATAAATCAACTCCAAAGTTGATAAATGAAAGAAAAACAAATTAAGCCTGACAAAGCCTATGATTAAAATTCCATCCATGAGAAGTAAACAACTCCAGTGCAGTATCTTGTAATATTTTGCTCGCCATTCTAAATGACTCCTTTGCTTTATCGTCATGCTGCAGTAGCGCCCAAAAGCGCATCAAATATCTTCTTTTTTACATAATCCTCATTAGCTCTGTTGCTAATAATGCACTTATCACTAGATCCTGTTAAGGAAGCATGTGCATGTTCATGGTTGGTAGTCTCATATTCGTGGTGCAGGATGCGGTTTCTCTTGTGAGGATGGAGGAGGAACCTGAGGCCGCAGCCCGGAAGCTTACAGAGACTGCGTTCTTCCGTGGGAGCGGCGATAACATCACTTGCATCGTCGTGAAATTCCAGCATGACAAGATGAGCAGTGATTTTCCGGCTTCGGGTGACATGAGTTGATTCCATTTTTTGTCGGTAATACGTGTTGTCCTCAGTCTTTACGTAAGCCGGATTTTGCTGGCAACATGGCCCCTTATAGCGGCGCGGCTGGTACTAAAGAGCAGTAAAGAGTTGGTTCATGTTCGTTGCTTGTCGATATGCCCCTAAATCTAATTAATTGTGGTGGTGTCTCCGGTGGTTTACAAGTTGTGTTATCTACTGCTGCATTCTGTTGTTGCCGGGGCGTAGAAGTAGTAGTGAATACTTTCCTGATCCGGATGGTTGTATAAGCTACTACTAGTAATTGTGGGACACCCAGGTGGAGGGGTGGCTTTATTGATAGGTCTCCCAAGGGATCTTCACTGCAGCTAGGAGTACTCCTTCGGTTCAGAGAGGAAGTGAGTCGTTTTGGATAATAACAGTCTTTAAAATATAATTTTTATTTTTATTTTTTATAAAAATATTTATTCAAAAGTAACATATTTATATTTTTATGAAAATATTTTTTAAAACAAATTTAATCATATGATTTTTCATATTCTCAAACTTAATAAGTTAAAACTTATTTGTAATTTATATTTCTAATATTTGACAAAATATTGTCTTAAACAACATTTTTGTTAACCGGAGGTAGTACTTGTGAGGTTTTGCAGGCATCTCATTCGTGGCAGCCTGCTGAACGATCGGTTTTTGTTTTAAAAATTTTAAAAATTTAGAAAATTTTGAAATATCGAAAACGGTAAAATCAGTGGGAAATCGGTGAGTTTTAAATTTAGAAAAACTATAAAATCGAAAAAACTGGTCAATAAACCGGTGAAACAGCTTGACAAACCGGTTTTTGATCAACATTTAAATTTTAATTTTTTGATTTGAAACAGGTTTTGATCGGTTTTTACAGTTTTTTTTGTTAAAAAACAGATCCCGGTCGGTCAAAAACCTTGAGCCTCCCTCCCTCCATTGGTTTAAGATCCAAAGATGATGGAGGCATAAAGCATCCTTCTCTACAGAGTCTCATCATGGAGCTGGCCGTTCATCAAGAGGAAAACAGTGCTGCCATCCTGTAGCAGCTGCGACATCATGCTGTTCATTGTTGTACTCACTGCTCGCCCAAAGCGCAGAGATCTGGCACTGATCCGGCAGCATTGGCGTAGTAGTAATAATTTAGCCATGTGCTATCAATCTGACGGACAGAGATGAGCAATCGCGGTGAATCTATCATATTTATATTTCATCTCGCTAACATTTATTTTTACATTCACGTTGAGTCACATCATCAACTATTCTTCACCGTCGAATGTAATCATCCGTACATATTATTTTATCTTGTGTCTCCTCTCCTCTTTCATCAGGGCTCATGTGCATCCGCGTCGCCTCTCCTCTTCATCTCTTGATTCTCAATGAGACACGTCAACTTAAATAACTTTGTTTTAGAGATAAAAATTGAGCGTTACTGATAGACCTCACGTATTAAAGCGTCAGACAAGTCTTCTCCGTCTCTTTCCGTTCCTGTCGCTTCTCCTCCTTGTGCGTCTCTCTCGTCGCATCATCAACCGGTTGCTGTCCTCTCACATTTTCTATCGGTTGCCCTCCTCTCATGTCCAACCTCCTTCATTTTCTCTTCCCAAATCTCCTCTATTTAATCTCTTATCTCCCATCCTCCTCCACTCAATTCAAACTCTTCCCCTCACTGAATCTATGTTGTATTCACCTGCTTGATCTGCGACGATGCTGGCCCTATCGAATTAGACCCAAGGCAACCAATGGCGAGTGGGAGCGTGGACCTTGGGTGGCACGTGGAAGGCAGAACGGTCGAACAGCACGCGGAGCTAGCGCACGTGATGGCTTCCAGATGACCGCGGGCATGCAAGTGCTTACAGCTCTTATTGTGATGGATTCACGAGCTCTTCGTTCCTTGCTCTACTAGACTCAAGCGATGCGGTCTGTGCCTCTGCGAGAGGCTGCAGCAGGTCGCTCCGTCCTTTGGTGTCGTGCTCTCTGGAGACTGAATTGTAGGTGCCAACGAGGAGGCATGCTGTCATATATATGTTTGATTCTTTTATTTTAAGTTATAAATTTATTTTTTTTTCTCACTAATATTTATAGAAATAGCAATGTTATTTACCCAGATAAAACCATCAATCAAGATATGTATGATATATATATATTTTTAATTTATCTCCGTATTCCTGCAGGGAATCAACTATAGTTTTTCTGGATTTGCTTAACAGAGCAGCAGTAGAGCCGTCATACGGCTGATTTGGTTTCAGTAATGACGAGTAGCAGTACTCCATACATGAAACAATGGATTGGAACGGGATGGCCATGCGGACCACCTGCTTTCTCGTACAGATCAAGAAATCATTTTGATAACCTTCCAAATTTGTAATGAACCAATTTGACATACTCCACGTGAGTTTTTCCTTGAACCAATTCATAGCATTTGATATATTTACGAACTTGAAACTTGTGGACACTGTATTCTTACTGACTGGATGAACCGGGGCACGCGCCCAACGATGAACCGGGCCTATTCCAGCTCACACACAGTGAGACAGATGACAGACCCCAGTTTGGAGTAACTTTCTGGTCTTCCTGCTCCTGCCGAGCCTGCCCTGCCATGCTACCCGGAGCCTGATCCATGGCGCTTAAAGTCTAAACTCGCCATCAAACCAAAAAAAAAAAAACATATACTTCTCCGTAGAACACGAGTACTCCGTACAAACGTTCACAGGGATTTCGCGCATAACTCCGCCATGCTCACGAGGCAAGGTGCGGCAGCCTTTGCGCCTTGTACTCTCCTGCTCGTCGCCCCGCATCCGCATTACTCCACTCCACTGCGCTCAACCACTTCTCCGGCTCCAGCGCGTCCAAGAAACCAAACCATGCCGCAGACACCACCACCGCTGCTGCTCGTCCTCGCGGCGGTGCTGCTGCTCTCGGCGGTCGCGGCGCAGGACACGTGCTCGGGCGTGGCGCCGCCGCCGCCGCGGCGCGGTGCTTGGGTGTCCC
>BCLF01000012.1:245389-280266 GCA_001602275.1 Zoysia japonica
CCTGGCCGGGCCCCCCGCGGACAGCGCCGCAAGGGCCGACGCCAGGAGCAGCGCCGCGAACACGTACAGCCCGGCGTTGATGTACTCCCACCGCCGCGCGGCCAGCGCCGGCCCGTACAGGCGCGCCTCCCTGGCGGTGGCGAGCTTCACCATGGCCGGATCGATCGATTGATCAGCGGGCCGCAACGGCGGTGTGGTGGAATGACCAAAGAAGGAAGTCGCGTCGGAGCGAAGCAGATGCGCGAGCAAGAGTCATTACCGCCCGGCTTCAGTGGTGGTTGGGGTGGTGATGGATGACGACTTGTACTACGTGTCGCCATGCATGGCGCTCTGAGCTCCGCGCCTGGACCTGGGACTTGGAAGCTTGGCATTTTTCGGCGCCCGTTGCAGAGAAAATTGACGTGATCCGTTACATCTGGCATGCCCGTCAGCCCGTGTGTCACCTAGCTCTGTCCTGCGAAATAGCTTGTCCGGTTGTTCAGTGATGAATGGGGAGACGGAAGAGCGCAGGTTTCAGTTCCCCAGGTCCAGAAATCGATTCAGAATTTTACAGGCATTTTCATTACTATATCAAGCAGTATTATGAATTTGATTCAGTGTTACTAGAACTCAACTCATGAATTTGATTCAGTGTTACCAGTTCACTGGAACTCAACAGATCACCCAAATATAAAATACCGAGGGTGCTGCGTACCATGTTTAATTCAGTTTATCATGTTCGATAGTCTCGAGGTTAAAAATTACATACGAGGTTTAGAATGCCTAACCTCACAGGGATCGAGGAGATGCCCACACAGTTCCTGTTTATGTACATGTTCTTCTAGTATATGACATGTAATTGCGATTTCTTTCTCTGTAGTGTGGAGTGTAGATGCATATATCAACATCAGATTGACTTTCTGTCGATCTCGTGTCTTCTTCTACATGCTACTCCAGTATATACGAGGAGACATGGTGCATGGTGGCCGATCTGATCTGAGGCTGATCTCACATGTATCTGCGCAGGTACTCCACTCGTGTGGGGTGCTTGAGCTTCATGAGCGCCTTGAGCTCGTACTTGCGCACCATCTCCCTCGAGATGTTGAGGTTGCCAGCGATCTCGCTCAGCGTGCGCTTCCCTCTTCCGTCCAGGCCGAAGCGCTGCCGGATCACCACGCTTTCCTTGGGCTTCAGCGAGTCAAGCTGCAACACAGCAGTCCATCATCAGCATCATTGTCAATCTCGATCGTGCTCGAGCTGTGTGTGTGGGTTGGTTTGGCGTTGTTGATTTGAGTTCGTTGTTCAAGAAAAGTGAGAAGGAACACAGTAGACTCAGTAGTTACTTACGAGGTCGTCGATGGCGAGGCGGAGGAGCGTGTTGTGCTTGCCGGCATCAGCCCCGATCGCGTCTTCCTCGGTGACCTCGTTGATGAGCTCCTCCTGCGTGACGCGGTTGCGCGAGTGCAGCGAGTACGTCGGCCTCGTCATCCTCACCACGTCGCGGTACCTCGCGGGGGAGATCCCCACCTTCCTGATGACCTCGTCGTCCGTGGGCGGCCTGCCGAGGTCGAACGCCAGCTCCTCCCTCGCCTTGCTGATCTCCTGCCGCTCCGACTCCATGGCGAAGGGGAACCGCGTGAAGTTGGAGAGCGTCATGGCGCGGACGATGGAGTGCCTGATCCAGAAGAGCGCGTACGTGGAGATGCGGAACCCGCGCTTCGGCTCGAACCGGTCGATGGCCGTGATGAGCCCGTTCGCGCCGGCCTGGCACAGGTCGTCGAACCTCTCGTCGTTCGCCATGTCGGGGTAGTACTTATTGATCGCGTACAGAACCAGACGGAGGTTGTGCTGCAAAAATTCAGCCACATGATCAGTAATTCAGTTCAGTATACGCTGCCGGTTCAATGGTGGTTAGAACAGTAGGAGCATTGCTTACCTTGATGAGTTTGTTCCTGGCGGCCCGGCCGACGTCGAGGCGGCGGCGCAGCTGCTGCACGGTGATGTTGTTGGCCTCGGCCAGTTCCGCGTCGGTCGGCTCCCTCTGCAGCTCGTCACGCAAGCTCTGTTGCACCTCAAAGATCGCCTGCAGGAATAAACATTCACTAACATTTTGCTTGATTTGATTGCTCTTCCTCTGCCGTTGAATGAATGAATCAAACCAAGAACTGCTGAAGAACATTTGTTACCTTCATTGGCTGCATGGTCTTGAAGAGTCTCGCGCTCTCCGACGAGCTGAGCACCGGCGGGATCTTCATGCGCTTCCAGTCAAGGCTGCCCATGTCCGTGGACACCGCGTGCTCCCTGAGCAGCATGTCCTCGAACTCCCGCTCCTCCTCCGCCGTCTTGTTTTCCTCCTTGCTGCCGCCCCTCATCTCCACCCTCTTCCCCAGGTCCATCCTCCTCCCGCGCCTCCGCCGCCGGCTCCTCACGAACACCGTGATGTTCCGTCCCTGCAACGATGATCCAGATCATTAATTATTCAGAACTGATGAAACGCGAGGGGTTGACCTGTGATCTATCCAGACAACAGTTGAAGGAAGAATAAGCAACCGCGCGCTCACCACTCTGCCGTGCTTCCTCATCCTCCTCTTCTTCTTGGTATCCTCCTCGTCGTCGGACTTCTCTTCGACCACGGCGGGGCTGAGCTTGTAGATGCTCTCCAGCGCGGCCGCCACCTCGTTGTAGTCCGTGGTCCTCTCCTCCTCGTCCTCCCGTTGCCGCGGGAGCTTGGTGGCCGCGCTGTGCTTCTCCGGCGCCTTGAGCGCGGAGCAGCTGGTGGTCCGTCGCCACGGGCCTTTGAGGGAGAGCACGACGGGACCGGACCGCCGCGGCCCGGCCGTGCGGCGGCACCCGGCGGCGAGCGGCCGGCTGGGCGTCGTCACGGTGGACGTCATGGCGACGCTGGATGGATTCTCTAGAACCTTCTTGTGGCGCAGAGACGATCAGCTCAACTGGGTTGTGGAAGCAAACGAAGCGATGCGTCGACGGAATAATCTCTGGGAGCAAGCAAGGTGCCTTCGTCGCGTCGCCGTCCCGGCGATATAAGTGGCGGTGAATCCGGGGAGTAACGGCGGCCACGAAGCGGTCCGTGTGATTGGACGGCGAGCAGGGCGGATGCGTGGAGCCGAGCCGTGCAGGGAGAGGGAGGCCTGGCGGGAGATACGCGTGGATGAGCCGGCTGCCACGCGGAGGAGCGCCATAAGCCGCCGGATATTTCTGGGGATCTCGCGATGGGCTTGGCGCGCGGGCCCACTGAGCAGAGAAGGCGCAAAAAATTGAGAAATCATCACGGGAAGGCCCGTTAATATGTTTTTTTATGGTCGAGGGCCCGCGTTAATTTTGGGCCTAGCTTATGGTGCACGGTACAGTAGAAAACTGAGCTCCACGAGTTTGTTGGACTGGACTGGAAGGTTTTGGAGTTAGCATCCCGGTTTATTACTGCAACTATGTAATGGGCCACACGTGGTGCAAGCCTTACCAACCAAATATTGTGTGGAAATTATATTTGGAAATAAAATTAAGCAGTTTCTGTACAACTGACTCATAGTTGCTATCTCAAATCTCACAACGGCATATTTTTAAAAGAAAACAGAGTGCCCGGCTGCAACTGCAAGTTGAGCCATGATGATTTACTTATACAGAACCACTATATAAAGTTATAAACAAACACATGATGATTTACATATACAAAACCACTATATAAACAAACCCATGATGATTTACATATCAAAACCACTACCTATGGTGCCAAATTGTACCATCAGTGCAAAAAAAAAGAGAGTACAGAAACAAAAGTTGAATCCCCCAAACAGGAACATAGGAGGAATAGGAATATTTCAAACTACAAAAGACAAATCTGTACGATGCTGCTGAATGTGTAGAGACTGTCATATCCAAAAATCATGTTGGCTCATATTCTGTGGTTTCTACAGTTACGACAAAGTAAGGCTCCAAAGACATGATTATAAAGACTCATTTCGGTGTCACCAGCCAACAGAACAACCTTGGACTCCCATTGGTGGCTTTTAAATGAGAACATTAGCAAAGCAGAGAAACAGCATTGTATACATAGAGCTTAGCTTGTCTCTTCAGGAACATGCATGCCAAATCCACGTTTCATTTTCTCAATTCTGATACAATGAAATACAAAATGATTAGCATCTGAAAAAAATAAAATTTTCAGAAATATGATCAAGATACATCTGTCAATGAAGCAATTTTAATGTTCAGTATATGGCATCAAGACTCCAAAGATGTGATGGTATTATCTGACTAACAAAATGATGAAAGTATAGCCGTACCTATCCTAGTAACATAAACAGAATAAATGTTTAGAAGGATTGCAAGCTTAAAATAGGAGTGAGTAATACATAATTGTGAACTCAGTTGAAACAAAATTATAAGGTGATCAATTCATGAAAGTTAATATGAAGATGCACTGAAACCTTGTATGTTTTAGAGTCTATTACTGTAACTACCATGGTATAATATGAATGCAAAAAAGGATGCACATAAAGTCAAGCAACCTACGTGGGAGCAAGCTTTCCAAGACCACGTAACTTCGTCCCAGTTGTGTCATCAATCACGCCTCCTGATATCTCAACGGTATACGACTTTCCGGATAAACGTGGGAGCCCTCTCCCTACAAGCAAATCAAAATCTTTCTGGTGGAGTTCTCTGCCATTGACAAAAACAGATGTATTTCCACCAGCGCAATCCTTGGGCATAGGATAATTGAATTCTTTTATAAATGGCTGCAAGAAAAGAATATCTTGTCATGCCATGCAAACAAATAGTGCTACGCCAAATAGAACTTGCAAAAGATTTAACTTACAGGTATAATGCCGCTGCATTCGCGCCCAAAGACACCCCAAAATCCAGCACGGTAGTCATACCTAAATTACACAAGGATACGTTACCTTGCTTTAAAAAAAAATTTCAAAAATGCCCCATGAAATAAAATTATCTGTAATCAGCATCCATGTTCTTAAGAAAATATCAATCCAGTCAGTAGTACTCACGGTCTCCAAAAACATGCACAAATTCCTATTGTAACATATCTATTTCTATTCCAAAAACATCATGGAACGGCCCTTCAGGTATTCTGTAACCATTAAAATCTACCATGCCTCCATAGAATTATGTGAATAAAAATTAGTTTATGTTGTTAAATTCTGGATTGCTTAGATGGTAAATGACTTACCAATACGAACCAGGGCCAACAGGACCAGCCTTCTTCTCTGCTTTCCGGAGAGCACGTTCAGAGATTGGATGACCATTGATGGAAAGCTTGGCACTGTCTGCAGGCTGACTGAATAAAGAAAGGTCCTTGAGACCTTTCTTCAGAAAACCAGCAAAAAAGGATGAATCTCCATTCTTTGAAGTCGATGACTGTATCTCATCTACCTCAGCCCCAGATGAAGCATGAGAAATAGAATTTGTGAGTTCATTGATGGATGACTCATTCTTGGCCTTCCTCTTGCTATCCGAGTGCAGCAATTTACAATCTTTAATGTTCTCTTGCTCACATCTCTTAGCTATGCTCTTAACTTCAAGAGTATCATCATCGTCTTCATCTTCAACATATTTCTTATTAACAACTTGAACTCTAAAGCTACTATTATGGTCATATGTTTTCCTCATACCTTCATCTTCAAGGCTGCTAGTAAGATCACTATTGATATTTCTATATTTGTTGCCATTGGCTACATCTTCAGGATTGCCAGTTTTACCTCGTCTGCCTGTTTGCCGGTGTGTTTGATTGCTGTATTCATCTTCAAGCACACTCATATTAACTTCTTTACTCTTCTGAATAGATTTCATATCAATCCTTTTGTCTCCTTGATAATCAGCTTTGCTATTTCTGCTGTATCCCATGTTCCTTGTTTGCTCGCCACGGTTGTAATCCTTACTGGAGAACGGATCAATCTGTTTGTCCTCTAAAACCGGCCCTTGTTGGTTGACTGTAGAATGTACTGAAGCAGATGCTTCGCTGTCTGTGTCTCCTTGACATAATATGTCTTTTGGGTTATCTGAGAATCTGGATCTGCTTGCAGGCGCTGATTTTAACTGGATGCTCCTGTTTGACCCACGCTCACTGTCTGTCCTACCGAAACTTGCAGTAGAAGATGGTGAACCATTTTCAGCAAAAACTGTCTTCTGACGGTGGCTGTTATGTGCTTGGAGCTTATAGAAGTTAAAATCAACGTCATCCTGATGTTGATGTTGATACCACCCCAAATTTTTGGAATCCCTGAGGTTTGAACTTCTGACACTTTTTGATACAGGCAGAGATGATGGGGTGATTAAAGGGTGAACTTTCACTTGCTTAGGCCTGAAAGCAACAATCTCTGAACAGGAACCACACTGGACCTGATTCTTTTTCCGGCCAGCACATTTCCCCGGAGGCAGCTGCAGAAGCTGGGAACAAGAGCTGCACACGACAAACGGTGCAGCACCCTTCACAGGCCGACAGAAACTCTGTGCCTTCTTCCTGAAGTACTCCACTCTCCTCTTTGACATTGAAAGGTGCGAGTACAGAGACGAAGCCAAAGACCTCCGATCAAGCTCTGATGAAATCGACTGGGACCTATCGAATCGGAAAGATCCCTGTTTCCCTGCAAAGTACTTCGCCATCAGAATATGCTCGTCCGGTGCCACCGCCCGCTGCCGCCCCTGATGTAGGCACTGCACGCACTGGCACGAGCTGTGATGGCGACTCCCCTGCCCAAAACCAGAGCTTTCCCACTGCCCCTCAGTAAGGTACTGCCGGAACCGGCCGCTCGACTGCCTCGCGTACGGCTCCTCACGCACAGGTCGCTGCTGCACTTGGTCGCGCGGACTAAGCGGCATGCTAGTCCCGAACCGACCCGCGAACCGCGAGCGGTAGTGCTCCGGCTCACGGCCCGTGGGCGGCGGCTCGGCGTGGGACGGGCGCAGCGAGATCGCCCGGCGACTGACGGGGTGGCTCTCCGGCGGTGGCGGCTGTGGCGTGAGCTCGCAGGAGCGGGTGATCTGTTCCCGCAACTCGTCGAGCTTCCGGAGCAGCTCCACGGGGTCCTGCTTCAGCGCTCCCCAGTCCAGCGCGCCGCTGCTCCGCTCGCTGCATTGCCCGTACTCGGATGGCTCCGGGAGTCTAGCTCGCCTCCTGTACTTCATCTCCTTCGGCTGGGTAGCCATGGCGGCGGGACTCCCCAGTCCCCGCACCAGGCCGAATCGAAACGGTGCCTGCTGCCTGCAGGAGTCGAATCAGTTTCGTGAGAATTGCAGAGGCTACCGGAAAATTTCCAGGACTCCAGGAGAAAGGGGAAGTAATAATGGCTGTGGCAGCCGGCAGTTACCTCAACTCAACTCGTGGGCTTCGCCATTGGCGCGGTGCTCGAGTGAGGCGGCGAGGAAGACGAGGGAGCCAAGTGATAGAGTTCGGCGGAACTGCTGTGTTCGGGTGGGCCCTTGTGACACCTGGCTCTCTCGCTGACGAGTCGGGTCCAAGTAAAGGAGGGTGGACAGCTGGTTTGATCTGGATTGACTAAAGCCCCTTCCTTTTGGAGTGAGTACTTTTTTATTTAAGAGCTTTTTTCCCTCATGCATTTGTTGGAGCAAGTGCTCTGCCTTTTCATTGTTTTTCAGATTTTCCCCTTTTATAGAATGCCAAACACGAGAAATGCTATGTATAAAATAACTTTATAAAAACTTTACAAAATGTTGATGTAGCAAATAATTATAGCATGTCCCCCTCAAATAAAAAAAAATCTAACATCCGGTGGAACAATCTCTTGCTTGCTGCAATATCAGCTGTAGGTAGAATTTAAGTAAAGTTTTAAAGCCTAAAGCAAATAAATAGTCTGAACTTTAGGTCTGTGGCGTAAACAGACAAAAACACATAAATCCAGTAATCTTTTGCCATAATGAACACACCAATTTCTGCTTGATATTTATGAAGAAAAATTATTCAGTCAAATCATTGAATGTGTGTATGTGAGGTGCATGTGCTGTGTCCCTAGACCACGGTGTGCCTAGAACTTAGAAAAATCTGCCGTAGCTACGGACTGCCTGTCGTGGTCGCCGGCCGCACTGAACAGTGGTTAGTGTTACATTAATATACATTAGCAAGTAATACTAGTACTACTAATTATTTTTCAGCGCCGTGTTCTTGCTTGCTTCAACCCTACGAATGTCAACGACAGTGCAGACATACCACCTAAACACATGTGGAATCACAGATTATTCTTCCGTCCGTCGTCAGTATTTTCCTCGATCGATCGATCGATCGGTGTCTGTCTGATCGAGGGCCATGCATATATGCGGACCTAACATGTGTTGAAGGAAACACGTGCAGCTGCCGAGAGCCTCATGTCATTCGCCTGGCGCGAAAGGAAACAGCGATGCAGCCAACACCTAACTCGGAGGAGAGGTAGACGAATTAAGCTGAAATCGTCAAATCGCCACCTAAACCACCATCAGCAACCTGCAGATGACGATGAGATTCGCTTGGCTCGCTTCTGTCCAAATGCTGCAGATAAAGACTAGCTGCTCGTCCAATCAATCAGTACGCCGACAGGGAAGGGAAACGGTGCTTATATGCATGCAGTCAGCAAGGATTTTGCGACTGCATTTTGTTTTTCCTTTCTTCAAAACACTTGAATATATTCACTTCACCTGGAGAGACAGGGATGACTTTCAGAGCTTTTGTCAGTCCAACTGCTATGCCAGCCGGAAAGTCGCATCGCATCGATTCAGCAAGGATATGCTAGGCTGTATCGCCGGGAAAAAAATAAACTAAAATTGGCGTGATGCTGAATGTCTCAACATTCTCACACGGATGATCCGTCGGTGATTAAAAGTAGATGCAGTAGGTTAGCAGTATAGTATACTTAGACAGGTGTCCATGCTTGTCGACGGTATTGATTCCATGCAACCTATTCAGTCAGGTTGCAAAGCAATCGGGCTATTGTTTGGGCTGTCCATGTCCAGTGAAGAAGCAGGGTCCATTTGTTCTTCTTGATCCAAAAGCACAGACTGAAACTGAACCTCGAGATCGATCTCGTGTACAGGCTCTGTCCGTAAACCAACGGCGACGCGGCCCGTCGCGTCAGTTGCTGGGCTTCAGGCTTGGATGGCCTGCGCGCTCGATTGCAGGCCACTTCTCTTCTCTCCGCGGGCACCAATTCAACTCAAACCACCGTTCAACAACGCATCTCGACCCGTGCATCCATCCATGTCGATCGATCGGAAAAGCTGGGGAAAAAAGGAGGATCGGTCCGTGATCCTTGACGCGTTCTCGGCGACCATCATCAACTCGCTGTTGTTCTTTCGTTCTGCGCATGTGAAGAACATAACTCACCGTCACCGGCCGGAGCATTGGAGCCTTTGGAGGTGGCGCGGCGGCCTCCATCCATCGGTCATTCGCTCGGCGGATTCCCAAGCCTCGCCGTCTCCGCGCTCTTAGCTTGCTTCACAGTTAATGTGTCCGAGAGGTGTGAGGCTCCTCTTCACACAAATACAAACCAAAGTCTGCCCAGCTTCTCTGCGTGCGTGCGTGCGTGCGTGTTCCTTGCATCTCTGCACCTCGATCCCTTTCTTCCTCCTCTCGCCGATCGAGCTATACCTGCTTGTCGCGAACTTGCAGCTGCCTGGCGCGTGCGTGCACGCGTTCGGGCGCGTGAGCCTGCGTGCATGTGATGTGATGTGCCCTCCGTGAGTTCATCAAAGCAAAGCTCTAGCGAAGCTCCTCATCGACCACCGCGTGTGATACCATCATCATGGACAAAGCGGTACTCCTACATGTCTGCGATCAAGCGCATGGACAAACAAGTTAATTTGAAACGTTCCATGCCTAACTCAAATCTTATGTTTGTGATGATCACCGTCGTTCACAGAAGGCGACGACGACTCACAGTCACCTCGACAGCTTTGCGCCGGAGGAGGAGCATTCCGCCGAGAGCGGTGGTGGCGCCGAGATGGTCGACTACATGCTAAGCCAGGCGGACCACCCTGCGTCGCAGCCTACAGAAGGGCAGAGCCACCAGCAGGTGTCCTTCGACAAGCTCCGCTTCTCCGACGTGCTCGAGTTCGCCGACTTCGGACCCAAGCTCGCGATCAACCAGGTCGACGGGGGTGAAGACGACGACGGCTATCTCTTCAGGTTCCAGCCCCTGCCGTCCCTCCCCGCCGCACCTCCCCGTGGTGATGCCGCTGGCCAGCAACATCATCACGTGGAGCAGCAGGAGGGCAGCAAGAAGACCGCCGACGGTGGCATATCCGACAGCACGACCCTGGTGGAGCAGGCGGACGGTGGCGGGCGCGAGGAGAAGGGAGGGGGCCAGGGGAAGAGCGGCCGCAGGAAGCGGCCTCGGACCGTGAAGACGAGCGAGGAGGTCGAGAGCCAGCGCAGGACGCACATCGCCGTGGAGCGCAACCGCCGGAGGCAGATGAACGAGTACCTCAGGATCCTTAGGTCACTCATGCCAGGATCCTACGTCCAGAGGGCACGTTAATTCGCTCCTTCTGATCAATGTTACACCGATCAAGGGCTTTACTAACGTTGAAAATCAACATGATGCGTTTAGGCCGGCCTGGGATCGTGGTATTACATTTGTACCTGACAGACATGGACGTTGATTGCAGGGAGATCAAGCATCCATCATTGGGGGCGCTATCGAGTTCATAAGGGAGCTAGAGCATCTGATCCAATGCTTGGACTCGCAGAAGCGTCGCCGCCTGTATGGCGGGTCCGACGACGCGCCACGGCTGGTGGTCGACCCGGCCGGAGCTGGAGCGCCAGCATCCATTCAGCAGCACCAGCCTCAGCCGCCGCCGCCGCCGTCTTTCTTTCCTCCGAGCCTCCCGTTCCCTACTGCGTCCGGCGGCAGCGGCAGCGACGTCCAAATCCTGGACCTCGACGTAGCCGAGGGGCTCAGGGAGGCGGTGGCCGAGAACAAGTCGTGCCTGGCGGACATCGAGGTGAGAGCGGTGGGGGCGGACGCCATGATCAAGATCCTGTCTCGTCGGCGGCCCGGGCAGCTGATCGGGACCATCGCCGCGCTAGAGGAGATGCAAATGAGCATCCTCCATACCAACATCACCACCATCGAGCAGACAGTCCTATATTCGTTCAACGTCAAGGTACATCACATCATATGAATCATGTCATAGTACAATACAACATTTGATGTGTGCTGATAAGCAAATTAATTATATATGTCGCGCCTGTATATAGAGCGCCGGAGATGCAAGATTCTCAGCGGAGGACATCGCCGGAGCCGTCCACCAGATCCTCAGCTTCATCGACGTCAACTACACCCTGTGATCTACACATCTGCAGAAGTATTACGCAAGAAAAGGGCCTTCTTCCCTCCAGTTCATTCAAAAAAATAAAATGAAAGGGCCTTCTTAGCTGTGACATGCTTAGTTAAGATGCTAATATTTCACTCGTTCCTTATGTGCTTAATTAACTATATAGTAAAGTGTGATTTGTTCGTTTCGGTAAGCTGATTGCGGCATCTAATATTTCACTCGTTGTGTATGTGTTTAACTATATTGTAAAGTGTGATTGGAGCAACTACATTAGTGCCATTATTGTATTGGGAACAGTATGTATGACTCCTAAACAGCGATCTCTGATGAAGATTCTTCAAACTGAAAAGTGTTGCTACAGGGTAAAATAACAGGCAAGGAGGAAAGTGAGCAATATGCAGTCAAACGTTAAGTGTTGCAAACAATCTGTAGGACTACACTTAAACACGAAATTATTGAGTTCAGAAGAGAGTCAGAAAAAATGTGAGTGCCTGCGGAACAAATCTTGCGCTGTTTTTTCTTTTTCTCCGGAGCATAGATGCAACTGTTAGTAAAATAAGAGAACACAGGCAGCAACAGCATATCTTTTCTGCTACCACTGTATCAATCAATTTACAAGGATTCTAGGCACCAACAGCATTGAAAGAAAGAAAGAAGCATTATCGCAAGAGACTGAAATGAAAGTTTGCATTATCAAGAGGCTAGATGAAACAGGGAAGAAAAAGGAAAATAATTACATGGAACTACTAGCACCAATTTTTTCCCTTTCAGCGACCATAGGCGGTACTGAAGTAACTAATGATAGTATTTCTTTTCAGTACTTCTAAGACCTTAATGTTTGATGGGCTCACAAATCGAGGAGCCTTGAACTGACTCACGGCACCACCGAGGCTCAGGAAGTGATTTAGGATCTCTTTGAAGGTTCCTTTTCTCAGAATACGTAGCTCAAGAGGGCCAATGGTCTTGATCTTCCTTGAACCCACATAGCCTGCATCAATGAACGCAAGATCCAAGCAATTTGCACAGCTGCGCAAAACCTCATCACTTGCATCGGAACTCAGCTCCCAGAAGATGACATAGCGACCTGGATCACTTGACTTCTCTACAAAGCTCGTGAAATCCACAATCTCAAGCTTTTCACCTTCCAAGAGTTTTGCTGCCTCCTCGACGGCCAGCTGGAGGTCTTTCTCGGTGTTCTTGTCAATGTTGATGCTCAGGACTAGGCTTCTACGGCAGATGAAGCGGAGTTCAGGTGTTGAGTTGTGGAAGCCAGTAACCTTCACAATATCTCCTAGCCTGTAGCGGTACAGACCTAAAATGACACAGACAAAACAGGGAAGTATTCAGCGATATAATATTATTTCTCCAGAAATTTAATAAGAAATCTTTTCTGTTGAAGTCATTGAGCTAGGGTCTATGATTTCCACATGTAGGTGTACCTGAAATTGCTAATGACAGATATGCTAGGAGAACTGCTGAAACAATAAAAGGATTGAGAAATGTTTGGTGACTCTAGCAACAAGGATTTAACGACCTTGTCTACATAATGAGTTGGCTGGGTGATTGGGCCACAAATGCAAACAATAATTACTCCTCCATGTGCCTAAAAGGGATTTGACAACTCTGGCTAAAGAGCACATATTTTCATAGAAATTTATATACAATGCAAAGTGTTAGGCATCACATATTCACATTATCATATACTTCTGAAATATTATCAGTTCACATATCTGAATCAGATGACAAATTAGAATATATGGTAGCAACCGAATGCTGTCTTTATATATATATAGCCTCGTATGAACCCCAATTTCACTAGTCTGATAATAATAATTGAGAGAGAATGTACCTCCAAATGTAGTTATTACAACTTCATAGAATTTGTCAACTTCAACTTCAGTCAGGCCAACAGGTTCTGACTCTATGTAGTGAATAGAGGCACTGTTCTCTGACTCCTGACCATTTGGTTTCTCCAAAGGAATGAACTCGAAAAAAGCAATATGTGGGAGAACAGCATATGTCACCTCTTCAGGTGGCATTGTGGGGTTTATGTTAGCACCAACCCACCCTTCAGAGGCACCATAGTCAGCACTGATCAGTGGTAAGTTCCCAGCATAGTGTCTTAATTTCTTAAGATACGGCTCCATGGATCCTGTCATAATGCCGTAGACATATTTTGCGTTCGGCCAGAGTGCTGGGATAACGCCATACCAGTTGCTCAAACCTGTACATTTCTTGTAGATTGAGTCAGCAAGCTCAGGGTTGGGCTTCAGCATTTTCGAAACAGCTTCACGAATTGATGGCACTGTAATCTTTTCTGAGAGAACGCCATCTCTTATGTCAGCACATATATCTTCCCAAACCTCCTCGAAGGTTTGAAATGCATGAACTAAGCTGTGAGCAAATGTTGAGAACACATGATGGACCTCGTCCGAGCATATCAACCCACACAGCAAGTGACAATACAATGACTGGTGGAAGTCAGGGCCCAAGATAACTTCATCAGGACTACAACACTGAGACTGGATACCCTCCATTCCTTCCTTATAGCGTTGACTCCGGTACAAGTTTGTCGTAGCGGTCGTAGCAAGAATACCACCTTTTGTTAGCACTTGCCTGCTACCATAAACAAATTGCAAGGCTTTTCCTTTCCCAATAAGATATTCACTGTTAAAAAAATATTGTCTTAGACTTCCAGGGAGTTCTAAGGAACCCACACAAACCAAGCCAACAATTTAATCTAACACACATCACTTCAAAGTCAGAAAATTGATAAATAAATTATTTGTGCACCGCTTGAATAATTATAACATGCTGAAGTGCTCCTTACCGGTTCCTAAATGCGTAAGAAGTCCGGAATATTTGAAGTGTGGTCTCAAGCAATTCATCATTAAATGGCAAGAACTTGGGCTTACCCTGCGTTGTACCAGAACTGGATCAAAATACAGAAGAAACCAGATTAGTAACATGTACTACCTTTCAAGATACAACAAGAGAACATGACTATCAAGCAATGAATACCTGAGGGATAGGGAGGTAATGGGCTTTCCAGTGAGCACTGGGGAGCTGTCACCATCAACAATCCTTTGAATATATGGCTCAAGATCGCTGTGCACACACAAAGGGATGGAGGATTTGTAGCTCTCTACATCAGTCCTCTTTCCGAGGCCAAAGTGCTTTAGGTATTCGGCATCAGCATTCAACTCGAGAATCTTTTTCAGTGTATCCCGCTGCACGCGTCCAGCATCGCGCGTTAATGCCTCAAACTCATTAATAATTTCTTCACAGCTACAGATCGGCATTTGCCCCAGCAGAATGTTGATGTTATCACCTGGTTCATAAGAGGAAATTTAAATTTAAAACTATTTACATCAAACATTAGTAAGATAAGGACAAAAAATACATAGCAAACGATTGTGGTTTAACCACTAATTTTGCTGGAAACGAAGAACCTGAAGTGCAGTAGGTTCATCACCAGAATGGCAACAAATGGTTGAACAATGCAGAACTCACTTGCAAACAGAAGAAGCTGCTAAAAACCTTCCTATTAACCTTTTAGCGTTGCAAGCTCGGATGGCAAGAGGACGGGAGAGAAAAGAAAAAGGAGAAACAAAAGTCGTATATACTGTACACCTACTAAAGCTAATGACCAATTGACCATAACTTTAATAAGGTGACTTTACAGACCTCCTATGTCGGTTAGCCATTACTTTCCGACACAACGTTTACTAATTCAAACCTTCAGAATCCCAATAAAGCAAGGTATTACTACTAAATTATTTTATCGGAGAATCAACTAACACAGGAATCGGAACATGAGACAAAACTTCTAAAAGCTAGATACATGCTGACAGGAAAACTGGGAGCCTTGCGACGGGGATTCCTGATCGATGCCAGTTTGACAATCCAAGCGATAAAACAGTGTATCAAAAGAAGGGTAACAGACATGAACAAAGCAACAGAGGCACAAGAACAGCAGCAACATGCAAGCTTACGGCTGAATGTAACAGTAAAATTTGTCTTGGGTTTGGGGAAATCGCCACAGCAGTGAACCAACCAACCACCCTTTCGGCGCCCAGGCTAGCAACACAACTACCACTGACCACGGCTGTGAAGATCAGCCATGTAGATATGTTTATTTAGTGAAACATTGGCCCAATCATACGGATGAACACCTTTTTTCAAAATAAATGCGAGATCGAAGGTTGATTCGCTGAATTATTGAAGTAGGGCCCCTGACCTGAGACCTCGACACCACACAGAGAGAGAGAGAGAGAGAAGAAGAAGAAGCATCAGTTGCGAGCGAGCACGAAACGCCCGGAAAGGCGAAAGGAATGGGGAGCCTTGCCTTCCAGGTCGGGCTGAACAGGGGGAATCCACCATGGACGGAGTGGGGATGAATTGCCGCACGGCGGCTCAGTCGACCTAGTACCAGCTAAAAATGGAAGCAAATCCACGGAGCCAACCGTGCGAATGTCTCCGCAGACGGATAAAAATGCGCTCTTTTGGCCTGCCCAGGTGAGAACAGTGCTATGAAATTATTTCTTGGCTGACTGCAAAGTTGCTTGTGCGAAGGAATCAAGCGAAAGAGCCGAGGAATATATGCGCTGAATTATCCTCGCAAATCCTCTTTGCGAGGTGCCATGGGCGAATCAGGGAGAGGGTCAACCTGCGACCCCCCGTAAACACAGCGCCCTTTAAATATAAGTACTCCGGCTCGCTGACCAGAGCTTCTCTGAGGATTTCACCAGCGGAGGAATCGGAAACCGAGCGGCAGAGCATATCTGCCTCCCGGCTTCTTTTGACGAAGCAAACCCGGGGCTAATACTCCACTACTCATCACCAAACAAATTGGACGAATTGGGAGTGCTGGTCCCAGCGAGAAAGGTTTCAATTTCAGGCTGCTCGCCGCAACGAAAGGAGCGAGAGTAGGAGAAGAAAACGAAGCAAACCAACTGCTCCTACTTTCAAGCCAAGAAGAAGGCGAAGGGACTCTTACCGAGACGAGACGGAATCGATTACTCCGAGCCCCGGTGGATCTGCACTCCGAGCACCAGCAGAGGCGAGGAGGCGGTGAGGCCGGCCTTGCTACCGTTGCGGTTGCCGAAGCAGGGAGGAGGAAACGCCGGCAGCCGGCGAAGTCGCCCTGACAAGAACACGAGCGGAGGAGAATGGAGCCGCGGCGGACGGAGAAGAATCTCGGTCGGTGGCTTGTTGCTCCGTTGCTCGGCTGGCTCGTGGGATCGAGGAAGCGCGAGTGGGAGAGGACGGATTATAACAAGGACGAGCAGTTGATGTCGGGGGCGGGACGATGATTTCGAACGGTCTGAGGGTCACACGTGCAAAGTTGCCGCGAGAGCGTGCGCGGGGTTTGACCCGGTTAATCAAGAGACCCGTTAACGATCCACAACCGTCGCCGCTGCTGTTGCTGTCGTTGATGGCTTGTCTCACCCATTTCACCGACAGGTGGGCGCGGTCGAAGCCTTTGCCACGCATGTTTCACGTCCTACGTGTACGGCGTTGTCAGCAACACGTACGCACACGCTGGCGGCCTTGTCATGGGCAGGAGGGTGCACCTACACTTTCCTTTTGAAGGACTTGAAACTTTTTTACTCCCATATTCTTGTGTTATCACTGTCGGAATGAATGTCATCACAAATACACACGCCGAGAGAAATATCGAGAATATATATATATATATATATATATATATATAAAAGATGTAAACACTGACGACTTAAAAAAGAAGCTTTTAAAGTGTTATTTTACTATATAAGTTGCAATCTCATCAAGATAAGCTAAAAAGACAATTTTGATCTTGTCGATATCTCAAGAAAACGATTGTTCACGAAATCACTACCTCTTTCTGTTCTAATCATGCATAACTAAATTAAAGCGACATGTAGAATGTTCTTTGATCATATCACTACTACTTTTCTAGTTTTAGAAAGCATGTCGCCATACAACTCTGTTAATAGTAGCGTGCTCTAAAGAGGGGAGGGATAGTAAAGTCACACGTACCACCATTTGGAGAAAATGCCATCAAATTGATCTCACGATGAGCTAAATTCTAACAAAAGATGATCGAATGGAGTAGAGAAGGCTGAAGGCTCCCTTTGCCCTTGTTAGTGCCTCTCGATGTCTCAAGGACTGCGATGATCATAAAACATCCCTCCACCCTACCCTTTTATAGGCTGCAGAGGAGTGGCTGCACAGTCCAAATGGCAGACCACCGTATTCTAACTTCTATCTGTATGTATTTTAAAATTGTGTCGCCATATCTGCATTTTGTTTCGTGGCATACATGCGTATCCAGTGTGTGCAGTACATTGACAAGTGTAGGAGAATGCCATGGTGATCATATCTTGAAGCCTGCACGAGCTACTGCTGGATTTTCACACATATCCCCAACGAACTGCTCAGAGATATGCATGCATGATGATATTGTTGGAATATCTGTAGCGAGGTGATGACTGTTGTGCCTGCACAAGCTAAGGTTGTTGCCGCATCTGCATGCATGCCTGCATCCTTTTTCTTTTTCAGAAAGCGTCATAAGTAATTTTTGAATGAATAAAGTATGGATATCATCCTAGCTAGCTATATGCGCATGAATCTCTCTCTCTCGCAACTGTAAGCATGTCGATCAGTTGGCCGCAGTCAGTTGTCTTGCGCTGGCTTGCACTCAGAGATTGAGAGATGCAACGAAATGCATGGCACCATACGTAGTTACAGCTAGCTAGCCATGAGGTTGGAGGCCGTTCGATCGTGTTGTTAATGGCCGTGCACCATAGTAGCAGTCTCTATCACGAACAGAAGTGCCTGCTTTCACTTTCATTCCTCCATATATAATCAGAGGAGTGAGAGGAGATCGGAGCCAGTGACAGATGCACTCGATCGATCGGAGATAAAATAAATTTTGGTGCGAGTCCGAATCAGTGCACTCGATCGACCGGAGCCAGCGATAGATGCACCGGTCGCTTTCGACCGGCATTATTTCCAGTCAGAAGAGATCGAGAAGACAAACGAACAGGCCGTATCTATATTGGGATGCATTGAAAATGGCTCGGAAAAATTTGGTTATTATTAGGTTTCAGAGATTTCCGGCCAAAAATGGAGGTGCAGCTAGCATGGCCTGAATAACTTTCGATCAGGCTGCATCGCTTTGCTTTGCACGCGTCGTCATCCACGCACGTGTGGCTACTCTTGAAGGTCTAGCTAGTGCGGCCCTGTGGCGCCTTTGCGTGCTGATCGATGGTTACTGCTCCTCCAGTGCCATTTCTCTAATGTCTTCTTCCTTTTTCTCTCCAAAAACTGCTCACGGACAGTTAATTGGCCGGTTCAACATCGATCAAATCAAGCCCCTGTCTGTCACAACAGTTAAGCTATTCCTACAAATGGAAATATATATATACTAATAAGTTATTATCAGCCGGGACGATAAGTCGTTCAGTGCCGACGCAAGCACGCACATGCACCCAAGAAAATGGAGTAGAATTGTCTAAACTAAGTCGTGCTGATGACAGCATAATTAATTAATAAAACATTTCCTGTGCTCTAATTATGCTGCCATAAGCTAAGCGTGCCTCAATGCAAACCGTACAGTATTCAGTTTAGCATCCACAGTACTCCTGCTTAGAAATATAATGCGTCGCAATGCGCGCGCGGCTGGCCATACTAATTAATCGATTGTTCAAACAAACCCCTCGTACTTTTCGTAATTGAACATGCACACCCCGTCGCAGAGCTTATGTCGGAGTATCGTCCAACCAAAGGGCGAGAAAAGTCAAATCGTGGTCAACAAAGGCGAAAGGCTCTATTATTATACTTGCTGAGGAGGATTTCTATATATACCGAATGCATCATCCAATCTAAAATTATTGTCATCCACCTACTTCAATTTTGAACTGGCTAGCGACAATGATTTTAAAATGTACTGTAATGAGTAAACAATTAAAGCGTAAGCAGATTACTTAACAACTTAAACAGTGATGATTATATATGTGGATATCCATGCGCCCCGTATGGTGTGCGACAGATGAGACAAAAAGCATAACACGGATTCAAACTATCAACTTCTTTAATTTACTTTTCGCGAAAAGAAAACAAAAGTTGATTTTTTCAACCAATGTGCACTCAATGAAACTTTCAAAGTTTAATAGGTTTGACCCTTAATTTGTGTTCATGCATGGAGTCTACCGGCGAGTTGCGTGGCTACCGAGGGCATTGTTCGGTGTGTCCTACAGATGAGACAAAAGGATCGCACAAAATAATGGAGGAATATCCAATACTATACAATAGAGTTGGACTAAAAACAAATTCAGCCGTTCGATGCGCCCTCGTGACTGATTAGCGAGAAAAAAAACACACATCGTAACTAGTAACTAAATGTCAAATATGTGATTCGTCTCTAGCAACGTGTGTTGAAAGTAGGTGTACTAGTTTATAAAGAAACAAGATGCATGTGTCAGCAAAACGTGTCCATTTAATTTTGGAATTGCTGTTATATTGTTTGGCAAATGGGAACGGACGGAGAAGACCATTTGCGTGTTGGCGACCCATCAGTTGAGTTTACAAGAACCCAACCCTTGCACATATACAATCGACAACTGTTGGCTGCGAAAACATCGGCATCGATCATCGCCTCCCTTGTCTAGCTCACCGGTGATTCTGCCGGCCGGTCTTTTAATTCCATGCATGCTTGGAGTAGCCCAACCACAGGGTACATTGACATTGCTTCTTAAGTGTCCACTTGATATTAGTAACAATCTTTAATTTTAAAACGCAATCGTTTTTATTATTGCTAGAGGAGGGAATATACATCGTCGTCTTCGATCACTGTCCCTGTAGGTGGCTAGTATATGCAGCCTTTGAATTGATTCATCGTTCGGTTATCTATCGATCTCAACTAACCTCTCCACGAGCTGTCGACTGTCTTTATTGTTATGACGAGCAGCTATAGACGATGCAACAACCCTAGTTGTATGGTAGTAAAGCCATACACAATGGCAGACAAGAGCAACAACGAATTTAGACTTGGCCAACAAAAAAGGTACAACAATGGCCAAGTGAAAAAGAAAGAAAAGCAGCAGGCGTGTAACTCGCATTACAGGGTTCTTTGACATTGCTGATAGCGAGGGTTGTTTGTTCAAAGGAAACTTGATGATTGGCTCATCATGATCAGCACTCATGGTCGGTGAGACCCAGAAAGGTGACTGTGGAACAGAAACGTTAAGCTCTTTTTGCTGCAGCTGCAAGCAAGCAAGCAAAGAACCCTTTTGATTTCATGGAGCTGGTAGCTAAGGATAGCACTCCACTAGGATGCTGGTCCTTGTGAATGAGGGCCAGTGTGGGCAGCGCAGACCACAGCGACAATAAAACACGTATAGGCCGGAGATGGATCGGTCCTCAGTCCTCACACCAATCACATGCTGCTACTAGTGCATTAATTTTGGTTGGAATACCAGCAGCATGGACCAGAGGAAGATTCCCGTCTTAATGAATTCGTTGATGCTTTTGACGGAACGAGACGGCAGAGCCGAATTTGTGTTTGGCTTGGGCCTTGGCTGCATTCTGCTTGTACTAGTACTTAATACTTGATGGCCCATAAGAGACGGCCCAAACCCAAGAGATGATCTGCTACTGGATCGAGGGAAAGCGACGGGTGGGTAAGTAATCCATCAATCAGTTTCTTTGCCAGAATTTTCGTGATTTCTCTCTGGGAACTTCTCTCTATCCACATACAAGTATCCTTTGGCCCAACGCAGCAGCAAGGGCCAAATATCAGTCCCCATCTCGCCTCCAAAACGGACCCAGAACTTTCTTTTTTGTTCCCAAGTCATGAAAATTACACGCACTTATCAAAAAAGAATATTAGTATATCATAAAGTTCGGTTTAATTAGACTGGTAGCCGAGACTAGAGCCACACAACTAATTGTACTCCTCCCTTTTAGTTTTCTTTTCTCTAAGAAAAGAAAAGAAGTTAATACGCTTTTGGTAATTTGGTGGTAGCTGTCTGCCTTCGATTAGAGAAGCAGAGAGCCCAGCCCAGCACGCAGCAAGGCCGGGAGCACGCCGTACCGTCCGATCTAGGTTTCCGTTAACCACCTGCCTTTTACTAACATACTGCCCTGCCTTCCACTGACGCGTGGGTCCATCACGATGATGATTCCCCGCTCCCCGGGGGATGAGCACTCGTAACAGTCTCACTGCAAAGTAGAGCCCACGCACCTAACAGTTTCCGCGCGACAATCTGCCACCACGCACCAAACAAAAAGTTACTTATATTTACAATTTTACAAACTTTAAAATATATTATTAATATATCAATAATAAATAATACTTTATAAATAAATAATACGTAATTTCAAATAACATATTTTAAATTTTACAAATAAAATAGCACATATCAAATTAATCCTAATATAATCGACACCACCACCTAGAGCTCTCTGAGTTCTGTGCTGCGCGCATCTGCCCATTCTCCCCACACCGCTCGCGCTCGCCGCCGCCGCCAAAACCCCGACCCGTGCCGAGCCCGCCTCGGCCGTCCTCCTCCGCTTCGGTGATCCGGGCGGCGAGGGGTCAAGCGGCGCGCGCGCGCGCGCGGCGGGGAGTGAGGGATGGCGTCGGAGGACGTCGTGGGCAAGACCAGGGGCGACACCGCAGTCACCACCATCGTCAACCTGGCGGAGGAGGCCAAGCGCGCGCGCGAGGACGTCAAGGGGCCAGACCACCAGCTCCTCACCATCTGCAAGTCGCTCGTCGCCGGGGGCGTCGCCGGCGGAGTGTGAGTTCCGAGTTTCCCGCGCCGATCCTCTTCCTCGTCTCGCCTCGACTCGCCGTCGTTGCCGTCCTCAGTGCCTGCCTGGCTGACTCGCCTCTATTCTTTCCACTAGCCTTTCTAGTTATTACTATTACTCTTATTAGGTGGACGCTTGATCCGTGTTGGCATGGTGATTCTAGAGGTTCAGGGAGTTTCCGTGATGCTAGCTCCGCGATGTCTTGCTTGTTGGTAGGCGTTGAACGATCGTTTTGATCATCTAAGGGGGATTCGAGCGGCTTAAACCCTGCGCGCGAGCCACTCAGATCTCGTTTGGTTGACTCGTTAGTTGGTTGGATTCGCCGAGGAACCACACACTCCCCTCCGTGTTTGTAATCCCATCGTGTCAATAGATTGACCGGAACCATTTCCCAAAAGACTGCAGCTTTCTCAGTCATCTGTTTACTTATTAATTGTCCATTTGTTCCCATACGTTGCACTGGAACGGATTCAGGTGCCTATGAGTGACAGCTAGTAGTAGTTGCTACTAACTGTAGACTAGCTGAAATTGGCTCAAGCGTAAATCCAGAGCCTACCACTTGCTGCATTTTTCCATTTAGTGCTTACATGCATTGTAGTATTATATGCCAAAGTGTTCTGCATGCAGAATTTGTCTATTTTGAGTAGATTCTTTTCTACGGAGATTGAATCTAACACGGGTTCCTGAATCCTGACATATTAATGGTCCTTTGGTTTGGTCGTATCCGACAAATCCACCCAAAAGGAATGACCACCATGCTTTTACTTGTTGATGTTGGTACCCTGATTATTTTCTGATATTATTCACTGTGCTCTGCGTCATTGAGTTTTGTTAATTTTTCTCGTTGCCATCTGCAATCTTTTAAATCGTTGAGATCTGTCACTTAACGCCTACTAGTGTTTACATTATGTGATATATTTGGTTGTTAGAGGACTATGGAGACTTGCTCTTTTCTTCCTTTGTTCAGACTGGGCAGCTAGATACAAACATCTTATTGTAGTTGGCTGGCTTAGGTGGGGCATAATAATTTAGCTAATTTATTTGCACATGTCATTTTTTTAACAACGCATCTTTGAAAAACATATGAAACTTAGGAGCATCGTGCGGTAGGTATATCAGTGAACACTTGCCTAGACCAGTATCAATATCTCTGTTGTTCTGAATCAGTTCTTTTTTAATGTTTCTCACAGGTCACGCACTGCTGTTGCTCCGCTTGAGCGATTGAAAATCTTGCTTCAGGTGAGTTTCTTATGACCTCAGTTTGCTGTTATCATATAATTTATTAAGAAGGGCTAATTAATCTTGGTAAATTCATTTTTTTAATGTGGCACATCTATATGTGCTCTATTTCATACTAATTCATTGCAAATCAGATATGATGGTGGTATCTAAATTATGTGAATCTGACCTCTAACTTAACTTGTATTGGTTTATCCAGGTTCAAAATCCTCACAGCATCAAGTACAACGGCACAGTTCAGGGTCTAAAGTACATATGGCGAACCGAGGGTATCCGTGGTCTTTTCAAGGGCAATGGCACCAATTGTGCAAGAATCGTCCCGAATTCTGCCGTGAAGTTTTTTAGCTATGAGCAGGCATCAAAGTATGTTCTTGTTCTCAATTACTCTCACTTACATTTTCCTGTTCTGCTGCCATCTGCTTGGTATTTCTAGTTTGCAGACCTGTTCCCTGCTGCATGAGTGGACAGTTTTTTCCCTGAATATTGATTAGAAACATTTTTTATGTCATGTGAAACAACATTAACATTTTGCCTCTCTCTATCTTTTTCTTACAGGGGAATTTTGTGGTTTTATCGCCGACAGACTGGAGATGGTATGCTTCTGCTATTGATTTAGTTTTACTTATGCTCGTTTATTACCTAATTGAGATTTGTCATCCTGTTCTTGCACACAGCTTTGTTTCTTGTATCGTGTGCTAATGGTCACTACATGGTTTCATTTTTTTGTGAGAAATAATTCGTAGAGATCATGATTTTGTAGAAAATTATTTAATGGATGGCTTCTCCACTTGCAAAGGGCATTGCGCTTTGCCAAATTCTTTCTTATATCGATGGCCTACAAATTAAATGATTGGTTTCATGTTTGATCTGTGATAGTTGAGAATCATTTCTGAATTCAACACTTTGTTGCACAGAGGATGCTCAGCTTACTCCAGTTTTACGCCTTGGAGCTGGAGCATGTGCGGGTATCATTGCCATGTCTGCTACTTACCCGATGGATATGGTTAGGGGTAGGATTACGGTTCAGGTACTGTGTTGTTTTGTTGTTGTTAAAGCACCATCGGCAACCCTTCAGCTATCTTTAAGCTGCTATTACCTTATATTTCATTTCATTGATTATTCAAATCACATCTGCAGACAGAGAAGTCGCCATACCAGTACCGTGGTATGTTCCATGCACTAGGTACAGTGTATCGTGAAGAAGGCTTCCGTGCTTTGTACAGAGGATGGCTTCCGTCTGTAATAGGAGTTGTATGTTCCTTGTACATAGAGTGTCTTAGTTATATTCTTGTGCCTTGGACCTTGCAGATTAGTACCTACCATTATTTTATCTGTTGCCTTTATGCAGGTTCCATATGTTGGCCTCAACTTTGCTGTATATGAGTCCCTTAAGGATTGGCTACTCCAGAAAAATCCATTAGGACTTGCAAATGACAATGAGCTGCATGTAGTTACAAGGCTTGGGTGCGGAGCTATTGCTGGAACTATTGGTCAGACTGTTGCATACCCTCTTGATGTCATCAGGAGAAGAATGCAGATGGTTGGCTGGAACCATGCAGATTCTATTGTTACTGGACAAAGCAAAGAAGCACTCCAGTACAATGGTATGATCGATGCGTTCAAGAAAACTGTCCGTCATGAAGGTGTTGGCGCTCTGTACAAGGGTCTTGTGCCGAACTCAGTGAAGGTAATCTGGTCAATGGAAACATCAAATTTCTACTTCTAGCTTTGCAATTTTGACGAAATAGTGTTGAGAGAAATTTGTTTCTAAAATTCTGTCGTTGTGTATCAGGTGGTGCCTTCAATTGCCATTGCCTTTGTCACTTATGAGGCTGTGAAGGATGTGCTAGGAGTAGAGATGAGGATATCAGACTGAAGAAATGGAGTTGGCGCTGGCCGTTATCAACTGCTATTTTTGTAGGTGTTGAGTTATGTTTTTTGTAGGCAGGGCGAGTAGACGGATATGACTCTGGCTCCGCTCCATTCAGCGTAAGATGGCCCTCTCAGCCCATGTTGATATGCCCTCTGCTGGCTTCAGGTCCTAAAATTGTTGCTGGATCTTGGGAAATAATAAGTTGGCTGTAAAGCATTATGCATTTCAGCTAACTCATAAAGTCTATTTGATGTGTTGTATCGAGATAAATTCAACTTTAGCGGTATTGTGTGCTGCTAATAGACTAATAGTCATTCTGATGATTTACCTGGTCTCGCTTAAGATGTTGAAAGTGGACGCTGATAAAGTCATTTTTCTGGATGTTTTTACTGGTTTCTGGCTGGTAGGTATGGTCCGTATTCTCATTGCTTAGAAGTATTGGCTGGTTGTTTTCTTTTTTTACATGTCGAAGAAATGCTACTAAACAACACACGCACCGCCGGATAAACGGTATCAACGCCGCCGCGAAGGTCGCACGGGAAAATTCAGTTGGCCGTTCTGCGGCGGCCTCACCACGCCCATCGACCTCGACTTTTGTGGCCCTGTCCGGCAGCCACGACGTGGCAGCATGTTGCCGAAGCTACTGCCATCTTGGCACATTGTGAGGCCCTTGGACGTGATCCCCTATTTTCAGCGATAGATGCCCCTTCAATCTTCATGGCCTCTAAGTTTCTCATCTCTAATATTCATATCATATCGCAGTAAGCGAATTAGAATATGGCTATAGGCTATATCCTAAGCCCTCTAGATGGAATATGCCTCACTCTCTACAGCTGTATCTTGTCTTGGCACATTGTGAGGCCCTCGAACATCATATTCAGTAAAATATCTGCAGTACGTGATAGTAACGTATAACAACTACTAAGTCGTACGGACCTATGGTATTTCATCGACAAGGATTGAATACGCGGACAAGAAGGTCAGTGGAGAAGTGCAGTCCGTCCTCTGCTTATGTTACTACTGTATATGCGGCTGCGTGTAATCGCGCTTCAATCAGCACGCGAATTCGTCCTTTGCAACTCTCACGAGCTCGTTTCTTTTTAAAATTCTGGCGGTGTCAACCTCAGCAAGGAAACTGAAAGCAGGCGAAAATTTTTGTACCAGTAGGAACACAAGAGCACAAGTGCTTGAGATATCGGCCTTTGCATTGTGAGTATCCTCGGAGAAGATCATCACCATGACAGGGACGCCCAAACGTCACCGTCGTTTTCCATGTTAACAATGTGCTTCTGTATCATTCGCGGCGTCCGGTAGGGCAAAGCTGAGGAAGCTCCGGTCGGTCAGCCAGCCATGAGGTCATCTCATCCATCATCCGTGGCGGTCACCTGGTGCAGCGATCTGATTTGTCAGAGAATTAGCTTAGCATTATTCAGTTCAGAGGGTGGACTGATAGATTCTCCTTTCGGCCTTTCCCGATTGCCGCGTTAGCAGAGAACGAATGAGGCCTTAGCTCTTTTTCTGCGAAATTTTTGCGCAATCTCTATGAAAAACCTGCGTTTCAAAGGAGCCCAAAGAGCATAAGTGCAAGCGACCATTTACAAGAGGGGTAACATCCCATTTTGTGAAGCAAAGTTTGTTTTGTGCCCACTTACAAAAATGCATATACATACAAAATAGGAGTACTAAAGGAAAGGTCCTCGCCCAGCTCAGCTGACGCCCTCTTCCGACGGATGGGTCATCGCCATCAGCGATTCTCAACGTACTACCCAACAACGCACTTAACACTAAGCTTGGATTTTTTTTAAGAACACTATGCTTGGATATTTATTTTAATCTAAATATACAAAAGTAATTATAAACGTAGATGTCTACTGCTGTACGTTGCATACAACGCTCATCTTCTTCCCTTCCTTTGCCGGCTTATTATAAGCGAGCCCGGCCATCTCATCGCGTCCTCTTTTGCTGCTGAGCGCGCCAAGACGGCCAGACCACACCAACAGGCGCCCAGTCTCTCCTCGACCGACCTCTTCCTCCCCTCCTCCGTCTCAGGTGAGCACCGCCTGCGGCGCTTGATCCATTTTCCTTCCGTGGCAAGTCCTCGCTCCTCTCCCTCTCCCCGTTGTTGGATGCTTACTAGTGTCCGCGCCGTCCGTGTGGAATCTCAAACTAGGAATTTTAATTCAGATAACAGAATTTGAGTCCAAATGGCTTACTTTGTTCATCGTTTTTTTTCCCCCACTCTTGCTAAGTGGCTAGTAATGATATCTTCTCTTTTCTTTTTCTGCGATCTGCATAGCGTTCTGCTACACGCACTTCACTGTAGCTGTGAGTCTATTGCTTCGTGTCTCTAATATTTCGTCTGGTCCTAGATTTCATCATTTCTACAATAATCTTAAGCAAGCTTATGAGTTGTCTTTTTTTGCTATCTTTTTTTTATTCAAATAGCACAAACAGAATTGAGTTGTAAGTTTTTCTTGCGGAAAATTGAAAAATCTGAAGCATGCAACAGCGGCAACAAAGCCTTTTAGTCTCAAAATTGGAGCAGGCTAGTTTGTGATGAATCTGACAACATGGAATGTATTGAACTTTCTTGTTCGTAATTGAATTAATTGAAATGTTATTGCGCATGAGCTTTAGAGGTCATGTGGAATTTGAAACTATTATAGTTCTGGTGTCTGTTTGTCCACTCCACTGGCATGCGATTTATTGTTTCTAGTTTCTGACGTGCTTATTCTAATCTAGTGCTGCTTCTTAACCTGCAGGTCTGTTGGTCCTTCTAGAGATTGAAACTTGTCTCAGAACCTCATAATTCCCCTTTCATACTTGAAAGTGGCGAGGAATGGATCGTGATGATACAGCTGGATTTGTTAGTGGAGGATGCAAAATTTTGTGCTGATACTTGTAACCCAGTTGATGACTACTACATAGTTTTGATTTCCGGAAGTAAGGCAGCAGGTTCTTTTCATTTCATTTTGGGTTGACACTTGACACCACTAGATGTTTCTTGATTGGAATCGACAAGGCCTCTCGAAACCCTGGATCTGGTGGTGGTAGTATTATCCCCTCAGTCTTTATCACTGGAACACTGTTGGGCAAGCAAGCTACAAAGACACTGCCGTTGGCACTGTCGTGTATTCCAATTTTTCTCGAGCTGATCTAAGATCACTGAAAAAGGAAGTGGGTTGATATGGCCGGAGGTGAAGGTCCTGAAAGTCCACCGCTTGCCCTTGGCCTGGGCCGTTCAGCAAGTTCCTCTGACAATTGCAAAGTTAGCACCCCCGCAGCTTGCATAATGTCTCCATCTTCAGTAAAAGAGACTGATGAAGAGTCACCGATGGATCTTGGCCTCAACTTTGACCTTTCCCTTGGTCATGGTACAGCAGATCATAACAAGAAATCTGCTGGTTCTCAGCATGTTCCATTATCAGGTGCACCAGAATTGGATCTTCAGTTGACTTTATCCACTGGTGCACCTGAATCAGCTGTGACAAATACAGGTATTGCATCAATAAATGTTCATGATGCTTTAGAGACTGTGATGCCTAATTTTGATAAAGATGTTGTCGGAAAAAGATCAGAGCCCTCTTATTGCATTTTCGGACATTCTTTAGCTTCATCGCCACATGCTTCTGAAGAAACCTACAGCTTTTCTTTGCCAATGACCTCCAAAGATGCTGATGAACCTTCTCCAGATGTCTCATCGGCCGTTACGGCGAGTGTGAAAAAACTGTCCGCCTGTACTTCCGGGGTAGTTAACCTCAATAAGCGCAAGGAACATGGAGGAGGCAAGCGCTGCTCATGGGACCAGAAGGGCTCAAGGTTTGGTCTAGGTGGACCGCCATGTGATAAGTTTACTCGGAGGAAGACTGGTCTTTGTGGAGCTCACAGTGCTTTGATTGAGGACCATTGCGTCCGTGGTGGTGGCTCGTTGGGTCCTGCCATTAAACAGTTGACAACCGATGCCAAACCTGATGATGAGATGAGAGCCACTTCGACGAAGGGAGATGCGAACATGTCGAATGGTGATGGTGAAGGTTTCCTGGGATGGTGCGACCCTGGTCTGAACAGTTCTGTTGCGCTGAGCACAGCACCATTTCCGGAGGGCAGGGTCCATGGCCGTGGGCTCTTAGCTTCATTCTCCGCTGGAGCTCATGATACCGCCGGCAGCTCTGAGAATGGTGCCTCAACTTCTGCCCCGCGGACTTGGATGTGAGAATGGCGCATGAGCTTGTAGAACATGTTTCGAATGGTCATATCAGGCCAAAATAATGAGTTGGTGTCCTGAGTTTTCTGCCTCTCGAACATTTACGTAATAAACTGGGTTTGTAAACAGCTTCAAATGATCATATAAGGCAATACTATTATATTGGCATATGATGTCACACATGCACTTGTGTACAAAGTTTATGCACATGCACTTGTGAACATCCTTGCATCATGTTGCGGCTTACCTTGATGTAGTTCAAAGCGTGCGGAAGCTGATAAAAAAAGGGGCATGCAGAGAATTGTCCGATTCCGATATCAGATAGGAGTATCTTACTGTTCGGCAACACCTGCGCATTAGTACTCCTATTCCCTATATCTGCAAAACTGAGCGGGTGTGGACTTGTGAGGCCTTGATCAGTTGACAAATGACTAGGAAGACACATCGCTACCTTGAGACGCTTTTGTAGACGCATGTAAGTATTTCTAGAATCCAGTTGGAACAATTCCTCCAGGGGAAACAGAGCAAAATACCAAATGACGTAAAAACTTAACTTCCCATTTTATTTGAAAGACAACCAAAGTTTGCAAGCTCGTGGACTGAGGGAGCTGGTATGAAACCACTACATTTCGGTCATCAGCGAGATGACATAATACCAGCTCTGATTAAGACGGCTAATTGATATTCGGCATTGAACTACTAGCATACTGAACAATTACTCCGCATGTCAGATTTACAAGATTAAGATTCCTGCATGAAATTTACAACGGTATCACATCAAGGAAACGTGAGCCAATCAACGAACAGCAACCTTTTTCATCTTCGCTGATTTGTGCTTGATAAACAGAAAAGCTAACATGCTTTTAGTGCCAACAGGAGCCTTTTGGATTGCACGTCCTTTAGGTTCATCGAAAGAATGAAATGTTGTCAAATCCTTGGCACCAAATTGGTTCTGAAAATAATGACATGGCCTGTTAAATATCTATTTGTGACATGAAGAAATATAACTTGCAGATTGAGGTCTTCTGTGTAGCATATGTGATAACTCAGATTTATTATGATTTCATGTTAGACCTATATAATAGTACTGTTTACCTTGGGGCCAACCTTTTGCGTAGCATCAGAACTGACACTCCGATTCAACTGCAGAGGCTTGCGCATTGGAGAAGCCGAGCGCTCCTTGCCTGAAACATAAATATTCAAATAGAAACTTCAACCTCTATACACAACTCGGTCAGAAAACTACCTTGGAGCTAACAAGTACTTGCACTTGAATTATCAGATCAAATTGAAAATGGTTATTATCCAGAAGGTTTAAATCACCTGATGTATGTTTAGAAGATACTGTGTCCCCTAGGCTTTACAAAAGCAGATAACAGCAAATTAGATTACAAATACATAAATCCCATTGCATTAGCAAATGAAGAAGAAATAATAATACAAAGTCGAATTTTTTTTTGAAGCTGTCTTACACGAACTTAGGTTTGTCTGCTTTGTTTGCTGTAGTGCTGTTCTCGGATGCTAAATGCCAGGAAAGGGTTTTTGCTGCACCGAGGAAATGAAATACTTCATGTTTGTTAAGTAAGGTGGTATTTTTTTTTAGAGTGTAATGAATGTAGTTTGCTCTGAATTGGTATTGGTAACACGAGCAAAGAAAAGAAATAAGAAGTCTCACCTGAGGGATACGGTCTAGGTTTCAATTTGTGATCAGACTCTGTTTGGTTTCTTTTTTGACCAGCAGCTACATTGGCAAGGAAACATATGATGTGATGATTCAACACCTTTTCTTTCATAATTTTCCATGTGGTGCTTAAGTTCCAAGATATATATTCACTTACATGGTAGGATGTAGTGTTTGTGGTGTTTTATCTCCGCTCCCATCATTTGCTGCTGTCTGAGGCCTTCTTTGTCCGTGTAAACTTGGCATGTGAAGACTTGCTACAATTTTGATCGTAGGTCAGGATATTCCCTCCCATGGTATTGTCTGCATATACTACGTACGCATATCGCATAGATAGGTAGCAGTACCTGACTCAGACGTACAACTTTCATCTCGAGGTTTGAAACTTCAGAAGCTTGCTGCTCAAACAGGTCTGTTAATTTATAGGCTACGGTACCCAGATGATCAACCGCATTGACAACAGCTCGAACAGCATAATCTTTCAAGTTGTCTAGCACCCTGAATTAATTAATAAAATTCAGTTGCCAAAATATCAATAGTCAAGCCAAATACTGTGAAAGTAGGCTAAGTCACAAATCAGAATACACTGCATCTTTTGGTTTTAGAATAACACAGTGCATACTCTTCTTCAGTGCACTTTCCAATAAAAAAAAGTACTCCATTAGTACAGTTGCAGAAATTTTATCAGACTTGAAAGTATACTGTGTAACAGATAAAGGTACGCTGCACATTCCAGTTCAGGCACTCTCCATCCATATTCTATAGTCTGTACTGCCTCTGAAATTTCCCCTGCGCTGTAGAATATGAAGGGGACCCCTTTTACTGGATTTGCATTTAGGACAAAATGTTAAGTACGGAAAACGCCGAGGTAGGAATAACGAATTGCAAGAGCTCAGTACACGGGCTGTTGTCAGAAAATTCCAAAAGTTACAGATAGTACCAAAAAAATCTAGGTGTATATACTTTTCGAGCCAGTGGAATTTGTTTTCTTGTCAGATCTCCATCTCAACTCGCACCTGTTATTGTCCTTCTATACCTATCAGTCTACATATTTAGTGGCCACTCATAGTGGTACAACGCTGCACCGAACACTTCAATTCAATTTCGCCCCTATGCCAAATGACAAGGGACACCTAAATAGCATGCAAGATGCAATTGTACGAGGAACAACCATGGCCCCTACACTCAGGAGGAGTAATTCTTGCGTTGCAATAATATAAGACGCCCGGACCGGGCAATGCAGTAGCCGTAATGTGACTTACATCTGCTTCTGCTCGCTGTGGATGTAGGATTTCTCGCAGTACTCGGAGGCGGAGTAGAGCTGCGGGCGCAGGTTCTTGAGCTCCTGCACGCACACACGGCCGGCACCATCAAAGACAAGAACCCGCCGGCCGGATCCACGAGAGAAATTAAACAGACAGTTACTACTAGGAAGAAGCAGGAACTCTGTTTGTGTGTGTCAGGGCGGGGAGATCTGGGCTGGAGACGGACGGCGGGAATGTAGGCAGGAAGGAGGGAGATGCACGGCACCTGCAGGGCCTTGATGAAGCTCTTGCTGCGCTCCATGGAGGCCTCGTCGACGGTTGTGGGCCCCGCTCCGATGACCCCAATCCAGCCCGCCGCCGCCGGGGCGTGCCGCAGCGGCTGCATTCCTCCTCCGCTTGCTTGGGCGGTGGGTAGCGAGAGGAAACAGACTGAGCAGCAGGGGAGGAGGGGAGACGACGCGGAGAGGGCAAGCCAAGACTCCGTCCGTCCACTGGAGAGTGGAGAGTCTGGAGACTGGAGTGGAAAGGAAGCGATGCGTTGCCAACTAGTAGTACCAGTCGCTGGCCGTGGTCCTCGGAGAAGGAAGTGTACTAGCACGACGAGACACGACCACAGCAGCCAGCCAGCGGTGGGTTGATGGCGACGGACGGGTGCCGCCGCCGGTTAATCCATGGCATGCTGCGGGGTGCGGCCCTGCGGGTTGGTTGGTTGGATTTGGTTTTTAGCCGACGGAGGCTGCGATTTGGCCGGGGAATCAGTAATCCGTGGTCGCTCATGTTCGCTGGTTCCGTTGTCTCGGAGTGACTGACCACGGTCCTCGTGTACGGCAACGGTCCAATAGATCTTGCTCTAGTACTCCGTACTAATCAATGGCCTGCCCTGCCTTTCTCTAATAACTGTACCACTAGAGTTTGGATATTTTTTTACATGAAGTAAAGATGAGTATTACACTAGTGTTCTTGATGAAAATGATCAAAGTGAAAAGGGGAATTGCTGTAAAAATGATCTAGATCATTTGCTCTGCCCGCCGTCCTCGTCGTGACCAGGAGAGCGAGCATGAGACTTGGGATGACTGAGCCGTTCTCCAGTGTTGGTGCAACCATGAATGCTTAGCTTAACGATGTGGATGTCGGCCAAGGCCGCTTCCCCGTGCTGTCGTTCGGTGCGGCACTGCATTCATCAACGCTCTTTGCCGACGCTGTAGATCGATCACGGGAACTCGCCGTGCTGACGCACACAACTGAAGGTCGCCGCTCCTTAAGACCTCGTCGAAATGTTTGTATCACGGGAACTGCACCAGGTAGTGAGCCAGGCCGATCGCGAAGAAGAAGAGCGGTGCCTCGTGCAACCCCATTCGGGCGCCCAGCAGCGCGCCGACGAAGTTTCCGACGACGGCGAGGTGGCTGGTCGGGTTGGCCACCTTGGAGAGCCGCCGGTCGCCGCCGTACGTCCACTGGCCGTAGATCTTGAGGTCGAGGCAGAAGATGGGCGTCATGAGCAGGTACCAAACGGCGTGGTGGAGCGTCCACACCGGGCGCGGCAGGCCCTTGACGAGGTAGAGGCAGGCGATCCACGGCGCGAAGAAGAAGTTGATCCTCCGTCTTGATCGTCAGCGTCGGCTGCAAGTGGTATCGTGCCTGGTTCAGCAGCCGCGGCGGTTCAACCTTCACCTCGGTCGACGGCGCCACGCGGACGACATCGCCGTCCACTCCAGCCATTTGGATGCTCTCCTCCTTGGTGGACGTGGCGGAGCTTCTTTAGGGCCAGGGGTGGCTATGGTCCCCTCTTAATTCAGAAATTTCTTTAATAATGTACTATATATCAAATTAAAAATACGAATAAATGCATTAGATTTCTTCATCTAATAACATTCTCTTCTTTATTGGCCCCTCCTGCAATGTGGTGTTAGAAATTGATCTCCACCCGTTTTGGTTCAACGGCCTTAATAGACCCTTGACCTAATCGCGCCCTGATCGGGGGCGCCCAGCCCATTATGGCTGGTGGGCCCCTGTCGCCAGTGCCACAATAAATAGAGGTGGGGGGCCGGCCGGAACTCATGAGCTAAGTTCATCCGTACCGCCGCACCCCACCGACATCCCAAAACCCGATCTGTGAGGGAGCGCCACCGCCACGACGACCGCCGCCACCGAGAGATCGACGACGTCGCCGTGACTCCAACGCCACTGCCCTCTTCACCGACCGACGCTGCCCACGAGCAGAGGACCGCACCAACAAAGGGCAGATGGCCGGATCATCTTCCTCGACTCCGGCGACCGGATCCGAAGGTATTGACCACCTCCGAACTACAGATCTATTACCGACACAGATACTATCGGATCTACACTCCTAGACCCAGAGAAAAGATTACAACATTGGCATCAAAGCCAGATCTAGGAGTGAATCCCGACGAGTATGGAAAAACTCGCCGGAATCCTACCCGCGAGCAAAGATCCGAAAGAAAAATTGTAGCCACGGGCTACATTGTGACAGACGCCTAGGGCTCCGCGAAAGAACCGCGAAAGAAACGCGAAAGAGAAAGA
>BCLF01000012.1:281926-308411 GCA_001602275.1 Zoysia japonica
TTCAAAAAAAACAGCTCAACTCAAAACCCAAGCATAATTCCAATTCCTTCAACAAACAATTGAGCATTTGACATATTTGAGATCCCAGGAACTTGGCGATTTGATATACTCCATCCGTTCAAAAATGTGTCATTTTTTACTTTAAAAAATCATATTCGACCGTCTTATTTACAAATTTTATGAAAATACTATTTATTTTATTATACTTGTTTTATTATTAAAAAATATTTTAAGATTGGTTTGTTTCTTTATGTATTTGCACATTTTTTTAATACAATGAAAGGTCGAATATGCTGTCCAAAAGTAAAAAAGTTAACATTTAATTTTGGACGAACGGTGTACAAACCTAATACTGGTACTCCTACCAAGGTAGTGGTGGTGCACGTTGGAGAGAAGTGGAAGCTCGGTCGGTCGTACTACTGGATCTTGGATGTCATCAGGCCGCCGGTCGTACTGGAGCTTCTCAAAACAGAGTACTGTAGAAAACGAATCGCATTTCGTTTGATTCATACGGCACCACACCAGCAGCACAATTTTGGATGGAGCAAGTTTAAAAAAAAAATAAAAAATGGATGGAGCAGGCTACGACGGGATACTGGTTGGAAAGAATTCCGTAGACTGATGTAACGATGTGTCGGCGTTCTGACCACCGCACAGTAAATATACGATCGTGGAGATGGTATGCCTTTGAATTTGATATGGCCTAATCTGAGTTAGACTCAAGGAGATTTTTACCTGGTTCGGACCACCTGAACGGTGTAATACCCTACGTCAGGGAACGGATTATCTCAACGATAATGTTACAAGACGGGATTCTCTCTTCGCGAGAGGACTCAGAACGTGGGCGAATGAGAGTGCTTGCTCGGAAAGGTGCAAGGATATTCGGGCTCTGATAGAGCTCAAGTTTGTCTTTCGTGTGTTTGTAGCTGTTGCTAGTAGTGGTGTTCGATCGTTGTCCCTATCGTTCCCCGGGCCTCCTTATATATAAGAGAGGGCCCTGCGGTTACAGGTAATGGGCCCTACGCGACCCTGCCGTCTCGTCGATAGGTGGACCCTTCCGTCATTGTCGCCATTATTTCGTTCCGTCCAGGCGTGGTCATGACCCGTCGCGTCGTGCACCGCGGCGGGTACCATGATGCTCGTCCGGCGCCACTGCGCCGGCTACAGTGCTGTCCCGTCGTGTCTGACAGCCGTCGCAGTTTTCTGCTGGAGTGTCGCCGTGGTGAATCTCGTCCTGTCTCGTCGGGACGGATGGCAGCCGGTCACCAGAGTAAATGTACCATAACGCGGTACCTACCTCCTGGGGGTCGCTCCTAAGGGTCGATCTTCGAAGGCCGGAGTCTTCGCGCCCCTACGCGGCCAAAACATAGCCGCCGTAGGTCGTCGCTGAGGGGTCGGAACCCGTGCCGTCCGACTCCTGACTTTCACCCGTTGAAGTGCGATCTGTTGAGTACCCGAGGTACGTGATCCTGACACACGATGACCAGTTTCTACTCTCACACGTACTTACTAGTACGTACTCCAGTATGAAATTTGCCATTCAGTAGTACTTTAGTAGAATGAAATTTGAGTCGGAAAAAAGGATTGCAATTTCCTTGGACTCGTTCATCTGCTCTATAGTCCTGGACTCGGTTCGGTGAGCAATGCGTAACCTTGCTGTTGCGCGTGCTCCTTGGCGAACGCGTAGTATTTCATCATCATCATCATCAGAAAAATAATGTCGCAGATGGCACTGACATCTCACAAACAAACACAGAAGCTCCTCTCCGAAGGCAAACTTGGACGATACAGCACCGGCAGAGAGCTGTGCATCCATAGGTCCCTCGTTCACTCGTCAGTTCTGAACAAACCAACCCAGAGCTATCACTCTATCAGCGGTTTTCAGAATGTCGCCGTGCCAACAGGGGTAATAGAATCCACGGAAATCATTATATTTTCTACGCCAAGATTTGATTTTGGGTCGTAAAACTGAATGCAGCAGACGAATCCCGACCTCGCGAACAAGATGACACTGCCCGGTGAGAATCTGGGAGTCCGTCTGCAGATCTTGTCCGAGGGCTAAAACTGGATGGTACCGCACAAAAAGGAAAGCGGTGCATCCCCAGGTCCCTCGTCGTTTACAAAGAAAGACGACGGCAGATTGACGGCAGAACAAAGAAAGGATCAAGCGAGACGAAGAAGACGACGGCGGCCGCTGAGACACAGGAACGCAGCTCGTTCTAGGGTTCGCCCGGGGTTGGGTCGTATAAATAGACGTTGAGGGAGCGGCAACCAGATTGTTGGACCCGGGTGGGCTGCAGCGCAACGGCGAACCGGACCGTTTTGAGGCCCAAAGCTTCTGAAGAAACAAACAGCCCGTCCATCACGCTAGTAGTATCATTACTAGTACAACACAATGCTGCCGCCATTGTAATGATGGCTTCTCTTCTTCTTCTACCTCTGGACGGACCTGATTGGGACTGACATGACTCGACGAATCACGCTAGCGAGCTGGTCGGATGGAAACGTTGTTTGAACAGAGCCGAAGCTTTTGACTCCGCCCAAGATTTGGTGCTTTCTTGCCTAACTCTACAGAGCGCTATCATCGTTACAAGTAGCAAAAGCTCTCATCTGGTTCGATTTGCCAACCCGCAGTTAGTCAAATCTTTCGGTTACATTTGCCAAGCTGCAGTTAGAAAACGTATGCAAGTTAACAAGAACCTTGACTTGAGCAAACTCAAGTGTTGGGACCCCTTCGCATCATCACCGGGCACTTTCCGTTCGAGAGTAGACCCAGAAGGCCTCACTGCAGCTCCTACGTTATCGGCTTGCTAGTACTGGAGTGCTCTACTGTCAGCAAACGTAGGAGTACCCTGAATACAGAAAGATCGATCATCCAAACCTGAAACTGATGCCTGGCTGCCTGCCCGGTTCGGTTCGATTACTGAAAATGAAAACGAGGCAGTTTGTATGTACTCCTGTAACCATCGCACTGATCTTAGGCTTACTTTGGATCGAAGAATTTTTTTTTATTTCTACGTTTTTCGAATTGATTTCTGTAAATTTTTACACAATTTCTACGAAAATCCAAGCAGTAAAATGCTCCGACTTGAGCTGACAGACCGATCATGTCTCTGAAACTCACCAACCCCAACTGATTTCTTCAGTCCTGTCGCAGGAACTAATCCGGTCTTTCTTTGACTGGCATTGTCCAGCCCGAATAATTGCAGCACTGACTCCAAGTCGATCGATCGAGAACTGAGAGGAGAGGAGATGAGTGAAACTTAGCAGGAATACTCAACAAAGCAACCAGGGAAAAAGGCTGTAAAAGTGGGGAGTCGGATGATCCATCGAGTGCGAGAAGGAAGGCTCTCAGGCTCTGTAAAATCTCCATTCTTGCTCCAGTCTTCCTTCATCACTCGATCAACAGCTAGCAGCACTGAGATGCTTCCCTTCTCCTGGAGCAGCACGAATGAAGATGACCCTCGCTTTCTCTGCCAACGAGCCCCGCCTTTTCCCACGTCTTTTTTGAAGCTTCTGTTTCTTCCTTCCTTGGCGCCTTGCTTGGTGCTCTGGCGTCCTGCCTGCACCCAAGTGACCATGTAAGTGGAGTAATCGCTGTGCACGGGGCACATCGCGCCCGTGCTCCGCCCCCCGCGCCACGCAGCAAATGCCCCGCCCCGTCCCGTCCCGTGCCCTCAAGCACACCACCACAAATATTACGCCTTTCTTTTGCGCGTGTGCCCGTGAGACCGTGACTCGCTCCCCGCGACGTCTCGTTTCGCGCTCCGGCCGCTCCTCCTTCCTTTCTCGAACCGCACCAGTTTAAAAGCCGCGTCCGCGTCCACGACCACGACCACCACCACCAACACCACTGCACCACAGCAGCAGCGCTACCAGAACGTCCCGTCCCCGTCACGGCACACCCACCCCACTTGACCCACCCGGCATCCTCTCGCCGCGCCATGCAGCAGGTCCTCCGGCTCCTGGCCGCGCGGCGGCCAGGGCCACACCGCGCCGTGTCCACCATCACCGCGGCGGCGCGTTCCGAGGTCTCGGACAGCGAGCCGGAGGAGGAGGAGGAGGGCCCGTTCTTCGACCTCGACTTCTCCTCCGTCCGGGCGTCCTCCAGCTCGTCGGGGTCCGACGAGTCCTCCGACGACGCGTGCAGCTCGGAGGCGGCAGAGCTCGACTTCGTCATCTCCCTCCACAGGAGCCGCTCCGCCTCGCCCTGCTCCCACGAGAGCACCCTCCTTTTCGGCGGCCACCCGCCGCCGCTCCAGTTCTGCGCGTCCGAGCCTAGCGCCAACGGCAGCAGCGGGAAGAAGAAGAACATGCGGACGCTGAGCTTAATCGGAGCCATGAAGACGAAGAAAGCAGCGTTCTACGGCGGCCGCCCCAGCTTCGCCAGCAGCACGCGCTCGTTGAGGCTGTTCATGGAGACGGAGTCCCCGACGGGCGACGACAGCGCTCCTACGAAGCCCACCAAGCCGTCGGGGGACGTCATCAGGAGGTACCTGACCAAGATCTCCAGGCGGATACGGAGCGTGCGCCCCCGCGGCCGCGCTTCCGGCGACGCTGTAGGAACAGGAGGAGGAGGGCTCCGCCGCCTGAGGAAGAGCCGGTCCGCGTCGGCGGCGGCCGTCACGCTCGCCACGCCGTCCCGCCGCGACGACTCGCTTGTCGAGAAGCAGGACGGCATCGCCAGCGCCATCGCGCACTGCAAGGAGTCGTTCCACCGAGGTATGTTTACTTCTACGTTAATTAGAGAAGCTTCAAAAAAAGTTTACGAAGTGATTTGCATGGGTTGTGCAGCGTCCCTGTCCGAGTGCGACTCGTCTCTTTTGCGGTCACGGAGCGATCCTGGGAAATCCGAAGATTCATCGTAGCTCCGCCTCCGTCCGACATTGTTGACGGAAGAGGGTCACTCGTCACCCCTGCTCGCACGCTGAACACAGTAGCTCCAAAATTCAGCGAGGAAGAAAGTGATGCATGTCGAGTACAACTACAACATGCGGCGGCTGTCCTATTCTAGACAGAGAAATCTTCTTTTGAGTTTGTTTATCCTTCTTTTTAGTTTGTTTATGAGAGTGTGAGTGCGTGTTTCACGACCTTTGGCTTAAGGTTTTTGTAGCTTTGTTTGGAGTTTGGACCGTGGGAAAAGAGCTCTTTTTAGGCTTTTCTTTACCCACCTTGTCCGCTCTCATGTGTGCTCAGAAGCGTGTGTGGTATTTCTTCTTTTTGTGAGGTTGTGTGATCTTTTTAATCATTATACATACTGTATTTCCTAGTTTTGTTTTGTCTAACACGGAGTGTTAGCAGCAACATGACTTGGGTCTCTGCTCTTTGACCAGTGGAGGAGGCTTTCTGCTTTGAGACAGAATGGTGTGAACTCTTGTGTGTGCTTGTTGTCGAGCCTAGCTAGGTGATTACTGTGTGGCGCGAACGCCATTACTCCATTAGCGAGCTCTTAAGCAGGAGGGTCAGGAGGAGAAGGCTCATCTCCGGCTCATGTACTGCAGGAGTAAGTAATTCATGGCTTTTACGCAAGCAAAGCGAAGGTGATGGATGAGGCCACAACTCAGGTGTCAATGTCTCATGCAGCTATGGGGAAAAGAAAAGGCTGATGAGAGGAAGGAAAAGCTCGGTGGCCCTTTCATGGCGGGCGTCGCGCCACGATGACGGCGAGAGGAAAAGCACGTACTAGCACGATTGGGGTTGGCGACGAGAAGACAAAGATCTGTGCGTGATTCTGAGGGTGCCTCGGGAACAATTTCCTTTGCTTTTGGCGCTGCTCCTCCTCCGCCTTCGTCGCTGTTGCCTGGGTCCTTCCTCTCCCTCCCTCCCTCCTTGAAAACCCTTTCTTCGTTTACCTCCCGCCCAGCCCTGCTGCTTTTTGCACTAGGGTCATGCGTGCAGTGCAGACAGTGCCCAACCAAGCCCAAAGCTTTGACGCCGCCGGTTGTTTTGCTTTTGTTTAGCTCGGCCTAATCCTGCCGTAAAGACACTGCGTAAGCAACAAAGCTACCCAAAGGTCCCCTCCTGCCTCGCCGTCAGCGCTGTCAATTCTCAAATCTCGATCACCGTGCCCCAACCCCTCTCAATCACCTCGGCGCTTCACTAACTAACTAACTACTACTCCTAGCTAGGGATCAGGGACTCATTGCGATTACATTAAAGAGCAGCGGTCATTCAACGCTGTTGCTGCTGCTGCTGGTGGTGGTCAGTGATGGATGGTCAGTCAGGTACTCCTACCGGTAGAAGGATCATTGCATCGCATGCCTCCTGGATGAGAGGGATGGAGTTCTTCACTTTTACCGATGACAAAACTGCATTCTTCTGCACAAGCTCGCGACTGCAATGATGCTCAGCCACTGCTGTACTACTAGTGCGCCATGGGATGGGGGTCCCCGTCAGTCTCCTGGAGGATGGAGGGGAGACCCGGAAAAGCAGAGCGTCACTTCAGTTGTGGAAGAATCAGGTTGGACATGCCGTGAAATTCTCTATTGTGCAATTGACACAGAAGAGCATGTATCACGGCAGCAGAACAAGGCAACTGGGAACCCAGCAAGTCTCTCGCTGCAGAACAGAGCACTGAATCTGGCTGGATACCCTTATCCTGGACACCGGCCGGAGGACACGGCGGGTGTCGCAGGCACACAAACACAGTGGATTGATCGCCTCAAATAACCCAGCAAATTGTTTGCATCCTCCTCGAAAGGGCACATCCCTCGTCTCCCTTGGAGTTTTGAGGGTTGGTTTAGAGTCAGAGGTGCACGAACAGCACAGCAGTTGAGAATGTAATCTAGATTATAATCTATAATTATATAATTTAGATTATATTTTAAAGATTATAATCTATGTATATCTGTTTAAAAGTTTAAATTATTAATCAAATTATTCTTTTTATTTGTATTAATAAAGTATTATGAATGATGGAGTCCACAGATTCTACCTGCAAGATCAAAGAGGCCATGGATTTTTTTTTTCAACTCCTCTTTTCCTGCCGCATGGAACGGACGAAGCCAAAAGAAGTTCTAGTTTTTTCGCTCTTTTTTGCTTTCCTTCATCTGGGAGCGTGCTACAGTAAAAGAAACCAGTGGTGCTGCATTGAGTCAACCGCTGGACTTGTTGCTTTCACAGTGTTTCCCTCAGCTGACTCTGATCTTCATCATTTTTCATCGATGCATGCAGTCGATACGGTGCATGAATAATCATGTTGGAGAAATTGCCCGTATATCGGGATCTCACCCAGTTATTTGGACATTCTTGCCATGGATACGCTTGTCTGCTCTTTCATGAATGATCCTCTTGTCCACGTGCTGACCATGCTCCAACCAAGGCGTATTTTTTCAGTGTTACTGTACTATGAAGGATGAAGCTGACACCTGACAGAGATGATCAAGGCGGCGGTACCGAGACGGTAATCTCGATTCACAATGCGTGCGAGTTCAATTTACGAGTATTAGAGCCTGTTTGGTTGGTGCCTAAGCTAAGCTTGCTACGACTAAGATTAGTGTCATAAAAAGTGTGCCTAACAAAATTTTAACTACAAATATGATAAAGTTTGGCAACATAATGAGAATATAATATATAAAGTAAAGTGCTATAAAAATGTTGCTTGTCACAGTTGTGAAAGTGAACCAAACAATAATTTAAATCTGTGACATGACTAAATTTAGTCGTGACAAAATTAGACACTAACCAAAACAGCTCGTTATTCATCCTCCAGACGACTATGATTTTTTTTCACGAGCTCTTATTGGGCTTTATTTGGGGCCTGGTTCTCATGATGGAGCCTGGGCCGGTGGCTGGGCCGGTGGACATGCTGTCACAGCCACGAACGTTATCGACGAACATCAAGGTCCTCCGTCGTAAGAATGACGTGATAAGCGATTTTCAATTCTAGCACTCCAATCTTGGAGGAGCACTATTCTAATAATGAACTCCAACGGCTACATTCATCCGCCGACACAGAGGTTGCAATATATTATCTTTTCTAAAAAAAATATCCTTGACCGTGTATACATTTTCCGAGTTTGTTAATGTCACCAAACAGTAAATGGTCAAATGTACGAAGCATACCTTTGCGTCTAGCTGCATTTAGTGAACCAGTCTCATCAATTGAAGAAGAAGGAATGAACGAGTCGAAATTTCATAAAACTACAGCTAGCTAGTTTTTAAAACTTTTACAAAATTACAGATTTAAAAAACTATTTCATAAAACTAAACTACAAATTTAGTATATTCATGTATCACAAAACTATATATTTAAAAAATTGTATCACAAAAACTACATATTTTATGAGTGGTGTATCACAAAACTACATATTTAAAGAGTCATAAAATATGTAGTTTTGTGATATATCACTCACAAAAATATGTAGTTTTGTGACACTTTCTAAAACATATAATTTTATGATACATAAATGTATTAAATCTATAGTTTTATGAAACTGTATATTAAATGACAGATTCTACAGTAAACCGAAATAAACATAAACCGTTCATTTGCATGGATCTCGATGAGTAAATAGTTCTTTTACCTCTTAGAAGGTAAAAGCTCTATCATTAATTATCAGTTATTATAATATTTAAATTAGAAAGAAATAAATGAGATATGGAAAGTGGTGCGTGTGACAATTTTAAAAACTAAATCCATCGATTTTGGAAATAAATACCATTGACCGAGTTACAACCAGTGGTCACGTTTTTTAAGACACATGGTCAAGTTTATATGGGGCAGAAGTTTTTTAAATTTGAAAAAAAATTAAATTCAAAAATAAATTGAAAAACAGAAAACAATCAAATCAGTTGATAAACCTGCATCGTCTATAGCACCAATCTAGTCTGTACGTTAGGTAGTACACGTGACAAGATTTCGTGCTCCGTTTTCTAAATTCTAATCAAGATTTTTGAGCTGACACATTGTTATTGTTAACTTTTAAACGTGTCAACTCCTTTTGCTAGGTCCTTTCAAAAAAAAAACTCCTTTTGCTAGGTAAAACAACAGTTGGAAACCATCGGCTGAGGAAAAATCATTGGAAATCGGAACAGCATGATCGGCGGAGGAAAAATTGGCAGGTGGCGATAATTACGGACAGTACTGGAAGATTTGGAATTTTAATTTCGTATTCTCTTTATTTTTTTTACAAAATTCGATGGCTGATATATGATTGCATGCAATAATTCATCCATATATACTTCATTTGAAATTTCTCATTCACATTTTGCAGTACATGTTGACAGCACAGGAACACAAATCAAATAGTTACCGGGGGCTTGAAGTGCCTTTGATCCTCCTTTAACTCTAATTTTTCGTTGCTGCGTTTCTTTCCCCCAACAGCACATAAAGATCATACGAGATGTCACCTTAATCACGAACGGGACGTGACACACGAGTCATTTTCCGTAGGAATGCCGTCCTAAACAAGAACATATATAGGTAAACAATTGACATGACGCCATGACCACCAACCTAGGACTATGAAACTGAAGACGGTCAAATGTACACAGTACAGCATCTCGTCTAGTTTCAATGTATCACCAAGACGTACACACCGACCTCTCTTTGTTTATAGAATAACAACTACTGTTGCTGCTTCTAATTAAGAGAAGAGAATAATCAAGAGAGACAGCTCGAGGTCAATGTGCAGTACTGGCTCTTCACCACAGACCACGTTGTCCCGAACTACAGCGACATCCGGCGTCCAAGACCGTCCTGTTCGTCCTGGTCCTCCAAAGAAACACCGACATCGTCATCGAATGGCCCTGCCAGGAAGTCATCAAGTGGATACTCGTCGAGCAAAGACATATCCACTGGCCACAGGTTGCTCTCGTCGTCCGGCGTCTCCGCGGCGCCGCCGTCCACGATCATGGGGGACGCCTCGTCCGACATCTGGAGGGAGTGCTGGTCAGGGGACGGCGGCTTGTGTCGCGTGGTGCCGGCGAGCGAGTTGAGCATGGTCGGCACGGCGTGGCAGTGCTCGCCGATGTAGGTGACGATGAGCACCTCGGGCTTCTCCGGGTTGCGCTCCACCAGCTTGCGCGCCATGCACGCCTTCATGCTGCTGCACTTGTAGTATCCCCTGCAACTCAATTTGACCATTATCGGTTATTATCATCAGCCATGCAAAGTTGTGTTCCATCGACCGATGCAGTACGTAGAGTGAAATGCATGGAATGGAAGGCTACCACTAGTTGGCTAGTTTTGAACGTACCGAGGATACGGCGATCCCTTGATTGGCTTCTGACCGTACTTGCGCCATGCCCACAGGTCCGTCGAGACGCCGCCGTCGGCCACCGGCACCTCGCACACCACTTTCTTAAGCTGGCTCTTTTTGCTGCGTGCATCAAATACCTTTTTAGAATATATCAACTGTGATATATTTCCTTGTTGGATATGCTGTGATACAAGTGTATACTACCTTTTTTTAGGCCTGGGAGCGTTGCGTCCAGCCTGCTTCTTCGACTGACCGGACGTCGAGGCAGCCGGGAAAGAGATGAGCACCTCGTTGCCGTGCGCACGCTCACCGGAAGTCGGCGTGATCGAGAACGGCAGCTCGTGATCCAGGTTTAAGTACTCCAGGCCCCGCATCGCGGCCGCCGGTCGCCCGAGAAACGACTCAGAACCGGCGTCGACGATGGGGCCAGCCGCCTCCTTGTGCCGCGGCGGTGCCACCGCCGACCGAGGCTCTGCTGCTCCCGAGCTGCTGCTCGCCGCCGCGCCGCAGCTCCTCACGACTGCCTGCAGATCCCAGTCATTCGAGGGCTCCATCTATCATGTGATGAGCAATGCTTCAATTTGTAGCCAAGGAAGCAATGGAAATCAGGCGTGGTTGACTTTGGGGCGAGGGGGCGTGTGTTAGTATGCGTATATATATAGTCATAGACGACACGGCACCTACGAATCAGTAGTGTTGTGCTAATGGCGGAACCAGCTCCAAAGTCAAAGAGCACGGCGCGCTGGTGCAGCTAGCTTGCTGCTTGCGGCATTGTATACTGCTAGTGCGGGGCACGAATGAGTGGAACCGATCGATTGGTCAGTTCATCAGTGGATGGATAGAAAAGGGGTTTAAGATTTACACGTAATGCGTCAGTGGACTTGAACCGGCCTAGTTTACCCCGTTTTCACGTGTTGTATTTATAGCTTAACAGGTGACATCCTCGCGACGGAGATGGCACTTGTCGCTTGACCAAGACCTCCGATCACAACACAGTTGTTGTTTAGAGAGTTGAACTTTCTGAAACTCAGAAGACAGAGAGAGAGGATGGGAGAAGACGAACAATCTGGCAGGGTGATGCAATACGGAATAAACCTGGAATCATGCTCTCTAATTCGATTTGTTTATGTGCAAATAACACCGTTGACAAACGAACACGATTATTTCCTTCTTTAGGGATCTGGCAACCAGTTTGTTTTCCATTTGACTGCCCAAATGTCAACTGAGAGAGAGGGAGAAGCAAAATCTACAGAAAAAGCCTTTTGATTATATTAGCGTGCATGACGAGCCATGTCCCTCTCGGCCATCGGAATCTCTGCAGCATATGCACGCGGCGCGGCGTCAATGGGATCTAGGAATGCTACGCGAAGACGAAGCTGTTATTTTATGAGTTCTCTTGGAGATGCCGAGCCCAGTCGGATGTAAGCCATGGCGTCCTTGACTATCGGCCGCCGATCGATTCTGCGGTGCCGCCTACTTGGATTGCACCGTGCCGGCCGGTGGTGCGTGCGGATGCGGTGGGCACCGGCCAGCCGCCGATTTGATTCTGTGTATAGTTTCATGCAGGAACAATTGGATTTGGCACTGCCGTGCCATGAACAATGTCAACATGTCTATCGGCAGAGCAGAGGGTCACAAAGCTCATGCAAGGTAGTCATGAAGGAAATTTTCAGGACCGAATGGCACACGCCTGCCAATTGGATAGTGCAGTGTGGATACTGGCTACGGCCTACGACGATGCAGACGTGTTCCCATGCAGTAGCGCGAGAATAAGATGAGTGGCGCCGCGGACTCATCTTCATCCAACTTGAATTCTTGGACCCGTATCCTACTCTGATCCTCTGATGAGGACGAGTGTTGAAGAGACACCCAAGTACCTTGAATCCTAGCTCGTGATGGAGCAAGAGCCACACGTTGTGCATTCCAAGGGAACAGTGTGAGCCAACCTCGGCCGGCATCAGGAGCATCGGCCAAGGCAGGACCGTGTATCCCAGCAGCAGACTGCAGAGCAGTGTTGAATTCCAGTGGGTTTGACTGCTTTGTTGGGAAAATGGAATGAAAAGCAGTTGTTGAACAGGAGGAAACCGCAAGTGCTATAGAATAATTACTTGGAGTGACTCAGACTGAGGCATCGAGGAAGCTTGCTCTGCTCGTCTATTGCCCGTGGCTGCCTCAGGCCCTCAGTCAGGGGTGGATACAGGGATATTTTGGTGAAACTTGACATAAATGACACAGCATAAATCGTAGCAAAACCACAATTCATGATTTCATGTAAAGTTGTAACAGCAACCATAAAGAGCCATATTCATTGATCAACCTGTATTCTTCATTGCTCAACATGTTGAGTTGCATAGCTGGGTACGACAAAAAAATATTACACAGAAGCTAAGAAAGAACACACCTATCCTCCTAAGCTACTGGGAAGGAAAAATTTACAATTATCTTTCCTTTAAGGCTGCATTACGTATGGCGAAACTCAGGGGGAAAAATGACACCGGCCTATTGGGCACAAAACCGGTCTGCTTTGGGGGGAAAAAGGAACCTTCTCTCACAAGTTGCTATTATTCACACTGCAACAATGCTGCATTCTTTGAACTGTCGTCGATCAGCAATCCTTCGGTACCACCTTATTTACAGGGAAGGGTCAGAACTCTGGCAGAACAATTTCTATTTTGGACACTGCTCCCTGAACGACTCATCGTTCCAAGGAGCGCAATTGCTCCTTATCTTCATGCCACGTCCTCAGCGTGCCATCTAACTCAGGAAATGTAGCTCGAACAAGCAGCTCGAGGAGTTCAAATGCTAGCTGCTTCAAGCAAACTGGGGACTGCAGAAAAAAGAAAACAAATACAAATCAAGGATCAGAGAGCTAGATCTGTTTCTGACATATTAGCAACTGTATGTAGTTTATAATTTCCTACAGCACCTGATAACTAATTATGTTAAATCAGCCTCTACAGTAGAGTAACCCAAACTGATACTGTAGAGTAAGCAGATGAAAAGAGTTCACACTAAGAATGCATTCCACACTCCACTAATGTTACCTGGAGAAAGAAGAAAATATCCTGAGCGCACCTTTCATATTCCTTTCGACCAACCAGGCTCACTAATGAATATGGTGCTTTATCTACACAGGAAAAAAAACAGTATGATAGTAAGCAGCTGATGAGTCTGTTAATTACAGATCATTCAGGCATAAATTGTGTGCTAGAAATGAAGATCTACAAGGAAGCAAAATAAAAAGTAAAGATAATATGAATCGTGATTAACCCTTCAGAATGGATAGACAATTGCTAAGTACTGCCAAGTTCACCTATTATCAATTCACGGACAAAATTTGCACGATGAGCAGCTTGTAGCCGTTGTTCATAAGTCAGATTGTTGTTGATGCCATTGTTCTGAACACCAGGAGGTAATGCTGCTTGTCTCTTTGGATGTTTTGTCAAGAAAATTCCATCAGGCCAGAGAAGCTGTACAGAACAAGAGTAGCCTAAATCAGAGAAGTGTCCTGGTCAAAAATCTGTTAACAGCAAAAAATATCTAGCCACATAAAGAAATGGGAAAAAACGTTTGCAAAAAAAAAAAAACACGTGCCACTTACCTGTTCAACACGTTTAATTGCAAAAGCAACTATCCTCCCCTTCCTCAGTAACTGGATTTTTTCAACAAGCCAGTCATCAAATGTGTCTCCCATTCCCAATTGCAGTATTTGTTTTGCTACCCAAAATGCTTGACGCCTACAAAAGATAACCATGCATACAGAGTTGAATCCACAAGCGGAAACTGTTTATAAATGCAAATTTTAAAAAATAATAACAATGGGTGTGAATCAACTCGCCTGATCCAGCCTCCATCTTGGAGCTGAAAAACCACATCAACAAGATGAAACAAAGGGACACTAAGATTTGGAGCCATCCACTGCAATGATGTAGGTTCACAGATATCTATCAGAGAGGCTACTAACTTAAAATAAAATACACAAAACGAGAAGCGGTATATTGCTGAAAATGCAGGAACAGAGCCTTAAGAGTAATGAGTTTTCTTCTGTATAGCTTATTCTTCTTAGATATACATTAATATAATCCATGGTAGGGGGTGACCCCCTACTGTACATCTCTCAAAAATGAAAAAAAAAACTGAGTTAACAGAAACAATTACAACTTACATCATTAGGAGTTAGTGAGTAACCATCAGGCTCAAAAATTTGAGATGTGTCATCAATTGCACTTGAAAATGGTTTCTTAGACTTTCCTGGGTTTATTGAGAGCGAGTAATCATTCTGCTCTGGGTCACTTTCAGAATTATCCTGAGAAAGATTGTCAGTTGTCTTGCTAACACTAGTTCCTAAATTCTTTCCCAAATTCCCTTTCCTAAATCTCAAACCATCATCCCGAGTAAAATCTGATTCTTTATGCCCAGAATTGTCTTTATGTTCATGCAAAGAAATTCCATAAATTAAATTTCCACTCGAATCTTCTGCAGACCTCAGTGCTTTTCTATCTTTCTCATTTGATCTTTCATCTAAACGGACTGCAACATATCAGGAAACAGGCATTAAATAATGCCAAAATCGAGGGATTTCAAGAATAATCACGGAACTTTAAGGACACAGGTACCTGACAATGTCTGGATAACCGAGAGAGAATCTGTGAAAATATATGTCTGCAATCAGGACATTTTCCAAGTTATTACGTGGACTTCATAAACATTGAGCTGATAAGAAAAATATAATGAAACTAACCTGTGAATCAACACTTAAAAAGTCCCATACTTCTATACAGCTCGAGACAATTGGAATCTGAAGCAGCTTCTGTAATGTAGAGAAAAGATGATAAATGGTTTTTCTTAGCTTAACAGCCAAACTTAACAAGATTCACATCACATCAAGAAGCATGTAAAACATTCTAGTATAGAAAATGTTTACTTCAAGTTTAGCGACAATAAAGAAACAGTAGAACAGAACACAGATCACATTGATATTTAATAAAGACATAATTAACAAAAGCAGATTTCAATGATCTTCATGCCATGAGATGACAAAAAGAAAAGAATCATATGTAACTTTAGTAATTCTAATAATCACGGCCCCTTTATAGTCCTAAGCCAAAAACTATGATTTTTCTCGGTTTCTTGAAAGATGCTTGCAGTTTTGGACACTAATGAAGCCACCCTTAGAGTACGCCTTGAACTAAGCAGGCCCAAATAAATAAGTTCTTGCATATACATCTCAGTTCTAAAACTAGTCTTTTGGTCTTTTGGTGAAATATGGAGAAAATAAAAAAATATTAACTAGAGTATGTTCAGATAGACAAGATATACCTTCAAATATATATCAAGCAGTTTACATCTCTCTTGTACAACAGGAACCTCTAAACCTGATGAGAAAAAATGCTTTGGAGGCAAATGAAGATTGTACTGGGCATATTCTTTTAGCCGGCGATGCAACTCTTCAAAATGGCGAAACCTAATTAAAATGCACAATAACCACACGCAGATAGTAAACTTAGGGGAACAAATCATATTTCAAAATATTTTCATACGGGTCATCAAGCAGGAAAAAAGCTAGAACATATTCACCTCCTTTTGATTGACCAACTATTACCATTGGCATCGGTCACTGAAATAGAATATACAGCAAACATGCCAGACCCACTTTTCACAATGCTAGCTCCTACAACCTGGATTAAGCAGAATCTAATATAGTTATGTACCATTGATAGTTATGTGGAACGATGCAGATTAAGTGAAAGTACAATACCTCACATCTTAATTTTAAATAAGAATCTTCCAGCACATTAGCACCAAAATAATTCGATGAATAAGAAGAGTTGGTTGATGCCAATGACAAAGACGATGCATTTGCACTACTACGCATCCTAGCCATACTTTCCACCTCGGTATCATCAGATAGTCCATTCATCCTTGAATTATTTGCAGATGAATTCAGAATATCTGAATCATCCCCAACCGAGAGAGATGATGTCTCTTCTTGCCAGACAGGAGCCTTTAGAGCATTTGACCTTGACCTTTTTCTTCCAGAAGAAGTTCTTGAGACTTTCAATTTTCCAACATGACTTCGATTCTCCTTTGTTTTGTGGAGACCAGAAGATTCAAGTGGGTGGTGTATATGTGATGAGGTGGCATTTCCTTTGCTTTTGCTGTCCCAAACTCTGGTAACAGGAGAGTCTAGTCCAGTTACGTAGTTACTTTCGTCACCCTCAGTGCTGTATGAGCTGTCACTCTCCATTCCGAAGTCTTCTGAGCTGGGATGCCCTAACATTTCTGCAGACAGACTTTTATGCAGATGGTTCGTGCCATTTGAATATGTAGGTGTAGTCGAGTGTCTTATGAAATGTTGGTCCTCAGAAGAAAAAATTGTCTGCTTTTGAGGAATTCTATGATGATGAATGGAAGTGCTGCTGGGAACTGAGTGCTGCACTGAAGGAGCGGAGCTTAGAGGCGGCACTTTCGCACCATGTTTTATGTTTTCCAATTTGTAATTCTTCCCCTTTGTCCACATGTTCTCGAGGTGCTCAGGTGCTAAAGCTTGATGCTTGTGGTGGGAGCTGATACCCAAGGAAGTTGCCCGGTCCCTCCCATAATTATCTCTAGCTGCTTGGTCACTATCTTTGTGATTTGATGGAAGACCATTATCAGTGGAAGTGTGGGAGCTGATACCCAAGGAAGTTGCCCGGTGCACATGTTCCAAGGAAGTTGACTCAAGCGGATGTGAACTACTGCTCAAAGAAGTATTTGGGGATTTTAGTTTTACAGACAGATCTTTACTTTTATTGGGTTGAATATCTGATGCTTTGGATTGATCCTGATGAAATTGAACAAGTTCAACACCAGGACTTGAGTCGTCTATTAGTGCAGAAAATTCATCTACAGATGGCATTGGAGGTTCTCTTGGCTTAACAGTTGTAGCATCCTCCAAGCATTCTGCAACTCCTTTCTCTGCATTGCCGGCCCGAGAAAGAGCCAAGGATTCAATCCGCTCATTTATAAATCTGCAAAATTTACACCTCAATATGGTGACACTATAAAAAAATCATATGAACAAAAAGAATTAAGCTTCTTTTTATTTTTTAAGAAGCATTGAGTTATCACCTTGGATTTGCTAAGTTCACAACAGGTCTCAAAACTGCACATGCAAGAAGTTCTCGGGCTGTATGTCGGAAAAAAGAGCACTGCAAGTCCTGGGGCTTCACAGTGGCTGAGATCAATCTATCAGAAAGACTTTGTAAGACCTGGAAGGTAAAAAGAAAAACATGTGTTACTACAATGCTCAACTTACCAATAACAATCTTATGCAAGCAACAAATTAAGACATGAATTAAGAGCTTTGTTATCAAGTGTGATAAATAAATTATGACTTAAAACTGTAAAACGACATACATCAAAATAAGCTTGCATAATTTACAAAGGTAGTTAATGTTCATATATTTATTGAACCAGCACTTCATCATGGAAAAATTACTATTTTCTTGTACTTGAATAGAAATTATGTACACTCAATGTTTGTTCTATGTGTTTTTAGCAGCATCAACTGATCATGTACTTCGATCCAACATCATGGTTCACACATGAAACAAGGTCCAGCAAGTATTAGAAATGAAAAATGCAACAAGCATACGAAACAGGACGGTAATTAAATATAACACAAACATTAGTGATAGAGTTCCTTAGTTACACATGAAGCTGACTGTTTATTCAATAAGCCTCACCTTGTATTCGGCACTGGCTGAAAATAAAGCAGGATGCAACTTATTTTCAGCCATAAGGGTCATTTTCAGTTCAGCATCACGATGCTCTGCAGAAAGTTTAACAAACTTTTCTTTCCCAATCTTTGCTTGGCATAAATGATAAAGCTCCAAGTTCTTGCATATAAGATCGACCAAATCCCTGAAAAAAGGAAGATGAGGCTTTAATATAAGGCACACCAATAGTTTACACTGTCCATGTATTTATCATGATGAAACAAGATCGCAAGAAGTTTACCTAGTTAGCAGGCTTATAAGGTTAACATTTCTTGCTCGGGCTGAAAACTCTCCAAGGGCAGCATTAACTACATTGATGAGGTCTTCTGGACCTTCCTTGTCAGGTGTTATACGGGAGTACCACAGATCAGTTACCCACTCTGTAACAAGATGCCTTGTGAATTGTTCAAATGCTGCTTCAACTGGGGGCGAATTAACCTTACTCCTCCATTCTGATCTTCCATCGTTTATAATAGGAGGCACTTTCTTTATCTCAGTACTTTTCGTTTCGACAAGTGGAGGACGGGTATCATGATCACTGGTAGTTGTGGCCTTTCTACGGATGTCATAGTCAAGTGATATGTAGCGAAATAAAACAATCAGGGCTGTGGCAAATGGAAGGTTAATCCACGCCGAAGAACTTGTCACTGCAACAGGGAGGATCGGTCAGTTCGCAGAAATATGAGCATGGGACAATATCTTTATGACTGGCTGGTTCAAAATATAAAATTGTCTCATAACGTAGCCCTTATGGAACCCATATCAAATTTGTGCCTATTTGAGCATACATTATCGAAATGGCATGTTTTGGCTTATCTTCCTTCAATGTAGACTTTATGATCCCGGTTTAGCTACAATTAATAAAGTACATTTCAGCACAATGCACGCCTTGTAAATCTAACTTCTACTAAAGGAGAGGCATTGTTAATAGACTGCCATTGATAGTAAATAATTTAAACGCGAAGTTTTAACATCCTAAATAAGTGGCCGATCACCTGGGTCCTGACACAAGAACAACCTACCTAAAGACAAGTCCAGTGCCGTGTATGAACCACCCTCATGCTAGAACCACTGGAATATACTAACTCTACAGGTCCACAAAATGGGCAAAAAGTTAGTGATTCAGTATGCAGGCAGGGTGATTGCCGAAAACACGAAGTCTCATCCTGAATCTACGCCACGAGCAACCAATATAAACCCTAACCACGGGAGGGCTGACGGAGAAATTCGTCGACAAAATCACACGTATCCTACTGGGAAGCAAAGCCAACAGCTAGTAACAACTAGTGCTAAACTAGGATTGGGGGTTGGGGGTTGAGGACTCACGGGACATGAGGAAGGCGAGCCCAAAGGCGAAGACGAGGAGCAGGACGGCCCGCTTCTTCCCCTCCTCCGCAAGGTCCCGCAGCGTGCGCGGCCTCTGCGCGCCACCCGCAGTTTCCATCGGCGGAAGCTTGGCCGCTCGGCGGCCGACCTCGAGGCGCGGGAGCAGGAGGAGGCGGCGGCGGTGGGAGGGGCGGCCGGCCTGCTTTTGTTTCGGGGAACGGCCGCCGGCCAGGAGGTGGGGACGTTCACTGTAACCGAAAATGTCTATTTTCCTCGGTTGGTTTATTATACTCCATTTTTTTAAGCTTGTGCTTTGCTTTTAAGCAATTCAAATTTGGAGAAAATGATGATGACGCGCGTCGCCCTTTCCAACGAGGTGGCTCTGAATAATTTCTGTAAAAGTTCATTCAAATTCCAAACGAATTTGTATTTGTAGTTGAAACTGCCAGTAAAATGGGTAGCCGCCGGAGCTGTATTTGAAACTGCCTGCCGATTTACTGGTCCTAGGCACCAAATTCTTCCCGAAAATATGCCAAAAAAATTCTTCCAGAAAAAAAAATGTATACACGAGTCTAATCGAGCAGGAGAAATTCCGTCACACTACTACACGTCTCTGGCCGTGATGTTTTGTCTGGTCCATTCGGCGAAAATGATGCGGCCCAGTATTCATGTTCCCGTCGGCGAAAATGAAGCCCAACTAGAAGATGTCCATCGACACACCGTAACCGAACCGTTCCAATCCCATCTGGGCTGAACCTTGTGAACCAAATAGATATCACATTCAAACTTTGTTCTTTGCGATTTAATTTCTTTTGAATCGTGCTTTATTTCAAATTGGATTTGATTGAATTAGATTATGGTTTTTTATATAAAAAAAAGCCCCGTATCACACCTTGTCACCTTGCGCCTTTAATTCGATTCTGTAATAATTTGCTTCCTCTGTCTGGCTAGTCTTGACTAGTAAGCTCGCGTCAGACGTCGCAGTCTTGACTTCTACTACAGGCAGGAGCCGCTCACAGACTCGTCTCTGCATGTCTGGAGCAGCAGGAGTTGGTAAAACGTCCATCGCACCGCTGTGACGCTGTCTTGTTCAACCCCTTCGCCTCAACGACGGCGACAGCGTCTAGTACTTCCACAGAGATCGCGGCCGTGCCCCGGTTCCGAGAAGGAGCCGGCAGCGTCTACTTCCCCAGATAGCCGCGACATTGCCTCGCTCGTCCGCCGCGCACCACCGCCAACGCCAAGCATGGCTGCGCCACCATGAAGAACCGCGAGAAATTGCAGGCCAATGTACATTAAGCAGAGAGACAGAACAAAGAGAAACCGAACCAGTATTGAATTCTCCGTGAATTCCAATTCCAATTAGTTGCATCTTAAGTTTTTTTTTTCAATTACTGTAACATTGGTGCAACTAGTATTGAATGTTCATTGGTAATTCCAATTAGTTGGCATATTTCACCAGATACATGGACGGAATCTATCCTCAGTCCAAAATCTTATTGCAGTGCTCAGTAAAAACATCAGGCTGCACGTCTCATGCCGTGGGCATCGTGTCCGAACAGCCCCGCCTGTAGCACCCAGTCCTCGATCATCACCTGCGCGGCGCGGCCGTTGTCCGCCGGCACGAGGTGTCCCGCCCCGTTCACCACCGCGTACGACAGCGCGCCGTAGCGCTGCACGTAGCCGGCGAGCTCCCCGTCATCGACCCGCCACACGGTGCGGTCGGCGTCGAGGAACGCTTTCAGGCCGTCCCAGTCCACCTCGCCGAGCCACGCCTCCGTGGACACGACGCCGTCCCGGAGGTCGCGGATGCCCTGGTACAGCAGCACGCGCGTCCGGCGCAGCAGCGCCTCCACCTGCGGCTTCACGCTCTTCATCACGTCGGCGTGCATCGCGGCGCCCACCGCGTCGCTGCACTCCTCCCACGCGACGTCCGCGCTCGCGCCGAGCGCGGACTTCGCCTCCGCGCGGTTGAGGAACGCGCCGAGGGGCGCCGTCCGGTAGGGGCGCTGCTTCGCCAGGTCGTACAGCGTGGCGAGGCCCGTCATGTTCTGCAGCCGCGCGAGCACCCGTCCCCGCGCGTCCGACGCCTCGCGCCAACGCTCCGCGCGCGTCAGCGACACCGCCTCCGCTTGGAACGCCTCGAGCTCGCGTTTCTGCCGCGCGTTGATGAGCCCCGTGAAGTACGCCGAGTCGGCGTGCGTGGCCACCTGCGCGACCGGGTGCGTGAGCCCGTTGCCGATGGCCACGCCGCGGAGGTTGACGCGCATCCGCTCGGGCAGCGTCGGGTTCACCTCCAGGATGTGCGCCCCCGCCGCGGGAACGTACTTGCCGGCGTAGCTCTCGCCGGTGAGGAAGAACGGTCGCGCGCGGAGGCTCGGGTCGAGCGCGAACAAGGACTGCAGCGCGGCGAGGAGCTGCGCGGCGATGACGGACTGGTTGGTGGGGATGGCGGCGGGGGACGGCGCGGCGCTGAACCCGGTGCCGAGCGGGTTGTCGATGAACAGAAGGCCGAAGCGACGGTTCCACGAGAAGGGGTTGCGCGACAGGGTGGCGCCGTCCGGGGTGACGAAGTAGGGGCCGAGCTCGAAGAAGTTGGCCAACAGGCCGGAGCATCCGGGCCCGCCCTGCAGCCAGAGGAGGAGCGGCGTGGACGCCGGTGGCGTCACCGGGTGCGTCGCCTCGTAGAACGCGAAGAAGAGGGAGGCGTTGACGGGCGGGATGGGGAGGTACCCCGACTTGGTCGGCCGCGCAGCGTTGGGGAACACAGCTCCCGTTGCCGCGACGGCGACGGTGAGGATGACGACGGCGAGCAGAAGGACGTGGTACGGCCGCGACGGAGCCATCGGACTAGCTGAGCTGAGCTAGTGGTAGCTCAGTTGAGATTTGATTACTAGGGATGCGGCTTGCCAGCGGCTCAGTGTCAGTGTCTGCCTACGTACGGCGCGGAGCAAGAACCCGGAGGATGACGACGTGGAAGTTACTGTACACCGAACAAACAAGAAGCTGGTAGCTAAAGGCCCTTTGGCGGACCTATTTTTTAATTCACTCTGGATTTTTTGTGAAGTAATTTTGTGGTTAAAGTAAATTTTTAATTTATTTTTGATTTTTATGTGAAGTAATTTTGTAGTTGAAAATGATTCTCTTTGATTTTTTAAAATAAATTTTAGAATCCGAAAAAACTAATTTTTTTACTTTCAATTTCTTAATTTATTTCAGGGAACTTCATAAAATTAAATAAAAATTATTTCTTAAAAAAATAGTATTTATCAGAGCTTTTTTATTCTACTGGAGAACGAAAAGTTGAAAGATCTGCCAAACGCCTCTGAGGTTTTAACGGGGGCACTCCGCTTCCGGCAAGGCGACTCGTGTCGGCATATAAATACTCCTACACGTATAATCCTGCCGGCTAATACGACTATATATAGAACACGATGGTCCAGCTCTTGACGTCGCGATGGCGATGGCATGGCATGTTGCCGTCTTCTATAAGCACGTGACGTCTCCTCGTGGTCCGTCAATGGGAATGGCCGTCGTTGATTGTCCACCGGTGGCGGAGGATAGATGGCACATGGACGGGACGGAAGTGGCAAGTCGAGGACCAATTCAAGTGATGGACCTGATGGTAAAGGAGGGAAGGTTTTTGTGCGTGTCTGATGGGAGAATATAACCGGATCAAGATATAAACAGCCTCAATATTTTTTACCGAAATCGTACAAAAATTTCAAAAAAAAAAAGAAATTTCTTACATCGCAAAGAGAGCACGAAAAAATATATATTAAGATATGCACCAACTAGAGCACACCAATACTGACTTCGTATGCGATCTCGAATAACTGCGTTCCCGTAAGACGAACTGATGCATAAGTCTTCCGTTTTTTGGACACAGACGGTTACCAATTATCCAAGCATCGGAGAGGCTACAAATTTCCAGACCCGACAACATGACAACAAAAAATAGAACTGATTCTCCAACAGAAGAACAAAAGTATTAAACTGTTACAGTTAGGTTCACATAGAAGTCATCATACAAGCAAGAAACAGGACACATGCCAAATACCACCTAACTGAGGTACAGTTTCTTGGAATCCTAGCACCGATGATAAGCATGCAGAGTGAAAGCTACACGATGGCAGCTGCATTCAACCAGGGCATCCAAAGATTTCTTCACTGCCTCCCGCGGGATTTCGCCCTGTTGGCCTCCTCCGGTGTGGACGGGAACAGCTCCACGTACCTCGTCCCAATGGTCATCTTATCCTTGCACATAGCAGTCTTTGCAACTTCAGCGGTTGGGAACTCAACAAACGCTTCGCCTGTAGCCTTTCCATCTGGACGGTACGCAATGTGCACATTCCCCTCTGTCAGCTCATACTCCACAAAGAACTTGATGATGTCCTCCACGGTGGCAGAGTAGGGAAGCCCACGAAGCTTCAGCACCTCAGTGTACTCCATACTGCTCTTGTCTTCATCTGGCTTCCTAGATCTCGGAGGTGGTGAGGAGCGACGGTGCTCGTCAAAGAAACCGCCCTGGTTCACCTCATAGGCAACAGCATTGTAGTACTCCTGCTTCTTGCATCTGAACACCTCAACGTACCTCCTACCCATGTTCTGTCTGTTGCGATGCAGTGCAAATTCAGCTTGCATGCTTGTCGGGAAGACGACAAAAGCCTCACCGGTGAAGCGGCCATTCTTGTGCACAAGGAGGCAGTCCACTATGTCCAGCCCCACAAAGAACTTGCAGATGTCAATATCAATGCAATCAAAAGGGAGCCCTCGTAGTCGGACCCCAGGAAAGCTTTGCATGCCAGTGCTAACCCCTGCACCAGGTAAATTACCACTGAAGGGCTGGTAGCCAGCGCTGCTGCCCATTCCTCCGAAATAGGGAGGGCCCGGTTCCATCATCCTGGCCCTCTTTGAGACATCCAGAGAACTCCCTGCGTTCACTGCGAAGTACGGATTCGATTCCATCATCATTCGTGGCCTCTTTGATCCCTCGTACCCATCCGAAACCCCCCAGCCTCCCATCATTGCCCTTCATAAATCCACAGTCCCAGAAAAGAGAAACGAAAAGGAGAATAACTCCCCATCTCTCAATCCCAATTTCACAAAATAACCCAAATATAATGGTAGCTATGCAGAAAATAAACATAATGCAGTAGACGTCAATGTTGATAAACAAACAAGCAGCTGTTTAAATAATAGCCCAATGAAACTATAGAGGCAAATTATAGCTGTCTAAACTATAGAGGCGCTCATAATAAGAATGCTCAAATTATAGAACTTACTAACATACAGTACAGTTAAAGAGGATGCTCAAATTATACTGCAGAACTTACTGTTAACGTATAGTGCAGTTATCCAAAGGAATCAGAACTGCTAATCAAGAGAATTAACATGGCAACTAATATTCTATAGGGCATGCTAGACCAACGATGGTGTTCCGGTGCCAAATAATTTTCAACTGAAATATTACCTAACAACAGCTTAATGAAATCACACAGCAGTACAGCACCTGTCCTATGTTTAGATCGGTGCAAAACATACGGCTAACTAGATCGCACCGGTAGCGAATTTTGCCCCAGGGAAAGCGGGTTAAGATAGACTCCCCAACATTTCAGGCAGAACCAACCCGCAGGTATCAGCTACAGCAACGAAATGAAACCAATCCACGATGAACTAGACTGACGGATTGGGTGGCGCCCTAAAGCAAGCTACGGAGATTCCACGGCTCACAGCAAACAGCAGTTCCTACGGAGCAATCATGGCTCAGGCATCGAACAATTTGAGAGGAACGAAATCGTCGTAAGAAGGAAGAGATGCGCGGATGCGCGTACCTGGATCTGGACGGAGGCGTGCTCATCTGGATCAAGGCCTGTGCGGCCGCGGTCAGAGAACTGAGCGGCGGAAGTCGGCGAGGCAGACGAGGGGGGTCGCGCGGCTGCGGTGGTCGGGACGCGGCGGCCTCGAGCGGCTAGGGTTAAGGGAAGATGTCGATGACGATGACAGTCTCTGTTATGACGGGCCGGTAGGAGGCGGTTAAGAAGTTGGGCCGTCGCAAACGAAGGCCTGACTAAAGAAAGTTCTGGAAGAGCTGCTCGTCCTCTACGATCTCATACTCTTACTTTCCAAATCCTTCCCGAAATGGAAATAAATCGATTTTAATTACCATAGCGTAATTTAGACAGCATTATTATATACTGCACCAACGTCTCAACAAGGTACGAAAGATGTCTTGCTTTCAGTTTTTGATTTACAATTTTCATAATTTAATAAGCTAACAAGTTATCATAATATCACAACTAAAAAATCAGGAAGAACACGAAAATTTCCATTAAATTTAATCAATTAATCAGTACTGCTAGTTTGATTTTGCAAGAAGTAGCATCATTTCGGCCAGAACAGAATCACTGATGGCGCACAGTTGACAACATATCGAAGAGAGGTTGTTAGGGCTTTTTAGCAGAGCTCTCAGCTGATTCTCAAACAGAATTTGAGGAGCTAGTGATTTTTGTCTGATTTATTATGTGAAGTGATTTTTAAAAATAAACTAAAGGATTAATAGCTGTAAAAAGCAGCTCTCTCTGGATTTTTTTTAAAGTGATTCTCTGTCTAATTCTAATTTTAAGATTTTATCAGAAAATCAAAGATAATCACTTTTAAAATTAAAATCACTTCAAAAAATCAAAAATAAATAATAAAATCTGAAGCTAAGAGCTTTAAAAAAAACTCTTAATATGAACACGGGCCGACACTTCTTCCCGGCTAACCCAGGAGCAGCAGCAGCCACAAATCTAAAGCCGTGAGTGTCTACTGATGCTGTGGCACAACACCAACTTCATAGGCCTGGAGTACCTCACTTCATAGGGCACAGCACCAACGTTCCTATGACTGTTATTGCCAGTGCCCACTGATGCTGTGGCAGCAGCAGCAACAATGCCGTCAAGGGACCTCGTGTAAATGTCAGCATCTGATCCTAATCTTAATAATGAGTTTCTGTGGGTCCGTTTGGTTGATCGAGCCAGGCTCGTGAGACAGGCTTATTATCAGATTAATTCCGTACACGATAGTTTATTTGATTGGTTACATATAACGAAACAGATTAAAAAAAGATGATGCCAGATAAAAATAGAGAAAAATAAATTATTTTAATATTTAACTTGTGCAACAACACCTTAATAACATCTATTTTAATTTTAT
>BCLF01000012.1:345307-364777 GCA_001602275.1 Zoysia japonica
GTCCCCGTACGCCGCCCGCGCAGCTGCGGCGGCGCCGGTCCCACCGGGACCGGCCATTCCCGCACCGGCAGCAGCGGGCGCCGCCGCCGCCTTCCCGTGGTGCCTCCGCTCCCTGCGCGCCACGTCCATGGCAGCCGCCACGCACGCGCTAGGGCTCTGACGGCCCTCGCTGCCCCCGCGGTGCCGGTGTTTGGGTTTGGGGTGGAAGCGTCAAGGGAGAAGAGAGGGAGGGATTAGAGAGGCGAGGAAGGTCGGAGAGAGGGAGAGGAAGGGGAGGAGGACTGGAGGAGGCAGGCTCTACTCGGTACGCGCGGTGTTTGGGGCGCCGTGTTTTGGTTGCACTAAAAAATGGTCGCTTTTGGGGGTTGGGGCCCTCGTGTGTTTGCGGCCGCGGGGGAGGAGAAGGCCGGCGCCGCGTCGGCTCTTTGTCCCTTTGCCGCGGCTGGATGGGGGACGGCTGTTTGTTTTTCCACCGTGCCGGCCGACTGTTTTCTTCGCGGTGATGGATTAATGGCCCTCCCATTGCTTCTGTCGATGATTTTTTTAAGCAGTGACCATCTTATTTTCAGTGATATAGTTACAATTATATTTCAGCTAGGTAGTGAAGTATTATTTATGTCAAGTGGTAAAATATTGTGTTATTCTTTCATTAAAATGCACATATGTGCTATATTAAGATAGGCTGTGCGAACGTCGCGCGTATGTCATGCAGCTCGCAACATTGTCTATCAGATTTCTCGTAAATTGATGAAAAAACATTTTTTTTTAACCGTAGACATGTCGCCGCTGTACTGCATAACCGTGGCCACGTCGCCACGCAATGTTGGATTCATGTGGCCGGAAGCGTCACTCAATCAGCGCTCAGCGCCGAGTCCTCGTCCTCGCAATGCATGCATCAGCCGGAAGCCCCTGGTTTTTCTCCCACACACATCTTTATCAGCCCAACGGCCCCCCCAACGATGCTTCCGGGACCAACTGAAATCGGACGAACACGTCGCCAGCACGTCGATGCCGTCAGAGTCAAACCCAGATCAATCATGCACAGGCATCGGAATATCTCAACCGGCGGCGATACCCTGTCCATCAATCGCCGGTGCCTCGCGCGCTTGGCGCTTGCTCCGGTGAGAACAAGGACACTGTTCCATGAATTCTCTGACTGATTTGGCAGAGGGATTCAGTTTGGTGGGGAGGATCCATCTCGGCGCTTAAAAGTTCAGAAAATAACCACCGATCAGAGGACCAATCCAACACAGTGACTCCATGTAGTACTGGTTAAATACTGAATGAAATGGACATGTTGTTCTTTGCCTTGTTGTGTTCCACCGCGCGCTGAAACTGAAAGCAACAGCAGGCATGTCTCTTGCAGCCGCGCGGACAGAAACGTCCATTTCACGGTTCAGTAGCAGCATCGATCCAGGTTCCAGGAGCAGTAGCTGATATTTGAACAGGTTACCTGCACAATGATCGAAGCTCCTTTGCATGCCATGGATTACGCCCAAACACGGCTGGTGGGCGATCTCATTGGGTGTCTCCCTCTCCCTCGCCACAGATCACCATCATTCGCGCTCCTCCGAGATAACAAAAACTAGTCCTAGCAAGCTGCTGATTACTAAGTACAGTGCAGTTCTGTGTTGGTTAACGGCTATTGCCCATCCATCCATCCAAATCAAGCTTTCTTTCCTTCCCGTTAATGGCCCCCCAACAGGTCGCGATCAATCAGGGTCTTGATGGTGTCACTCGACAGCAACGTCTTTGTCCGCATGACGTTGACACCTTGATCATCTTCTTCTCTTATAAATAAACTTTAGAGGATTTTGTAAAGACTGATCGATAGCTAGCTTTGGGTCACTGGCGTCACAGTGCGTTTGCCAGTTTGGGCCATCAGCCAGGATCAGCTAGCAAGATTGATATGTCTATCTGTAATGTCATCAAGCGTTCAAGGTTGTCATGTAGCATGACATATGGTTGTTGGGTCAATTTAGGATTCAGTTTTCAGAGAAAAAGGAAAACATTTTACAACCGGGGATATATTAAGTTTGGCTTCAACTGCAGTTGGTTGGCACCTAATTGTTTGATGTTGTTGTTAGCAGTAGTTCTGACGGAGGAAGGGCATGCCTGCCTACGCTGCGCGTGAGGATGTACCAGTAGTAGTCCAATAATTGGGCGTGATGGTCCGTTGGACCAGCCAACTCTTCTCGTCTCTAGGTAACAGAGCCAAACAGATCAAATGCATGCGGCCAGATCTTCTCCCCTTGGCTCTTGCGTGATTCAATCAGGTCCATCCTTCAATCAACTGACAAGTAATCGACATGACAAAAGGCACTGCTTGGTCCGGGATTTTTTTTACAGTGCTGCTAGCACAATTTTATGTTCAGTCGATCGATCTGATATTTGCAAAAAAAAGGAAGCAATGTTGCTAAAAAAAATTACCACTTGAAGACATCTGCGTCCCCTTTTGTCTGCTGCCTCGAACCAGAGGACGGCTGATCCGATAAAAGCAGTCTGTATGCACACTGGAAACTGAAAGCTTCACTCGTTCGTTCAGCCACACCAATCCGCTGTCACTTGCCGTGCAAAGGTCGACGTTGCTTCGATCGAAAGCTCAAGGTTCCTGACGAACAAATTCCTTTGCTTTTGAAGACGATACCGTCACTCTAACCAAATAATCTTTGCCTTGGACACAAAGAATGCGGAAAGCTAGATATACAGAAGAATTAGGACGTGAAGGGCCGGGGATCACGAATCTGGACAGGATACATGCGGAGTATGCGCTAGCTGCCTGCCTCCTAGCTCTGTCTGCTTTAGTATCTTCATCAGTTCATCACTGCTCCGCTTTATTCGCTGGAATTTTTGAAATTCCTCTCGATCGCTTCGCTTTATTCTTTGCATATACACACCGGCTGGTTCTTTGGATGATAAGACCGCCATTCCGGGCTTTCACTTTCTCAGTGTTACTATATTAAGTACACTGCGTAGGTTCATATCGAAACCTATGAGGTCATGGACATTTTTTTTTCCTTTGCTAAATAAAGATATCCCTTATTGTTTGATTTAATTTTGAAGTTTCTCAAGTTTTTTTTTAAAAAAAAGGGTTTCCTGCACGTCGTTGCCATCAGCTCCTTTGATGATTGAAGGCCCTACTTGCCAGCAATATTCTATGCTGGAACACTGTCATGTGGAGTACGGTATATTTGTTTAGGACTCACTCCTCCAGTACTCGCCTAATAAACTATGGCGACGTGGAAAGGAGGCAAGACATCCTGATCATGTTTGGCCGCGTATTAATGTGCCTGCCTGCGGTGCACTGCCAGCCTTAGGATTAGATATATCGAAGCGTTTAGTTATTAATTAGAACATGCATGCATGCGTTAGATTAGATGGTGGCTTGGCTCGGCTTGGTTGCATGCACGATCGACGGACGACCTGCATGATGAGCCAAATCGCACGCGGAGCTCCTTGGATTTATGTTTCCATTTCATAAAACAAGTCAAATCCATAGCTGGGACACATAATTAAAACTTCGTTCGTAGTAATGTCCAAGGAGAAAATTAACAACACCAGCGATGCAGATGGAATTAATTCACAGAAGACGACGAAGCAACAAACACACACATGCTTGCTACGCTGGCTGTTAGTCCAACATTTATGCGGAGCGGCTGGGGGGGTGGTTCGCTTCGGTGTCTGCCTGTCTGGTGGTGGCTCAAGGACCCAAGGAAGGAAGAAATCCATTCGTATCGTCACGACCATCTATCTCCTCCAATGCAGTTTGTCCTTGCTCCACTGTCCACCGCAGATGCAACTGTCAGCACCCAGCTCTGTTGTGTCCCGCCCGGTAGCAATCACAATTAAGGTTAAAGATCGCATCGCAGAACCATTCGTACCAGGATTTGAATGAAATGTTGAAACACTGCGGTTTTCTGTCCCTGATTACACAATAAATCCATAAATATCTGGACCTGACGCACGTCAGTCCTCATCTATGATATGGTAAACCACCGCTATATGCAATTGCCCTTCCACAGTGGCAGGTATTCCATCAATTAGCCCGGATCATAAGAAGCTATTTTCGATGAAAGTATCACAAATTCACTTAATGATCATGAACAAACTGTATCAAATCAATCAAGTACATGCCAAATATATGACTTGCAACGAATTTCAGCCGACCATATTCTCCCTAACATCCTCCCTTGCACATATAGGTGGATAATGTTAGTGCATTACAAGGATACAACTAAAATTGTACAGACAGACAAACAATAAATCAGCTCTCTGGTTGAGGTTTCAGAGGCAACAGGTGCGTTATTTCAGACTCCAAATCTTCAATCTTGAGTTCTATGTGTCCTTTATGGAAGGGACGAAGACCGAAGGCCGCAATCAAGGTTCACACTTACAACCTGAACTCACAAACGTATGCTTTCTTCAATCCTGAGCAGTCAGTGGAGTATGTCAACCTGTCACCTCACAGTGGAGTATGTGATGAATTCCCGGGAGGTAAAGTGGAATGGTTGATGGGGAACAGGGTTCCTGAAAACAACAGAGAAACATACGCCTCAGAATGCAGGTTTCAAGAGTAGTAGCATGTTCAGATAAGATTATAATGCCGCACACATTGTACAGTTTTACATCAACTCTACTGTAAGGCGTAAGCTGTGAATCATCTTCTGAACGCAACATTAACAATGTTTGGCTTTTACATTATCTGCACAGTCAATATCAGAATTCGCAAAACATATACTAGATGAGCACTTGAATGATGTCCAACTTACGGGCGTGGACCATAGATCTTGATCTGTCGGACATGAGTGTCCCTTCCATTCAGGTGATTAGACAAAACCGCAATTTGCAGCATAAATGTATGAATGAACGTTTCCCTGCAGATATGCCAAGAAAGACTGTTATGTAATGGTTTGCATTACAGCAGCCATCAAATTAAGTAGTAAGGTTTGGACAAAATCATTATTGCCAGTGGTTACTGAAATATTTTCAATTCCTGAGATATTAAAATGGCACAATTCTTGAAGCAATCTACAAGGTGTGTATTTTTATTATTTTTAGTACTCATGGCTAGATCACATGCTCAGATAAACCTGACAACTAACATGACATCTATTATTTTCAACCCCAGTGGAAATATTCAGACAGAAGAACAATACCATTGCATTAGCACCACGCTAATGAATATAAAATGCTGGTTTTAGCCGAAATAGATGCTACCTACATAAGTTAAGTCCTCCCACATTCATAGCCAGTGGAAAGATCCAGGCATAAGGACGATATAATTGCATTAGCATCAGGATTATGAACCTAAGTTTCAGTCTTAAATGCCTAAAAGATTTTGTTTATGTGCATCTTCTTAAACCTAAATGCTTAAGCATTGGTAATGTCAGTTGGGTACCAGGGCTCGCTGTAAAAGGACATCATAGATGCTAGAACCCACACTACACACTTGCTTTGCGCATCCAATTTTAAATTCTGGTATTTTGCTTACATAAGAATACGTACCTTGGATCAGTTCCAGACAATGATATATGTACCCACCCAACTGGCTTTGCAAGCTCCACCGTTTTAATTTCCTGGGATCATGAGATAAAAATATTATCGTCACACTCAAGATGCAGGATTATGTAAGAATGGATCAGATCCTCCCCTCCCTTCCCTCCCTGGGCGTTCAACAAGTGAGGTCCTATCAGCGTCTCTAAGCTTCTTGAAGCCAGTTATCGTGACAAAAAAGGAGCACCTTGAGATTGTGGAAGCCATCTCCCGCCCGAATGGAGATCTTGCTCGGTGTGTAGCTCTCATCGAGCTTGAAATCCACATAGAGCACAACAAGCTGCCAGACAACACAGTTTATTAGCATAAGAATGGTGTACAAGAGGGAAAGAAAAAGAAGTGTTCATCTTCACGAATCAAACAACCCAAAGGGAGTAGCATTTTCAACTCAAGTACCTGCAGCTGGACCTTCTTCTGGAACTGGATGTTCACCAAGTGCGGCTGCGCGCCGTCTGATCTGAAAAAAAAAATGGGCGCCAAAACCGAATTAGCTTCTGATCCCAGTTACTCCCACGAAAAAAAAAATCAAACTCTGGAATAGGGGATGTTCGCCACTGACTGCCAGTAGGTGTCCAGGTTATCGTCGCGGAGGGCCGCGACGCCGTTGCCGGTCTTGCAGGAGCTGACGCTCCAGGCGGCCGTCTTCGCCATCTCCCGCATGTCCGCGTCCACCGAAAGCTCTGGGATTCCTTTCAACCGACCCGCGGCCGGCGCCCCTCCCGCCGCCGGGGTCGCCGCTGCCTCCTCCTCGCCGTCGGAATCCATAGTCGCGGTGCGGGTGGAAACAGGTTGGGGAAGGTTTGGGATTTTGGACGGGCTGTGCTTGTGCGGGAAGAAAAGCGAAAAAGTGGAAAAATAAACAAGGCGGCCCGGCCCATATTTTGTATTGTTCATAGGCTGAGTCCATGGCGGGAATTCTCCACTTGGGCCCATTTTTTCTTCATTTTGTTGAAACATTTGAATCTGAAATATACGGACTGACATTATTTTTCGTTTAAATTCCAAACAACAGTACTATATGTGCCTGAAAAAGTACGGTGCTATCAAGCTTAGTCAACCTTGAATTTATCTGAACAAAATTTTTCAGAACTACAAACAGGCTGCCAACCAGCCAAACATGTCACTCGATCTCTTGCTACCTGCAACACTGTTATCGGCTGCTGACCAGTGTGTACAGTCATGACCTAAACTCCAAATTTCAGACCCATTTGCCACTCATCAAGTTGCCAACAAAACAAATTGCCAAAGGCGATCGACAGAGAAGAGACATCCCCTAATAGAAAAAGAAAAAAAATTCAGAAACAGTAGTGAAAAACAGGCACCATACAATGTGCATGGAAGAATATCTTTACAGCAGATAGATAATGTGCCCTGATATGATGATAACCCCCCGTTGTTTTCATCATCAGGTATCTCCAAAAGTCGGCGACGACATCTTATCGCCGGGCAGACGGGCAGACCGCCGATAGGAAAAATCCGACTCGCGCAGAGGGCAGATGCTCATCGCCACCGCACAGAGATGGCAGCAGCGATTCCATTCCCCAGGGCAAGAAATTTCTCAACGAAAGCTTGCTTGCTGCAACCGCATGAAATGCTCTTGTTCGTAGCTTGAATTCTCAGCTTTTCATACAGTGGATTCTCGCAGCTTTTTCACGCCACTGTTCCTTGGCGGACAGGGGAATAACAGAGGTAGGACAGATTAAAAGGGAAACTGTTGCCATTACAGAAATGATAAGGATTCCATTCGAAGAAGAAGAAGAAGAACCTCGTGTAACGGAATGCAGGTTGCTTCAATTCGATTCAAATCCAGCTTGGCACGGCATAGATTCGTGATAGCGGTCGTCAGAATATAGCACCATGGGGAGAGCCCAACTTGTGTGATAATTTGATTTGAGAGTAAAACTCCATTCCCTCTCGGTGGATGGATCTTAGAATTCCACACACCTTGGGAGCATCGCATATATTTGGTCTTTGTTCCCAAGTGATTTTTCAGAGTATCATCGCATATTAAGGCATTGAAAACTTGAGCGATGCCAAATCAAAGCTTGCAAGTTCTCGAACGAACGTTTCCGCTATTTTTCTTCTGTTGCAGCCCTGGGACCGATAGAGCCGCACGTATACGCTCATCATTCGGCGGATGGCAAAGCATGTGATGAGTCGCGTCTCATGGAGGTCTAGTCGTCAGCGGCTCTGTTCTTAGTTCTGACGTTACGTGCATTGTATGGCATGCATGCATGCATTATTTCTCTCAAAAACCATTATTTCGGGCGCCAAACCATTATTCAGGTTCTGTTGGAATACTAAGTAGTTAAGGGAACTCGTGGCCATGGAAGCAACTATATCATCATGGACGTCCTGAACGTATAAATGATAATCTGGTGTGTACAGATCAATACTTCCCAGCGATTAAGCCATAGACTACAGAGAGTAGAACCAGTATGCTTAATCAAGCCTCTTTTTGGAACACAGAAATTTCGCATAAATCCCACAGAAATTTCACAGAAATCAGTTCAATTTTTTTTAAAAAAATGTAATAAATGAGAAAAATTTCCGCATTCCCAAGGGGCCTCAACATTTTCATTAGGAATCACTGAGAGAACAATTTACGTGCCAGTGGATCTTTGATCAAGAGGGGCGGATGCCAAGTTGAACGGCGACGTGACCGGAGCCGGAAGAGATAGAAAGCTAGATCCCCCACTTCCCGCGGACATAAATCTTTGTTTCTTTCCTTCGTTCTTCCTCACTCGCGGTAAGCAGCGCCTTGCTATGAACAGAGGCGGCTGCCTATAAGTAGAGCCCCATCTCACCCTTCCCCTCTCATCATCAGCTCACAGCAGCTCTCTACTGCTTCCAGCTTCCTCTCGACTCTCGATCGAAGCACGAAATGGCGTCGCTGTCGATGACGAAGCCCTCAGCCCGCGCGCAGTGGACGCCGAAGCAGAACAAGCTGTTCGAGCAGGCGCTGGCCGTGTACGACAAGGACACCCCGGACCGGTGGACCAACATCGCCCGCGCCGTCGGCGGCAAGTCCGCCGAGGAGGTCAGGCGCTACTACGAGCTGCTGGAGGAGGACGTCAAGCACATCGAGTCCGGCAAGGTGCCCTTCCCCGAGTACCGCGGCAACGCTGGCGCCGCCACCGGCTACGAGGCCGACAGGTACGAGTACCTCATACTATACGCGCCTTTCGAGGTTCGTGATGAACTGAAGAGCAGTTGAAATTTATCAAACTCTCTGCACGCATGCAGGTTGAGGCGTATGAGGATCTAACAAGGAGAAAAGAGGCTGTTCGAGAAGATGCTACGCTGCGCGCGCGTGTGTATATCATGGGGACAACATGCATGCATGGTCCATGCTACGCAAGGGCGATGGAAGCACGCGGCAGATGCACGCATGCATGTAACTAGCCCACTATTAATCACTTACTACTACTAGCATCTTGGAGTACCCGTGGACTATTGATGTACCCTAGCTAGCTACATGTACGTATCCCCGCAACGTATATACTCGTATGTATCATATACTCCATGTCTTAGCTGCAACTGTGTACCATATCAATCAGCCAAGAAGAATATGAAATGTTTATTATTAGCTGTACCGTTTGGTTTTTTTTTTTTTGTGTAATTTTTGCACAGCACACAGCACATAGCACAGTACGAGTGGTACATTCCAACTGCGCGCGCCGAACCAGGCCACAAGGCCAATGGCGAGCCCAAAGAGGCCCAAACGCCTAGAGTCCCAGTCCTCTCCGGCTCGCCGCCTCCGCGCTCCGCACCTATCCGAAACAAGCCCCCAACTTAGCAACACCTTGCCACTTTGCCAGGGTGAACAGGTGATTCGAATTCGTCGTACCAATTTGAATTCCTCTGTAATTTGTTTCTCGCTGCCTTTCACAAGAATCCTCGGCTAACAATTTGAATTAGTCGTAAATATCGTCTTCCCCAGTAATTTAGTATTTGTTGCCCGCGGCCTTACATTGCTTATGGCGCTAGGTCATCGCGTCGTTTGTGCGAGCTGTGTTTTGTTGGGTCGATCTTTTGCTATTGGTCGCGGAAGTTGCTCATGCTTGGAGGTTTATGATCCAATCTGTTGATGCCTTGTTCAGGTAGTCCTCAGGTACGTTGTTGATTCAGGGGAACACTCCAGATTCTGCTACGATTTTCCATTGTTTTTAGTTTATTTTAAGCCTATGTTCTGCTGAATTAGAAAGTTAAATAAACTGTTGATTGCTGACTCGAGTTCCATGGTGATCCAGTCTGTCATAAACCTGCAACCCAATATGGCTTTGAACATCATCTGTTCTGGCCTTGGTTCAACTTCCTCTGCGCATATAAACTGTTGAAAGCTGCCGCTGACACAAATACAAATGTCCAGCCATGTTCCATTCTGACTGACACGCGTCATACACAATCTTCTGTTCACGAAAAAATAATCATCCGGGCCGTACACACGTCAACAATGTATCGAAGTGCGATGCATCACTTGAATACTTGGTGCAATTAACAAAGCCGCTGCGTTTGGCTAGGGTTCAACCGCATGGTCTGCTACTGTAGTACGAAAGCCTTTCTGGTTATTTTTAACATGCTCGATCAGGTAAGCAAACGGTCCATCGGGCATGATCTGGGTGCAAGGAGGGTATGAATTGTTTAATCCATCTCTCCTGCCAGAAACAGATAGATCCAATTATTCAATTGACTTCTGCCCATAAAGATTAGGATTGCATGGACTGCTGTTATCAGTTGTAGTCAGGTAGTATTAGTCTATGCTTGGAAAGGATGGGATCATCACCATCTTCAAAAATTTCTTTTGAAACTTTGAGCGGATCGGGGTTTGATTAGCATGCACGTTGCTTAGGGACTTGTAGCCACAAGGATTGGTTGGTATGGCTTTATCAGTTTTGTCTAATGCCAACTCGATGAGCTTAGCTGATCTTTGCACTTTAGTTACTCTAAGGAATATAATCAGACCCTTTCTTTCTTTTCGCTAGATTCATCAGTCTGTCGTCTATACAAGGATTCTTGATTTTTTTTTTCTTAAAAATATATCTCTACAAGGATCAATAAGGTACTCTTTTTTCTTCACCTATTGATTGTATAGTGCTTTTCCTGTATATATGGTTCATTTCATTTGTGGAGTTTATGTTGTCATGTTGGTAGAAGAACGTAGGTGGAGGTGACAACTCCTCGCAAGTCACAAGAGTCCTCCCTCGCGGCTTTTGCTTTCAGGAGTACTGTACTAGGTTTGCTGATTTGGGTGCTTCCAGATAGTAATACTATTTGGTTACGCGTTTAACTGTACTTCTTTGGATTCACTATGTCAGTAGAACAGTTGATTAGGTCTGCGTTATGGTTGCCAGTCAATCCCTTGTGAAACAATTTTGTCTTAAACCGATGGAAGGGACCCAGCCAGAAAGGCAGGGACCAGCTCTGCAAATAGTGTCTCACAGTACTTTTATGTTTAAACACGGCCGTAGTATTTGGTTCTTGAATTAGGAGTACCATGTTACTGTTACCAATCTCTTGTGCTAGTACCCTTGTCAATAAGACCTGTCAGAAGAAAAAGACAAAACGATCAGAAATGATAAAGACTGGTCGTTCAGTAGCACATGATGCCTAAAGTTCAACAATTGCTGCAGAATAATTTATCTATTTTTCTGAGGAGATTAATTTTGGTGTAACAAGCATGCCAACTTTCAATTTTGTATATTCAGTGAATATTACTCATGCTTCTACTAGTATGATATTTTGAAGAACTTTATGATATAGTTTGTATACAGATATTTTGAGACATACTCTGTGTTAGAATAATCATCATTCTAGCATCTTTAAGATTTTTTTAAAATATCTACACCTTGTCTCTTTTCGATACATTCTCTGTCATGGTCTCTCTCTGTTCGTTTTTAATTATGAGGGCTAAAACTATAAGAAAACTAGCTTACCTCTTGGATTAGATAGTTAATAGAGCTGCATCAAATTATGTTGTAAATTCTCATTTTGAGGTAAGGTGGTTGAAACTTGAATTTAAGCCCTGCCTAAGCCGGCTCGCCAAGCTGCTTGCTATCGCGAGAACTTTTACTTGTGCTGTAGGAGTATAATTATCGGCAGGAAAAAAAAATGTGAAAACAACAGTTACCTAGTTATTTTTTATGACAACTATTTTCTGCACAAAATTTTGACATCAGTTCCTATCGTCGGTCGGGTCGTCCAAGGGCCAAAGGGAGCGTGCTGAATTGCTTCCAAATTGCAGCTGGTAAGTTATAAAGTCAATTATGTTCCACTGTTCACACTGTGAACTTTCGACGATGCTTGGTGGAGTAACTTTTGTTCACCATGTACTTTCAAGCTGGTTTGGCAACACTACCCAGATTTAGCGATGAGCCTTGGAAGAAAACTGGAAGGAAAAAAATTTGCTGGGCTCATCCACAAGCGTATTAACTAGTGAAGGACGTCAAGAACACAAATTTCTCATTACCCCCTTTTTATCTGTTTCGCAATTTTCTTGGAGGGAATTCATTACATCCCTATCCGCCTCTCATCATCTCATCTCTTGCAGCATGGGCCTCAATTTCAGGAAACAAAATCCTTGTACTTCCCCTATACGATGGATACGACAGAATCCATGTGACAAGCCATACCCAAATATTCAGACCTGAAGCTCCCAGTGCTCCGGTAATTACAGGAATCAGGTGACTCTTAACTCCATGCAAGATAATAATGTGATGCAAGTAGAAGTGGAGTACTCCGTGCAACTTAACTCTCACACTACATCAGGAAAGTACAGATCCAATTGAACGACTTTAAAACACAAAGTGATGAAAATTTGATGCAGCCTTAATCTTTTTGCTGCTACATTCACATACTATAATACAGCTTCCATCAAAAGCATTCTTTCTCCGGTACAGTATATTCTAGTAGTACCATTTCCTCAAGAGTCATATGTTGTGGCCGTTAGTTTATGGATGGTTTTAAGCTTGAATTACATGCAAATACTGCATTAGAGTCATAAACATGCTAATGATCAAGTGGCGATAAACAAACCTGAGCAAAGTTGAGACAATTTACTCTGGTACATTCTAGTACCATTTTCCTCAAAGAGTCATATATTGTGGCCGTTAGTTTATGGTTAGGTTTTAATTAAGCTTGAGTTACATGCAAATACTGCATTAGAATTCATTAACATGCAAATGATCAAGTGAAGAGGAACAAACCTGAGCAAAGTTGAGACAATTCGAATTGGTTAATTAGTATTCTTGCCCGAGAGGTCACATAATATAGGATAAAAATGTAGCTGCTACAAGGAATGTGCGGTAACTCCTCAGAACTGATCCCCCAACTAGGAGCAGAAGAAATCAAAGACAAGCAACCAAGAATTGTGAAGCAAATTAAAAAGATGAAATGACTAAAAAAAAAATGAGACCTCCTTTGGAACACGAGAATTTTTTCTGTTTCTTACAATTTTTTCTGTGAAATTGAATTGATTTCTGTAAAATTCCTGCGTTCAAAGGAGGCCTAAAGGTGCAAAAATGGGGAAGGGAAGATAATAAGTTGGATAATGGAGAGAGACCTCGCTTCTTCCCTTGCTTGCTTGTTTAACTCCCGCCTCTCTCGGACTGATAAAAATAATGAGGTGGGATTAAGCAAATGCTGGTGGAGTCGAAGTCTTGTCTCCTCCCATGGCTACGGCTCCAGCTGCTGTTGGGATTGTTGCTCCTGCTGCGTCTGCCTTCTGCTGATTTGCTTGTTGTTATGCATCCACACCTTGAACACCCGTCGCCGCACGCCGGCCTGCGCGCAGAACTGCTCCACGAGCGCCTCGTCCTGCTTCTGCATCCGCCACCCCAGGCGCTCGGCGAAGGCCAGCATCAGCTCCTTCTGCTCCGGCGTGAACTTGGTCCGGAACCGCTTCCGGCGCGCGGGCTGCTGCTGATGCTGCCCCTGCGCGGACGGCGGCGCCAGCTCCTCGCTGGAGGACTCGGTTGTGGTGCCGCCGCTGGCGCTGGGCGTGCCGTGGTACGCGAACGGCGCGTAGGGCGGGTAGGAGGAGGCGTGGGGCGGCGGTGGCATGAGCAGCGGGACGCGCGGGGCCGTCAGCGTCACCGGCGGCGCGGGCGCGGGCTCCGGAAGTAGAAGATGGTGGCGCGGCTGCTGCTGGCCGTCGTCCTTGCGGTGGAAGCTGCGGTGGCAGCCGCAGGCGGCGCACTTGAGCGCGTCGTCGTCCCCGGGCATGAATTCCCCACATCCGTCCACGACGTGGCCACCCAGCGCCGCGGCGTGGTTGCGCAGGCACTCGTTGTACCTCACCGCGGAGGGGCTGGAGGAGGACGAGGAGGGCGGCGCCCTGGGCACGGCGGAGTGCGCGAGCGGCGGCGTGGAGCTGGCTCCCATCGCGTGGATGGGTTCCTGTTCCTGGCCCCTAGTAGTAGTGAATTCCATCAGCGCATGCCTGGGTGCCGGAGACCGGGTGGCGGAGCGCGTGAGAGCGAGAACGACTGGGTGCTTGCTTGCCTCAGCTTAGCTACTCGTTCCGGCCGTAGTGTGGTAGCGTTGGCTGCTTGCGTTTGCAGTGAAAGAGTGTGCCCCTCACCGTGTGGTGGTGGGAGACCGACGACGAGAGAGGAGAGGCGACTCGGCTTTGCCTTTGCAGGGGAAACGGCGGCACTCGCACTCCACTCGTGGCGGTGCAGTGTGGTACACCGGTGACGCCGTGGGGGCGGCGACCGACAACTGGCAGGGCTCACCTCTCCGATGCCCGCATCGCGGGCCCAGCATAGCTAGGGGCTGAGGCTTCATGGCCGTTGATCCGGACGCTGATCAGGGAACAGCCCCCTACTCTAGCCCCCTGCTGATTTGATGCGTCATCCTGGCTTCTCCATCAAACTTTCCGGTACATCACACATTGTCCCCTTCCGGAGGTTGCACCCGTGACCACGCTTGATAAGCCGGGTATTTATTTATTTTTTACTGAGAGAAAACATGATTTCTCTCATATTCTGCATGTCTATTTATTTGGCAGGCAGGTCTACTGACTTCTCTTTGTTTGTAATTATTATTGTTATTAAAAAAATCTCATCTCGGTTACTCTATCTGTTAAAGTTCCGTTTGGAACGGAGAATTTTTTTTCACATTTTTTTTTGAAATTAAATTAATTTTTGTAAAATTTCTATAAAATTTATGCGTTCCAATCAGAGCCTAAAGCAACGCTCATGCTATAGGTGACCATGTGTGTCCACTGTCCAGTTAAACGGGCCGGTCCGAGGCAACAAGGTTCGGCACGATGTCCGTCAGGAGGAACATCAGGACGCAATCGTGATGAGGTATACTGGATCAAGGACGCATCATCCGAACAGCCCAAAGCCAAAGCCCAAGTGTCTTTCCGCCGGCCGATCACCGCTTCCCCTCTCGATATTACTTATTACTCCTAGATGCAAAGAACGCCACAAGATCATACTCATATCACTCTCAAAAAAGATTATACTCATATCATGATTCATGCCACATAGGAGAGAACCTGCTGTGAGTACTGAGTACTACAAAGACCAGTGCCTTTACAATAGCTGCATAAATATGGCTTCTAGAGTACGCCTGAATATTTTGATCAAACATACTGCAAAATGCTCGATTCTACTGATGCACAGCCTCCTTGAACTGTTACTGACGCTCAACAAACAGGTCACAGAAATACTTGACTAGGATTGAAACTTACTTAGCTCAATTTACACTTTTACCAAGCAAAATTCTTTTATGATTATATAATCATAGCACGGAATATATTCCCTAGACTCACAGAAGTCACTGAAGAAATTAAAACACCCATAATCCTTACCAAGGCAACAGCAGCAGAATGAAAAGGTTGTACTCCATGCAATACTTTTACTTTCAAAAAAACTTAATCATTATATCATGGGCAGTGCTATTATCAAATCAAGGAACATCAAATGATATCGAAATGCGATTGGCATTGAAAAATGTGTCAGGTACCCAGCACCTTTTTTTGTGGCCCTTGGATGGAGTTACGGTGGCTGCCAGCCATCTTCAACCTCAAGCTGGTCTCCTCGTTTTCTTCACTTGGACTCCCTCGCCCCTTAGACTCCTCATCTTCCTCCCACGGGCCACCCTGCCTCGATGAAGTAGGGTGCCACCAGAGCACCATGCCGGCAGAACCACCAAAATAGCACGTCAGCAACACTCTACTCCGAAGTAGCAGGCTTCTCTGTCATTGTTATCTCCTGCCTACACACATACACACACACACACACACACACAAAAAAAAATTCTCAACACTGGCCAACCGGCCATCCTTCACAACACTGGCGCGTGGTGCTCCCATCGCCAACGCCTTTCACTTTGCCTACTAACTGTCACTGCAGCAAAACCCTAAAACTGGAGATGAAAAGGAGCCATGGTAGCCTTCACGGCTTCACCTCAAGCTTCCCTCTAAGGTTGGGGATGAAAAGGAGCCTAACTGGAGCCCAAATCTCCCAAACCTTTTCTCAATAGAGAAACTAATCCAGAGATGGAGAAGACGACAGGATGACCAAAGCGCCGAAGCACAAATTGTGTGCAAAATCAGGTTTTGTGATTGCGGGCCTGATTCACCTATACAATTTCAAATGCATCCTACTTCTGGATAAATATGTTCTGATTTTATGTGTGATCCTAGCAAATCAAGTTTAGCTTCAACTTCTTAATGCCATATAGCTCATTTTAATTGTAAATGGACTTTGCAAATACTCCAATAGTAAACTACAAATATGCATACAGCAACAACAGTTTTGTTATGCCCTTAGATGGACTCGTGTTTAGCATGCCCCTAATAAATTACAGATAGAGAAACTGAGGGCAACTTTAGGAGATATCAAATACCACCAACGAAATTTACAATGTATTGAGACAGATAAACACCATGATTTTCACATACTCTTATCTTAACACAGATAGACAGCAGTTCATAATTAGATAGTTCCCGCCAAAGTATGCATTTAAAATGCTACATATCTGCCCCTTCCGCCAATACAGGACCATAATGTGGAAAGCAACCATCAATTCAAGGGGCAATCGTCCATCTGTGATGAAGAGCTAATGAACAGATTGGTACCTAATTCACCGAATCTCTGGAAGCATCTGAAGGGGGTCGATCATTTGAATGACAGGCTGTTGCTCCTGCTGTTGTTGCCCCTGCTGCTGCTGGAGCATAAGCTGGGCATCAGACGAAGGGAGTGAAAGCGGTCCGACAGGAATAGCCGGTGCCGGCGGCAGCGCCTTGGATTCAATGAGGCGCCACATGTACCAAGCTCCCACAGAGCGGTATGGGCGCCACCGCTTGCACAGATTATCCATCTGCGACGGCCGGGGCACATCCTCAAGTTCGTAGAGCAGCTGCACGCCCTTGCGCACACCCAGGTCGGCGGTGGGGAGCACATCAGGGCGCGCAAGAGAGAAGATCATGAACATATGTACACTCCACACGCCGATTCCCTTGACCATGGTGAGCATGGCGGAAAGGGAACGGTCATCCATGTTGACAATGGCCGCATCAGACAGGATCCCGGTGACATACTTGTGGGCGAGGTCGTGGAGATAGGACGCCTTGCGCGGGGAGACCCCGATCTGGCGGAGCTGGTGCGGGGTGAGCGCGAGGACGGCGTCGGGGACAACGCTGGCCTCGCCGCCGAGAAGCGCGAGGAACCTGGAGTAGACGGACGCGGCGGCCTTGAAGGCGAGCTGCTGGTAAAGGATAGATCGGACGAGGGAGTGGAACGGCCGGTGCGGGCAGTGGAACGCCGGGGGCTCGTGGGCGTCGATGACGGCGGCGAGGGCGGGGTCAGCCGCGCGCAGGTGCCCGATGGCCGCCGCAACCTCGCCGTCGGCGGACAGGGGGCGGCCCGGGAGCGACAGCGCCAGGCGGGGCTTTTTGGGCGGGTTGGGGGAGGTGGAGGTCCGGGCCTTCTTGGGGCGCGAGGAGGCGGTTTTAGCGCGCGACGTGGAGGCGGCAGCTGCGGCGGCGGCAGTAGTGGAGGGCGAAGGGGCGGACCCGGCGGAGGCGGTAGCCGACGGGGACGGAGGCTGGGGCTTGGGCTGGGAGAGGGATTGCTCGCCCATGGAGGAAGACGGGAATGGTCTTGACTTTCTTCCCTGGTTCGTGGTGGGTGGATCTGGGATGGGGGGTGTTTGTGGTATTTTGGAGCTGCGCGGAGTGAGGCTGCACTCCAGTCGATTTGTCGGCGGATTGGTCATTCGACTTCTGTCGTTTGAGTACAAGCAGATTTATCTGCTGCCTTCGTTTTCAAATTTATTGTTAGGACAATAACCTTGAAATTTTAAAATAAATTATTTGATTTATAGGTGGAATGCAATGATTACAAAAGAATGTGAATGCTTCGGAAAAAAAACATGAATATGAATGAGGTATTTGCGTCAATATTCCCATGTTAGATACTTCGTATACACGAAAGCATAAAAAACATATACTCCTACTATTATATCACCCCTCTCTTTTGTGACAACAATTTTGTCTTATTGCATACTACTCCTTTTAGTTTTTAGGTTTATATGTTGTCGTTCTTTAAATTATTTGGTATGGTCATATAAGTCCTTAAACTCTTAAAGTGATCATCCAGTCTCTGAACTTTTTAAGTATAGCAATCTAGATTTCTTAACTTTTAAACAAATTAAAAGGTATATGTCCAAATCCATGATCTGTCAATGAGAATAATCTGATACGACCATGCCAATATGGACGATGAGTCACGATGTCAAGGTCTACCTCCTTGAACTGCCGGCAAGATTCACTCATGCTAGTCACCTCCTCCACAAGCTCATGCCGACCGCATCCCCAAGAACTCGCGACGGTGCATCCCCTGTGAGCTCACGATGGCCACCTCACTCATGCCGCCACGCCCTCGTCACCTCTCATCGCTGTCTCACCCCACCTCACCAAGTGTCTCGACAGATAGTCGCACGAGAATCGGGTATTCGTGGATAGCGGGTGCAGTAGCGTTTTATGCCCATAACAGGTATTAGACACGGTCATGAAATTCAGCTTGTGGATATGGGTACACCAAGGCACTATTCACATATAATTTATTAATTATTCATCTTTAGCGGTGAGTAACATAGTCAAAACATTGACGCTAATAAATTATTGAATATATGCACTATATGCGAGCTTCCCTCCTCCACACACCGTGGTACTGCTTCTATGGTAATAGGATTGTGAGAATATGACATAGCCGATGATCTTTTTCTATCAATTTGTAAAGCCAACAACTGATGCACATGACTCACCGTCCACGTTAGCATGATCATATCAGATACTTCCTGCCAATGAAGGGGTACGGACCTTAGCAAATATCTCTTAATTAGTTTAGAGACTTAGATGGCCACTTTAAGAGTTTAGGATTTAGATGACCATACCTAAATAGTTTAGAGACATAGATGATCACTTTAAATGTTAAGGGAGCTATATGACCATACCCTAATAGTTTAGGAACCCGTGGTGCATTTCACTCTATTATATACTTCACACATCTCAAAGTAAGTATCTTATTAGATTTTCAAATATCTCTCTTTGACAATTCGTCTTATTAAAAAATTTGTAAAATATTATTTATTTTATTTTAAAATGATTCATTATTAAAAGTACTTTAACCTTATCTTTTTTTTACTTTTTGTAAATTTTTTTAATAAGATGAATAGTCAAACATTGATTTCAAAAGTCAAAAACGTCACGGAGGGAGTATTATATTTAAAAATTAGTTTAAATTTGTTAGATTATAAGTAATATTTCAAATAAATCTACTGACAAAGAAAATAATAACAAAATATATAATTTTCAAAATACTTATAATAATGTAAATGGTTAAAGTAACATTAATAGCCACATAGTTGTTTCAACATGGCATATTTTTTCTACATCTATTC
>BCLF01000012.1:365093-398667 GCA_001602275.1 Zoysia japonica
GTTAAAGTAACATTAATAGCCACATAGTTGTTTCAACATGGCATATTTTTTCTACGTCTATTCTACTTGTACGTTTATTTATCAAACGTTATATAAGTATTATGGTTTTAATTTATTTTTAATCAGAGGTCTGTTTTAGATAAAGCAGCTTTGACAACTAAGCGTTACAATTACAACCTACCTAAGGCTCTATTTGGAACGCAATAATTTCATAGGTATTAATTCAATTTCAAATAAAAACGTAGAAAACAAGAAAGAAATGGGACCAGCTTTTTTTTTGTATAGTTTGCAAAAAGTTAAACTGTTCTGACTTGTTTAAGTTTCAATAGTCTTGAATTAACCCTCCACCAAATACATGGATCCAAATGACCCTGATATCTTCACCATCCAGCTTTTACAAAATAAGATCGAATGTCTAATTTGGAGTCAAATTTCAGTCTCTTATTAATAAAAAAAAAACCAATTCGATGTGTCATAAAACTCCGTGGCAATAAAATATAAATTGGGAGAAATTTTCATAGTAAGTTCACCTAGACTCATCACTTTGGGCATGGCAAATATGAAAATTTATTTCATTTTGATGACACGTTTTTAATAGCTATCCACAAAACCAGAATTAGTATATGAAAAATAAAATTACAGAAAAAGAGAGGCCGGACTTGCATGAACCGAAAGAGAAGGATGTCACCTTCCCAATCGTGTCCAGCTCATCAGATCTCGCGACGCCCGATACCCGCCCAGCAAAACCAGAGAGACCGCTCGCTGCCCGGTCTATTCTCCGTCTCTTTCCGTCTTGCTCTAATCAACCAATCCAGATTAGAGCACGCCGCCGGGAAACGCGCCGCCGGGCAGCGTAACGAAAGGCTGCTCTCCGCGGGATCCTTCCACCCGCCGCTCTTCATCAATCTGCCGCTCAATTCTATCCGGAGGTGGGTTGGTTTCATATTCGCGTCCTTGGTGTGGATTTGTGCGCGACGTGATGCTGAATTTCTCCTCCTGCAGCGCTCGAGATCATTCGTTTCTGCTTGAGCGCTCACCACAAGCGGTTATTGGGTCCCGATTGAGACAGGTCCGCAAAAAATATTCCCGTTCAGGATGAGCTTCCGGGACCAGGAGAGCGGCGCGGAGGATGGGGGACGGCAATCCTCGGCGTCGGACCTGCGGAAGCCGCTCCTTAACACCGGGAGCTGGTACCGGATGCCGACGGCGGGGGGCATGGGCTCGCGGCAGTCCAGCCTCATGGAGCGGCTCGAGTCCTCTGCCTTCTCGCTCCGGGACGCTCAAGTTTCCGCCGTGCTCTGTACGCTCATCGTCGCGCTCGGCCCCATCCAGTTCGGCTTCACCTGCGGCTATTCTTCGCCCACTCAGGATGCCATCATCTCCGACCTCAAGCTCTCCCTCTCTGAGGTGATTGGCCCCGTTGCTTGATTATCTCACCGTTGAAACCTCGGTCACGGTTCCCGAATAGCTTAACTTGTTTACCTTTGCTTTCTCTTCTTGCGTGCCTGCAGTTCTCACTGTTCGGTTCGCTATCAAATGTCGGGGCAATGGTGGGCGCCATCGCCAGCGGCCAGATCGCGGAGTACATCGGTCGCAAGGGGGTGGGATTTTCCTCTCACTCGCTATATCGTCACATTCAATGCAATAGAAACTGGATCGTATTTTGAGTGCCTATAGTAGCATAGATGTAAGAGAGCGGAAGTGTGGAAACTTTGCTTGTGACGAACTGGCCATGTCTGCCTGTGACCATTTCCTGCTGAAATGTAATTCACTTCTGCCCTAATTGATAATCCTTCTTTGGTTGTCATGCAGTCCCTCATGATCGCTGCTGTTCCAAATGTTATTGGGTGGCTTGCAATATCATTTGCGAAAGTAAGGTTCAGTTAACTTGTTTTTCTCTGTTTGTGCTCCTGCATTTTTACAGCGTGGTGATAATGTTGCTGTTATCTTATTTACTTCTGAGTTGGTTTATCCAGGATTCATCATTTTTGTTTATGGGCCGGTTGCTAGAAGGATTTGGAGTTGGTGTAATATCCTACACAGTATGCTGCCCTTTTCTCCTTCCTCTTGATGAATTATTTTCGTTATTGCCAAAATAATTACATTCTTATTCAAATTACTTAAATAGTTACATTCTTCATGTTCAACCGTCTTCAAACTTTTCTGTGCAAAATGCAAAATAGGTACCTAAATAAGTGGAAAATCTTTCTATACCCTGATATTCCAATAGGAACATTGCATTTTATAAATGAAATCTTTGACAGGTTCGTACAAAGCAACAATGATAAGCCTCAACTAATTGGAAATAAAACATTAACTGTACTGGAAGCTACTGAGCTACATAACCTCATGTGATGAAAGGAAATTCAATACAAGTCAAACCCAAAAAGAAATAATTCTGTTCAAAAATCACTCTTAAAATTAATATACATCTCTAGGCTACATAATGCAACAATTTTCATGCGATAGACCTGCAATCCTTGTTCCATTGGCAAACGTGGCCAAACGCCTATGCAGAAAAATATAAATCTTTATTGTTCTGTGATTATTTGGCTGATTTGCTAGTGTTCTCCTAATTGGAAATTGAAGTTTCAGAACATGCAGCCTGAATGATACATAGCTCGGTTTTGTGTGCATCACTTGCAGATGCTAATTTTCTTCAGATAGGATACCCATGGTTAAACTATATCATTATTGTAGAAGGAAAAAAGAGAATAGGAACATGTTAGTGACTTGTTAGTTGCCTATGCTCTGGAGTTATTGTGTTCAATGTTTCTAATCGGAATGGAATTTTTGTTACATCGTCTCAGGTACCTGTTTATATAGCAGAAATCGCTCCACAGGACCAGCGAGGTGCTCTTGGATCTGTAAATCAGGTAACTTGAAATATTGAACAATACTATTTGATATACGCATGGCCTCTTGTCTTCTTGCCTCAATGTTTTTTTCCCAAGTTCAAATCAGTTTTTTTCCTTTTTTCTCTTTCTGCAGCTCTCTGTAACAATTGGTATATTGCTGGCCTATTTTCTTGGCATGTTTGTTCCCTGGAGAATTCTAGCTGTTCTCGGTATGATAAGCTAATTTTGTCCATTGGTTTAGTATGACACAGCACGTCATGAATCAGTTGGCCTAGATGCTGATTTCTTTGATAAAATATCTTCCTACTTATTTCATTAATTTGACATATTTTAGGCATTTTACCTTGTTTGATCCTGATACCTGGATTATTCTTTGTCCCTGAATCTCCAAGGTGGCTGGTAAGTGTTCCGTGATAGATTTTCTTTTCACAACTTTGACGGGACTTAAATAGAACGTGCTATTGTTTCAGGCAAAAATGGGGATGACAGAAGATTTTGAATATTCACTGCAAGTTCTGCGAGGATTTCAGACTGACATCACTGCAGAAGCAAATGAAATAAAGGTACTTGACAATACAGAGTTTAGTTTTGTTACAATCAAGATATACATCTTCCAGGTGTTTGTTCTAAAATTTCTGTTACACCAGTCAAGTACTCAATGGATCAGTCTCAAGTAGTATGGTCTGGTGGGGATTCCTCTTCTGCAGCATAATTTAGAAATAAAAAAATGAGTTCCATAATTCTCCACCTTGTTTACACAGAGATCAGTAGCATCATCGAGGAGGAGGACGACAATCAGGTTCGCAGATCTCAAGCATAAGAGATATAGTGTACCCCTTACGGTTAGTGGCTTGCTGCAGCTACTTTGTTGTTTCACATTAAAATTAAATCGTTTGATTTTGTATTTAATTCTGTAGATAGGAATTGGTCTACTCGTACTGCAGCAACTAAGTGGTGTCAATGGCATTCTATTCTATGCTGGAAGTATATTCAAAGCTGCTGGTATATTCCTTATCTTGGAACAACTAGATGCTGATCAATATTTTTGCAATGCCTATTCTGGAACCGAACCATGCCCAAAAGATACAATTGTCTAGAAACTTAGACCTTGTGAAGTCAGATTCATTGCACAATTCTGATCTCGCTTTCATGGACAGGCATTACTAATAGCAATCTAGCAACATGTGGTTTGGGGGCTGTTCAGGTACAATTTCTCTTAGATGCTTTTCATCTATTTTACGCAGATTAAGTTTGAGATGTGTGCTTAATGTTGCATGCTTAATGGAATTTACTCATTTTAGGTGATCGCTACTGGAGTGACAACATGGTTGACTGACAAAGCTGGTCGACGGCTTCTTCTCATTGTCAGTTTCCGACTATCCATCACAATTCTCTTGGGAATGCTTGTACAGTTATGCTAATTGAGATGCCCATTTCAGATCTCCACTATTGGGATGACCGTTACTCTGATTGTTGTTTCTGTGTCATTTTTTGTGAAGGTAACTATCACTTTAAAAATTAATAGTGATTTTCTGGCTTGTAGAGCACTTCAGTTATCTTCTATCTTCATTCTTGAATTGATAGCATTGATTAGCACAAATTCGAGCTAAGCAATTTTTATCACTCTGTCTGAGATATATTAGCTTCAATTCTGAAACAGGACAACATTACTGCTGGTTCTCATTTGTACTCTGTAATGAGTATGCTTTCACTTGCTGGACTTGTGGTTAGTTTCAGAACTATAAATATTTATTTTCGTTCTTATTGAGCAAAACTTGTTTAATGCTTCATCTTTGGTTACACCAGGCATTTGTGATTTCTTTTTCTCTTGGCTTGGGAGCTATTCCCTGGATCATAATGTCTGAGGTACCATTTTCTCCTCGTTTCTTGTAATATTAAACAGAACTTGTTCTTATGGTATATTATCGTCATGTACTTGTTATGACCCTCAACACTATGTTCCCAGTTGTGATTTTTTTGCCACTTTTTCTTTTTTGTCAAGAAACTGTGTTGTTGATTCTATAATAATGCACTTACATGCTATAAAAATGCAGTCACCGTTGTCAGTCACTAACTATTTGCTGATTTTTAGATTGCACCCGAAACTGTGTTGTTGATTCTACCTTAATGATTTTGTTCTTGTTCATGATTATACTGACCACTAATAACTGCACTTACATGCTATAAAAAATCAATAGTTTAGTAATTGAAAGTGACATTGCTCAGCCTATGTCAATATTGATGAATGTGTATGTGAAATGAAAGCCTTGGAGCTAATGCTTCTAGGGAGACTTACGTATTTTCCATTTATTTGTCCAGATTCTCCCTGTTAACATCAAGAGCCTTGCTGGAAGTGTTGCGACCCTTGCCAACTGGTTGACGGCATGGCTCATTACTATGACTGCAAGCTTGATGTTGAACTGGAGTAATGGAGGTACCTCTCTCCCTCTCCCTTCACACAATCCCTTTTCCTGGTGAGTTGGACATTGGTTTTCATCATATCTGTTTTTGATCAGGAACCTTTGCTATCTATGCGGCGGTGTGTGCAATGACCCTCGTTTTCGTGTGCTCGTGTGTACCGGAGACCAAGGGAAGGACGTTAGAGGAAATTGCGTTCTCGTTCCGCTGAAACCAAAATGTGTCTTGATCGAGGTCTGGGAACCATTTCAATTCTTGGCTGAGCTCCAGCTTACAGCATTCTGCGATAATTTGGTTCCAAGAGCTATCAAGTCATGCATCTGGAACGTTGGGTCCTCTTCAATCTTGTAGCCATATTTTGTACTAGTATCATGTTATACTGTTATATGTGTACATTGTGATTGTACTCCTATTTGATAGCAGGAGGCAAGTGTACTTATGTCTGTACAATATGATCCACCGGTGTAAAGCAATTTGTTCATTCAGAATAAGAGATTTTGGATCGAATATTTCTTTTTCTTAAAGAAGATTGTCAACATGATCTGAATGGTGGTCAAAGCAATGCGGGGCCATGAATGAAACGGATATCTGTCTGACAGTGGTCCCGTCCCATAGAGCTGGCTACTTACCTACTCCTACACATCGATTCGTATTCCTACACTAGACCTGCGGACACGTACAGCATGCATGAAACGGAACGAGCAGCGACCAGCCGCTACCTACCTGTACCTATGACTGTGTCATCCATGTTTTGTTTTAACGGTTTCAGGCTTGCGTTGGGAGTATGCCAGTGTGCTTCGACCACGTCGGATGATTTTTTTTCAGGTTCATGGTGACGTGGCCAGGAGATGGGCCAGCTGGTGGCGCGGAGCAGTAGAGCAGCAACTAGATTTGGGCAGGGAGTAGTATTGGATGGTGGCGCGGAGCGAGGAACAGACGCCATGGTCAAAGCAACTCAAAGCAAAGGGATGTCTCAGTTCTCAAGGCAATTTGCCTTCTCTGCATGCCAACATGTTTGGAATCCTACTACAGGCTCCTATTGGTAATAAACCAAATGTTTGTTCCAAGTATTTTTCCTTGATGCCCTTTTTTGGCTTGAACATCTCCTTCACCACTCCTTTACTATAGGAGAGAGAGAGAGAGAGCTACTAGGGTACAAAGAGGATAATAGTAGAGCAACTGCATGAGACCGCCTCAAAAGATGCTCTCTCTCACTCTCAATATATTCAATATATACTCCCTCCGATCACACAATAAAAGTTATTTTGAACAATGACACAGTCTTCTAAACACAATTTTAACTTCTATTTTTTATAAAAATATTTATGAAAAAGTGACACATATATATTTTTATGAAAATACTTTTCGAGACAAATCTAATCATATAATTTTTACATGTTTAATTTATATTTCTAATATTTGACTAAAATATTATTCAAAATGTCCTTTATTTTGTGACCGAAGAGAGTAAGCGGGCGAAAGCATTCTTAAAGCAATCTCGAGGCCTTTTTTTATTTACAGCGACGCATGCTTTTGAGGAGAGAGATGCGCTAGGTACGAAAACGAACAATATGTACTACGAGTACTCCACTCGCTTGGACTGGCCCGGCGCTAGCTCGGCTTAATCAACTCCATCGATCAGCTGAATGTTTTGGCAGTCACACGTGCGAACCCTTGTGATTGTCAACATCGAACTCAATAATCTAAGTACTGCCTGGAATACTGCATTTGTTGTTGCTGTTGTTTCTTGTTGCTGCTGCTGGGACTATAGATTAGTACCATGTGCTCTCTACTGCTTGGAAATGCTGCTCATTTCACTACAACAAACACACAGAGTTATAGGAGGCCACATGAAAAGGTTTGTGTGTCCATCGACAGCACAAAGCTCCTCAGCTAAGCTCCCTAGCTTTTCCTCGTGAACCTGAGCTACAGGAAGCACATCGTCTTCTCTAGCTTTGCCCTGTGCTTTGACTCGAGGTCGAGGAGAAGAAGGCAGCACGGAGTGATGCATACTCCGTCCGGTCACATAATAAAAATCGTTTTGAACAATGACACGGTCTCTAAAATATAACTTTGATTTTTATTTTTTATAAAAATATTTATAAAAAAGTGATATAGGTATATTTTTATAAAAAATACTTTTCGAAACAAATCTAATTATATAATTTTCACATGCTAAAAATTTATATTTTTAATATTTAACTAAAATATTATTTAAAACGATTTTTATTATGTGACCGGAGGAAGTACCCGTCCACGATAATACTGCTACGTGGGACGCATGCACGCACGCACGATTTGGGACGGGCGTTGAGATCCGTGCTTAACTACGCCGCCGCGAAGAAGTGCAACCGCCGAGCTGCTGTCTGCTGATGAACGTTGCGTTGGTGAGCGTGGAAAGCAGAGAGAGAGAGAGAGAGAGAGACGGGAGAAGAAAGAGGAGGGCCCTGGGATGCCGGACGGACTGACCGATGCTCGCTTTGGACTGGGCATTCTGCAGTGTTGGTCCGGCGCTTTTGAGGCTGAAAACTCGCAAGGCTGCCGAGCTGTAATTCTGCGTGTTCTGTTTCCGATCCCTTTCACCTCTGCTGCTGCAGCTGCTGCTTTGCGGTTAGCTCATGGCTGGCTCTTAAGCACAACCAGCAGCCCTGCTAAAAAAATACTCCCTTTATCTCTAATTATTTGTCATCTTAAAATTCACAATTTTTTTTCTTTATTCTTTTTCTTTTTTGATACATCTTTCTCTATTTTCAATATTCCGTCCGTCTCGATCTATAAGTCGCTTTAAAGCTGTACATAGGAATTAAAAAAAATAGAGAAAGTGAAATGTGCTGAAAATGAGAAGGAAAGAAATAGAGACAAAGAAGTATTGAAAAGAGAGAAAGTGTATTGAAAAGTGAAAATTTGAAAAAAGTTATTGACTCTGAAATAACTTATAATTTAGAACAGAGAGAGTAAATATCAACTCTATCTTTTTTTCTCTTCGTTTTTAGCGTATTTCACTTTTTCACTAATCATTAATCTTCATGCTCGTAAGAGACGAATGGAGTACTAATGTTGTTAACACTTAACAAACATTTTCAGAAAAAAAAGACTTAACAAACATTAGTATACTAATCGGCGGCGATGATCCGGTCGAGAGAGGATATGCATGACCCGGCCGCCATCATCATCGTGGTGTCCCTTATCAGCAGCTTTGCTCGCACCGGATACGGAATATGCGCACTGTGCGCGTCGACATTCGTGCAGCATCGTCTAGGTGAATCACAGCGGTGCCGGTCCGCGACTGACTGACTGACTCCGCCGCGACATGTCATGGGCGTACGTTTCCCGCCGGGGCGCAGGGTCCGGAGGCTGGTCCGGCCTACTACTTCTACGAGCATGCATTGATGGGTCGAACGCTGTAACCGCCGGCCGTGCGGTCACCGGCGGGGGGGCCGGCCGAGGCTAGCGAGCCGCACTGCCTCCGCCCGCCACGTACCACGGCGTCGACGACGTTACGCCGCCGAATCATACGCTTGGCCCGGACGGCCGGGCCTCAACAGGCGGTGAATTGATGCGGGCGTCCTGCACGGCCGTAGGCGTACGTTTCCGGCCGAGCAGTGTGCATTGATGGGTCGACGGCGGCCGAGGGGTCACAGGCCGGCGCGGGCACGGGGGCTCGACACGTTCGCCGCCGCCACGTACGCGCCCGTGACAGTGAGCGAGCCGCCGCACGGGCGCGCGTTCTTACAACGGACGCGGAGGCGGGGATCCGGCCGGTCGGGCAGCCGCTGCGGCGTCCTCTACACTACTGACACGCCGGCCGATGCGACCGGACCGGGGGTACGAATTCCGGTGGCAGGGCAACAACGCATCCATCCACTGCACTGCGCCTCGTGATCCGCGCGGGCGCAGGCGCTGGCGCCGGCGGGCGCGTCGATGCGCATATGCCCGCGCCCGCCCTCTCGCCCGGCCGCGTGGGAGACTGTTCCACGGGTCACATGCTTTTGACCGCGCCGGCCCCTGTTCTGGCGCTCCGGCGCGCGAGAGCTTTGATGCGTTGCCCCGTCTGTCCACCATGATCGAGGGCCGTACGAGGCGCCTGTCCTGCAAGCCCTGCTTCGCGTGGCGAGAGGCGAGCGCTGCAAGGTCTCTGCCATGGCGCCAGCTCTTCCGCTCGATCTCCGGTCCTGTTGTGACGAAAGGCCCCGAACAGTCGCCCGTCACTGCTACTACTCGTATTCCTATCCTACACCTACTCCTATGACGAGCGCCTGCCTGGCTTTCGCTCGATCGTTATCGTTGCCAGTTCCAAGGACGCCGGCATCGTCCTCTGCTCTCTCTCTCTCTCTCCTGCTTGCTCCCGCGCAGTCTCTACCCCCCCTGCTTACCTGATTCTCCCTACGGATCGCTACCCACTCTTGTGGATAGAGAGAGATAGAGAGAGAGAGAGAGAGTCTACTATAGGCGTCAGGGCGATCGCGGCAGCGGCTATCGGTCCGGTTTCGAGTGACCAGTCAGTCCGTCGCGTCGAGCCTGTGCTTCGGTTCGGCGGAACACTCATTGGTTGCTTCCTCTTCGCTGCCATTTGCATGCTGCCATGCACCCCGAAGTCTACTCGTAGTATAGCTCTACTCCGTAGAGTACGCAGAGTATTCAAAGCAAATGACGGCATCGGCATTAGAGATCACTAATAGTACTAATCTCCGAGGCAAATCAACCTTTGCCCAGTGAATCTGATCCTATAAAATCCTAGCCCTGCCTCAGCCTAGCAGCTCTGCGATACCACACTCGAGAACAGCAGTCCCTACTCCTCTCCTCTCATCGGCGCTGCGTTCCTCCCCTTTAATACGCGCACCGTGGCCTCGCTCGCTGCGACACCACCATGCTTGACCGTTACCCCAACCAGAGCATCAGCATGGTGGCGTCCACCACCTTCTCCCTGTTCTTTCCCCCGCTGCCCAAGGTCGGCCAGTGGCCGGACGAGGACGACCACAGCTCCATCACCACCTCGCCTTCCTCCCCGTCCTCCTCGTCCACGGGCTCCGTCGACTGCACGCTCTCGCTCGGCACGCCCTCGTCGCGCCGCGCCTCCGCGGCAGCGGAGCCGATGACCAAGCACGTCGCCCTGCCGCCGCCGGCGCATCCGTCGTACGTGGCGTGGGACGACGTGGTGGGTGGGCACCAGTCGTCCGACTACTGCCGCAAGCCCGCCGGTGGCGCGGCCAAGGCCGGAGCGCATGACGCGTTCGCGGACCGGCGGTGCGCCAACTGCGGCACCTCGTCGACGCCCCTCTGGAGGAACGGTCCTCGTGGCCCCAAGGTATGCGTCGGTTCCTTGATTGAAATCACTCACTTTCTTGCGCTGCATTGCAACAAAAATGCCTAATAGGAGTATGGTTTTGAACTTGCTTGAACAATGTTACACTGCTAAAGATTCCATTATGCATTTGTTTATATACTGAATTAAAAAAAAAAGATAGAACAAGTCAGTGCGAACGTGACATACTCAGTCCCATCACAACGTCACATGTCGATCACGACCTGAGTTGGGAGGAGGAGAATCCTGTCTGTCGCTGACACCTAATACTAACACCATCTGAAACCAGCGCACGGTTCCATGCAAATGCTTTGGCCGTCTCATCTCGTCTCATCTCGCACTGACTCTCCCTGTATCGATCCGTGCATGCAGTCCCTGTGCAACGCCTGCGGCATCAGGTTCAAGAAGGAGGAGCGCCGCGCCGCGGCGACGGCGGCGATGGAGACCGGCGCCGGAGCGTCCGCCGGGTGCGGCTACAGCGCGCAGCGCGCGCAGTACGAGTACGCGGCGGCAGCGGCGAGGGCGTCTCCGTGCGAGGGGTCGTTCCCGTGCGGCGGCGGAGTGGACGCGGACGCCAACGCCAGCGCCAACACCAACGCGCCGTTCCTCCCGTGGCGGCTCAACGTCGTCGCGCCGGCCCCCGCGCCAGCGTTCGCCGCCGTCTGGCCGGAGCGGACCAGCCTGTTCCAGTACAACTAGGAGTTGTTGCTTGCAGTTGTGGAAGGGAAGCTGTTAACGGTGGAGGAAAGAAGGTGCAACGTTTTTTGGGGGGATTTTAGGAATGTTTGGTTGCATGCGACCTTGTTTACTGAAGTAGGACCTTCGCATCTTGTATTTTGCGTCGTCGCAAAATTAATTTTAGCTGATCGAATTAACATGTACTAGTGCTGAATATCATTAGTCCTGTATGCCTTAAATTATGATTAAAAAAGAGCTGTCGAGTTGATTTGCGTGCTGTGTGGCAGCTCATATACTCATGTGGCCAGCATCAATTCAAATCGAATGTTGTCGTCGCCAAGTAAAATGGGCTGGAATGTTAGGGCGGCCCATGAACCAATCAATAGCTAAGCCCATATCTGCTTTCGCTTTGGATTCACCATGCGCCATTTCACTTGTGCTGGGCTTTCAAATTGCCACTCGCTTCACTAGTTTGTGCTGACTGCCGTCGCTGGTTTTCCTTCGGAGAAGAAGAACTAGTCTCTAATATACGAATCCTGGTCACACTCTAGGTCTCTCACTGCGCCACGTCACCGAAAATGATTTGGATCCCAGCGAAATCCATCCTCACCGTTCGCGCACGTCGCACCCCACTCCCGGTCCCGAGCACCGGGCCGCGACCCCCTGCGTCTCCCTGCCTGGGCCCCCAAGCACCGGCCCACGACCCCCTGCGTCTCCCTACCTGGGCCCCGGCTCCACCTCACCCGCCGCCGCCAGCCTCCGCCCCCGCCGCCGCGACAGGCTCCGGCGAGTACCACCCTCGGCGCCAGCCTATGACCCCTTGCCTCTCCCTGCCTAGGCCCCCCGGCTCCACCTCGACCCGCCGCTGCCAGCCTCTGCCCCGCTGCTGCGACGGGCTCCGGCGTGTGCCGTACATACCTCCACCCCCACAGACGGCAGCGACCTCCCCACTACCCGATGACCTGTCCGGCGTCGGTGACCTCCCCACCACCCGACCCGGTGAGCGCCGGCTCTCGAGTCTCGACGACCGCAGCCCTCGCGCGCCTGGTGGATTGGTGCTCCCCTCACTCCTCGACCCGCGCGAGCACCTGCTCTCTCTAGCATCAGCCTCGATCTGAAGAAAGCATCAACATTGAGAACCTGTGACGCCCTCGTTACCGCATCGAGGTCTCCTCGCCGGCAGAAGCCATGGTGATCTCTATCTCTTGATGGGTCTCCATGATCCCAGGTGCAGTATTCCGTTTTGGTGCACCATGTGATGTGTCGATCTGCAGATTTCTGATTCACTTTTGTGTTTCTTTGTGATACGTTTCAGCCACCAAGGCCATGGGCCAGTACCAAAAATAATTCATTTCAGTGTCGCATGATAGGTAATTATGATGCTAACTGATTTGTAGTTCAAGAAAAGCAAGGCTCAAAGGCTGGTCAGTATAACATATCCTCCACTCCTCTGTTGTTAACGTAGAATGAATAGATACTGGCTAACTTGGTTGAGATATCTGTTCAGGAATGGAGTAGTTGGCACTGTGTCCTTGTGCTAGATTCATGAATCATGAATAAAGAAATGTTCAGCACCTTTGTAAATATAGATTTTAGATTTGTATGCATTTGGTTTTGTTGAAGAACTAAGATCTAAGATTTGGGGGAAAAGAAAGCTGACATTGCACCCTTTGCTTACGGCTGTTAGGTTATCAGGTAATGAACCATGTAAGTACAAAGTGTTAGAACAAAGTTGGTATCTGCACATCGCACTGCAACTCCATTCTCAGGGTTCGTTTTGCTACGAACGAAGTTAGTAGCCTATACACAGCACTGTACATCATTTATAGGATTTTTTCTGATATAGTTGTCCTTTAAAGCTTTGGAATATTAAAAAAAAACATAACGCCAAAAACAGTAGCTTGGTTGACTTGTTTTTTTCATTAGTGGAGTTACAAACACCCTATTTGGGTCTTTCCTCATCTCACTGCAAAGATAGCTTGTCCTTTCAATTTGATTAATAAATCAAGAATTGTGTGACTTTCAATTTGCAAGAAAATAGCTTTTCGGGAGTCAATTTCGTATCAAACAATTATGGAAACTTTAGATGCAAAATTGTCAAACATTTTATGTGGCAGAGATGTGTAGATCTATAATTGTCAATCTTTAAATGTTGCTGCTGTTTGAAGAATATCAGAAACCACATGTAAGTATGTGGGTGCAAACTGTTTTTTTTTTGTTCATTCACCTGAATTCAGATGCATCTTTTAACTGTACATTTATGAAAATGTGAAAGAAACCGCATGTAAGTATGTGGGTACAAAATATTTTCCTTTTTTCCATTCATTTGAATTAAAAAGCAAGTGGGTACTTGATATATTTGTTTTCTAATATGATTTTCAGGTCTTTTCAACTTCAGAAGATCATATTGGTTTCCACCCTGATGTTGCAGTCTCTTTTTATTTGTGACACTCATCTCTTTCCACCGCGTCACCAATTTCTGGATGGGCACTAGACTGACAATGAAACTGCAGAAGGATTTCTAAACAAAATAAAACAGGTACATGTTAGGTACACATAACTGAAAAATAAAATATCCAGTTTCAGAATGGTCACCAGTTGTTGGATTCATGATTTTCAGGTTATTTATCATACTAAGATGCATGAGGACGGCGAACCATCTTGCTGCTGGAGCACAACTCTACCTATTTTCCGGAGGCTTGTCTGCAGAGCCTACTCCCATCACCTGGGTTCAACCGAAGCCATATCTGGTGGTCTTGCGAACTCGCGGGCTGACATGATAATCCTCTGTTCACGGACTGAAGGCGCCATCCGGCACTTGACAACGGAGCCGCAGCGCTGTCTGCCCAGTGGCACCACCGTGGCCGTCCGTTTCGCGTTGCGGTGCGGCAGATTCGATGCACCGCCGGTGCAACTTGGTCGTCGTCAGTGCAACCAGCTGACATGACAGACGACCGGGCAACCTAACCGTGGCCTACATGAATGTCACGTGCTTGGATCGCAGCCGACGTTGCGAACGCGAACAAGGGCTCGTGTTGGCTGATTACGAAGCTCGATCAGCGTCGCGCCATGGACCGTTTGATAGTGTTCTAGAACCTTCTGAATGGAGAAGAAGAGACAGCAGCTGATGCAGCGGTGCAGGCAATGGATTCGGGGCGCCGATCCTGCAGCAAGCAGCAGCGGCAGCCCGTGAATGCGAGAACGACGCTAGCTGAGCCACGAATCAATCATGTATCAGAATCAAGTTCAGCGCAAAAAAAGGCATGGCACTGATCGAGTACCACCGTATAATTTACGAGCGTACGGCAGGACAATTTGACGTATAAAACAGATCGAGCATGCAGCTGCCTGGTTGTACTCGTACTCTACAGATCCTTGATTTACATGGCCCGGCCCTCCAAAGTGGAGCTGGAGCTCGGAGGCACCCGAGATGGCAGTCAGTGAGCACATATCTACATACGCCGATATTTTGGCCGGTGAGCAGCGGGCACGCACGCTGAGCTTTGGTGCCGAGGCGGCGAAGCGGATCGATGAGATGACATCGCCTGACGGCGAGGGAAGGACGGCAACCGGAGATTTTGGAGGTGATCGAGGGCGTTCGGATGGACCGGTAGGTAGGTGGGTGGTTGATGCGGCCGGCGGCTCGTTGCCGTTTCGCGACGGCTCCCGTCCGTCCTACTCGCTGAAGCCCGTGACCGGAGGAGGAGGGGGAACGGCAGGTGGTTGGCCTGGCCACATGTAATGGGATTGCAATGTCGCCATGTCTGCACGTTGCTAATGATTGACGCTTCTTCTTGAATTATCATCTTTTTGAACAAAACAAGGTCGCAACACAAGCATATGCAAGGTAGGAGTATGTTACTAGTACTATTATTATCACATTGTACCCCAAGAGGTTAGAAAAAAATCAATATTGTTGTTTTCCAACCAGAAGCAGCATGTGCATGCCGCCACGATACGATCTGGAAATCCCCTGATGACAATGGGCTTTCGCAAGAGATAAACATTAAGAACTAATGATAATTGCCAATCAAATGACTCCAATTAACAGGCGGTGCAGACAAAGCTGCTCTGGCTATAGTTTTTCCAGACTACGGCAAGCGGCGAGATCCAACAGACGTCTTCAGGGCGATTCCTTCCTCCAACCAATTCTCACAGGAAGAGCACGATAAAGGAAATCTTCAAGGACCGATAATATACTGTGATGGCGATGTCCAAAAAGTGACAAAGGAACAAGACGACACCTTAAATTCCCTGTGAAAGTTACTACTACAACTTACTGCGCGCTCTACAAATGCACGTGAGTCGGGGCCCCAAAACCATCTCCAGCTCCAACCTCGCTGAACCAAGGCCGTGAAGATCCTTATTTAAACTCCCTTCTTTCCCTCCTCCAGCCAAGTACTAGTACTCTGTTCCAGTCTTCTCTCCTTCCTTCATCCCTTGCCTTCCAAAGACAGACACACTCTCTGAACAGGAGACAAAGTTACAAGCGCAAAGATGAGGCTGGGACTAAAAGGTCTCGCTCTCTTGCTTCTTGTCTCGTCCATTCTGTGCTCCAGCGTCCCAACGTGCGACGCAAGAACCGGCAAGCATTGGAGGCGAAACAAAGCACCCTCGGCGTCTCTGCTGAGGAGAGAAGGGAAAGCGAAGAGCAGCAGCTCCAACAAGCAGAACAGCAAAGGAAGCCCAAACGCGCCTGACAGTCCAAGCGGGAGTTCTGTCCAGGGCAAAGGGCGTCAGGGTCCAGCAATGCCAGCACCAAGCGGTGGAAGTGGCTATGCATTTCCCTCTCCGCCGACGCCGCCACCACCGCACTCAGCGACAGCGCCAACGCAGTCGCAAGACGGAGTCTTTAACGTGGTTGATTTTGGAGCAAAGGGAGACGGAGTCACAGATGATACACAGGTGCTCTGCCTCAGCATTCACATTCTGAATTAGTGCCACACTAGTAGGAGTATGTTTTAGTAGCCCTTTTTTTTTATACTCAATTGCTTTGCTCACCCTTGGTTCATCCGCAGAATATATCACGACGGTTGAAATATTTGAAGTTAGAATTCTGAAATCACCCAGTTTGGGATTTTCAAATGGATGCTCATCTAATAGAATTCTTCATATTAATCAAATTTCTTGCAAAAAAAGTCTCTATGAAGCATATATAGATGAGTTCATCTGATGGATTTTTGTATATAATACAATATTTTTATTTCTCCATTTATAGTAAGGAGTTATGCCTTCCAGAGATGAAATAATGCAGTGCCTTCCCCCAACAAGATAAACTAAATTATTGTTTACTTCTTTACAGGCTTTTCAAGCAGCATGGGCATCAGCATGCAAGGTGGAGGCATCTACTGTTCTTGTACCATCTGAGCACGAGTTTGTTGTTGGTCCAATCTCATTTTCTGGGCCTTACTGTAAAAAGAACATTCTATTCCAGGTAAATGAGAAGTGAAGTCGTCATTATTGCTGTGAAAATTATGCCAAAAAACCGACGAACATGCTTAAAAAGCATGAATAACGGTACTAAATGACATGTTTTGGTTTGCAGCTGGACGGAACTATTTTAGCGCAAACAAGTGCAAGAGTGTGGAGTTCCGGTTTGCTTCAGTGGCTTGAATTTACCAAGCTAACTGGAATAGCAATACAAGGAAGTGGGACCATTAATGGCAGGGGGCAAGAGTGGTGGACCTATTCAGATCCAAACGATGATAATGATGATGATGCAGTAAGGCCTGATCATCTAACAACATCCTACTTATAGACAAGTCAAAAATTGACAAATTCAATTGCTTACCTTGGATGCTTTCCAACAGTACCATGTGGAGCTCGAAAAGATGCCACATATAAAACCTACGGTAAGCAGATTATACTGCAGTATTTCGATCATACTTTTTCTTCTGCGTAAAAAAATTTGAAACAGCTGTGTTTACTTACTTGATGCAGGCGTTGAGATTTTATGGTAGTACCAATGTCACAGTAACTGGTATCACAATAGTCAATAGCTCACAGTGCCATCTCAAGTTCGATAGTTGTGAAGGAGTAATGGTTCACGACATAACCATCTCTTCCCCTGAGAATAGTCCCAATACGGATGGAATACACCTGCAAAACTCCAAAGCAGTCAATATTCACCACACCAACCTGGCTTGCGGTAAGTATCATATAGTACATCATACCTCTTTAAACAAGTTAGCAGATATTTGGTCAAAAAGCCACCTAATGTACTATCGATAGATGAAAACTTAATTCTTCTTCTTACTAGTTACTTTAGATCACCGCATAGCTAGTAAAAGGGAAAAATTCAGAACTAAGGAAGAAAGCTGAAAAACACCTTTTGGAAGTACCAACAAATTAAACCAACCTTTATACAGAGTATTAACACGGAAATTTGCACTTTGCACAATGCAGGTGACGACTGTATTTCCATTCAGACGGGATGCAGTGACATAAACATTCATAATGTGAACTGTGGACCAGGCCATGGGATCAGCATCGGTGGTCTAGGGAAGTACAATACAAAAGCATGTGTATCCAACATCACTGTAAGAGACGTTAACATATTCAAAACGATGACCGGTGTCAGAATCAAGACTTGGCAGGTAAGCATACCCTAAGACCTTCAGGGGCGTTTGGATCCCTTCATTTTAATGGAATTGAAATCTACATAATGAGTTAGGCTATTTAGCTTAGAATTTGACATTTCACAACTTTTTCAACCTCACAAATAACCCTATCTCAAATTCATAGGGTGAGAGATGAAAATGGATTCTATAGATTATTATGCTACAATTCTAGTTTCCAACTTATAACATACTATTCAACTCGCTTCCCTACAATAGAAATGCAACATATAAGCATGTCTCTTATATGAATAACAATAAATATACAAATATATTTCGTATACAACTATATTAGCTTAATTAATCTATGCCCAAATTGTAATTCTTAAAATGAATTCAATTCCAACGATCCAAACGGGGCCTCAGCGTTATTCATCCGGCAAGTACCACCATATTCACAGAGTAAAATTCACCTATATCTTGCTACAGGGTGGTTCAGGTCTTGTTCAAGGCATAAGGTTCTCAAACATCCAGGTCTCAGAAGTTCAGACTCCTATCATGATAGACCAGTTCTACTGTGACAAATTGACATGCAGGAATCAAACATCAGCAGTGGCCGTTTCAGGTGTCCAGTACGAGAACATCAGGGGGACTTTCACGATTAAACCCGCCCACTTCGCGTGCAGCGACGCCTCTCCTTGTTCGGACATCAGCCTCACTGGAATACAACTCAAACCCCTCGCAGTACCGCAGCACCACCTGTGTAGCCCCTTCTGCTGGCAAGCCTTTGGAGAGCTGTACACGCCCACCATCCCTCCCATATCTTGCTTGCAGATCGGGAAACCAGCCGGGAACAGAGTGCTGTCTGATGGTGATGTTTGCTGAAAGGAAGAGGATTTCTGGAATAGAGTGGAGGTTCCTTCAGTTGTGAACTCTGAAAACTTGTTAGTCCTCATCAGTTATGCTGGTCGCGTGATTCTTCCGACCCTTTGTAGATAGTACGGAGTATGTATAGTTGTTACTAGTATACTTTTTTTTTTTGCGATAATAGTTGTTACTCTAGTACTTAGTAGTATACGGCTGCCTTGAAATGTACCAACTTCTCTTTGAAAGGAATTATAGCATAGCAATGCCTCATCCCAAGGCTGAATCAGCAGAAAGCCATTTTGAAAAGTGGATTGCAACAATGGTCTCCCTGGTTCCGACGCAAACGACAGGGCTCGCAAGAGCAGCTAAAAGTTCCCAGTTTGGGTAGAAGGGAGGGGAGGGCGCGCGGACCTGGTTTGAGCAGGGTAGTCGGAGAGCGGCCGCACCACCACCATCAAAGGCTGCGCCCGTACATGCTCCAGAAAATCACCACCTCGTACTCAGCTGGCCGGTGCGGCGGCGGCGAAACGCCGATGGGATCGTCGGCGGAACGGAGGAAGGCTCGTGGCGGGGAGAAACGGTAATACAGGCCTACATCTCCCACCATGGCACCATGTGCAGAACTGCGGATCAGCACCGCTATAGCCCAACCCACTTTGGATCATTGTCCAATTTCGGGTTGGCCTGACGGGATGCAAAGCCCCGCCCCAAAAGCCCCGCATATGGAACCATGAAACCTAGGCCCACCATGACAGAAAAAGCCTGGCCTGTTTGTTTAAAGTTGGATATCCTGGGCCTGATAATTAGATCGAGAATACGGCCCACCGGAAGAAGTTGATGTGGGATGGATGATCTTCGTCTCCGGATGTACAAGCACTTGTACTAAGTACTCCCTCCATTCACAAATATAAATTATTTTATCATTCAAAATTTGTTCTTTAATATATATCATTTTCATTTTTAATATATTTTTCTCTTTTTTCAATAAATCTTTATTTTTATCTTTTTTTCTTCTCGTTTTTTACGTACTATATTTTTTATTTTTCTCAATTCGCAGAGGAAGTGAACGGAGTCCCAGAGGAAGTGAACGGAGGGAGTCCCAGGTACCCAGCTAGCTTTATTGACGAATTGAAGTTATGTACAAGATCACACCAGCGCCGGCTCACTTCTCTAGTATCCTACCATTCCAACAACAAATCGTCAATATTTTCACTCATACGGCCCGGGAAAGTAAGCGTCGTAGGTGCATCTCCTCAGGGCGGACATGAGCGACGCCAGCTTTCGGTTGCAGAGCTGGAACCGAGCCTCCGCGACCAGGTCGTCGGACACGGGCACCCTGCCGGCCGGCGCAGGGAGCCCCAGCTGCCGGTGCAGCTCGGAGAACTCCTCGACTCGTCGGACGACGTGGTCGTAGCAGATGTAGCGCCCGCCGGCCGTGCCGCTCATCGCCTCGTACACGCGGACGTGCGCCTCGGCTACCCTCTCCACGTCCGCCGTCGCGAGAAGGCCGTCTCCGAGCATGGCGCGCGCACCTGCGGACGCACACAGTAAATCATCAGTGTGGTGAACTCGAATCACCATATGACTGCCTACACTGGACTTGAGTGAGAACTGAGACCACCTTTGAGGTAGGCGATGGACGGGGTAGGGTTCCGCCACCGAAATCCTGGCCCGGTTACGAGCGCAGGACATATCGTCACGAGCTTCAGGTCTGTCCCCCGTGCAGCCCTCCATGCCGCCTTTTCTGCCATCGTCTTGCCAAGCGCAAACCACAGCTGGAAAATGTTCAGAACCCATAGTTATAGTGCTGCTTCGTGAAAATCAGTAATTTGCCCGCATGCATTTTGTAGTCAATATTTAAAATGGGGTGCAATGAAAACGGATGTGCAATTTTGCTATATTGTAAATACTTGCCTTATTGTCACGACAGAAGCTCTCATCGCTCCAGCAGTTCTCATCGATAGTGGTTGGGAACCGACGGTCGTGAGGGTAGTTTTGCCTCCAAATGCATGCCAACAGCGACGAGGTGAAAACACACTTCCTCACGGATTCCGTCCTCACACAAGCTTCAACCACCTGCTCTGCTGCTTTGGCTTCCAAGCGTGCCATGTGTTTCTGTTGACATTGACGTTCAAAAAAATAAGCAAACCCAGACGTGATGAACTAGTAGATCTACATATGTATCCTCATGCGATCTAGAGAAATATAGGATCGACAATGAATCTTTTGCAACATTTGGAAGTTTGAGCTAGTGCCAAGTAGCAAGGTTCATAAAGACTTTTGTTTCACTTTCATCCGCTGATCATGCAAAGCATACTGAAGCATGAAGCTGCAACAGCATCACAAAGTTGGTAGGGATTTAAAGATACAAAAATATACCACCTACCCAATTTGGACCCAATCAATTTAATTGTGCAATTCGTGACTTAAGAGCTACACAAGGGTACTGTCAACCACGGCAACCGAAAGGGGAGAGGCGTGCTTAAAAGTTTATAGTGCTTGTCAACTGTATGAGCTTTCAACTCTAACCAAAAGAACAATGGGATTCTCTTCACCTCTTGTGTTCAAATGATACAGTGCCTCATTTATAGGCTACATTTCTGGTAAAGAGCTGCAGATTTCGTTTTGGGAATCACATGTAGGATATCTGGATATGGTATGATAAGCCCAAAGTATGTTTCCTAACCAAGTGTCAGTAGAATCAAGATTAAAAAAATACCAACATGTGTCAATTATAAAAGCAAGAGGTGCATTCATATCTGAGTCCAATAAAGGGTCCGGCATCAGAAGTGATATAATGAAGTCTCCCTGATACCAATCTGAGTGGTTTTGGTAGTTGCACGTTGGAACACATGCACAAGAATGTGACAATAAACTTGCAATCAGTTAAGGCCTACATTTGAGTTTGAGCAACTCATTTCCAGAATCCAAGTGTATATTTGTAATTGTTAAACCTTCACCTACTAGCACTGACTTTGTAGTAGGTATCTTTTGGCTAGAAGAACAAAAGCAGGCTCGACATTGCCTCTGTTTCCATGGTCAAAGATCGCTCACTGAAGCTTTTGTCATATCAAGCTAAGAGACAGGCTGGAGGATCTAGAAGTGACACCTGAGAGGTCAAACACTGCAGCTACACGAAGGCTTCTCTGTAAGAATCAATCAAACTGTGGCAGCCTCTGGAAAATTTAAATCAATGGTTGCAGGTAGGATTCACTATCGGAAGTGAACACCCTGCCAACTACTCAATTTATATTAGATTATTGGTCAGCATTTCAGTATATAATCCAGGCTTTCCCTCTCAACCTTAGTAAATATATATATACTGCCTATATACGATCCCATCAATCATATGACTTCACAGAATCATTTGTGATGCTAAAGTGCAAACTTTCATTGAAGTATCACACTGTGTGCGCATATTTTCAGTCTTTCTGTACGCTTTGAGTGGCATAATATATCTCCTTCCACAGGATAAATAAGCAGGCAAAGTTGTCTGACTCACCTTTGTATATATGATTTTATGGATTTTTTTTTTCTCTTCAGGAATATACTAGTACTGGTGGTAATGTAAGTCATTATAGATTGAGCCTCTCACCGTATAACCAGAGATGCCTCCTGGATCCACAAGTGATGATGTGTGGAAGACACCAACACAGCCATTGAAAGCTTCATGCAAACTACGAGGGTCCATCACATTCGCCATCACAGTCCAGATGCCATCCCTGCCGTTCTCACCAAACATTTCCATCTCCCGCAGCTTGTCAAGGTCCTCTGCCATAACAAAACAGAGTAAGAGACTTATAAAATATACTTTCAATTTGGCATAAGTTCAGTAGGTCTATTTTGTTAAAAATGATGACTAACATATCAAGTGACACTGTTTTAGAAGGTCTTCTTAATTTCCAAGTACTTGGTACATAAAAGAAATTTTAAGTAGATAATTAAGCTCATGTTGGGACTGATTCATGTTGTTCTCACATAGAACATCATATAAGTTAATGTAGGAGGGTGAATCGTCCTTGGGCTTGTCACATGGTTGCTGACTATAAAGATTTTGGATAAGGATGTATGCGGGAATGGTGGTAACTGTCCTGTTATGAAAAGTTAAAAACTGTCTTTACACACCTAATTAATCGAACTGTAAGTACTAAGCTCTAAAATTTGCAAACAACCAGAACAACCAGTGGCAACTTTCGATTTTCCATCAGGCTTAGCCCAAACAAGAATTGTGAAACATCCTTACAAGAAATCACAAAATCTTATCCACGCTGAAGTAAACTTGTCGACAATTAAAATTCTCTCACAAACAATGCATAAGAGAAATAAAGATGCATTCAAAAGGTGAAAGTAGTCTGAAATTGGCAACCTCGTAAGGACAAGGTTACTTCTCATAAATGTGTACAGCATAATGAAATAGCATCTTTATAAACCTTTCTTATAACTGCAAGTGTGTAACTTGTCGTGTTGGAAAACAAAGCCTTTTGGAAAAGATGAGGTGCTAAGTGAACAGGACATGATGTAATTGTACCAGCTATATTTTGGTATCAAAATCAATCGTCTTAATGGTCTCTTCAGCGAGGTGGCAGGATGACGTGACCCCATCAGTACAACAATTATGAACCGTGACCTTTTTACAAAAAAAGAAAAGAATAAAACGACACAATTGTGACAAAGAAAATGTTTTTGTTGACTGATGTGTCTGATAGAGGCATCAATAAAGCTGACGTTCAAATTGATGTTCATACTAGCTATGTGCTGCACACATAGAATGAGCGGTTAATAACTTACGCTTCACAAGAGGCGATCAGGGGAAAGCTATGCAACAGTGTGAGAAAAATGGGACATCCTTTATGCATGACTTGCAACAAGATTAAACTATCCAGTGGTCCAAATGTTGATCGGAGAAATATCGAGATATCAACCACTCAGATGGCATGGACCAACTATGATGCAGCAATTCAACTAATCGAATATAAATGTGGTACTTCGTACCAAACCATATGGTACTTAGTGGCCAGAATTTGGACACATCGCAACTTATGACATCATAAAAAGCAAATTGACGTAGCATGGCTTTCTATCACAAAAATTATTAGTAACTCTTTGTTACCAGGCACAAACACTGAAAGCTTTCAGAAGCTGATCTATCAACAAATGTAGCTGCAAAGCAGAGTTCTCGGTCTCCTATGGTCGGTTGCTTTTTTTGACAAACGTTCCTATTCCTCAAACAAATTGAAACGAGGATTTCTACCAATTCTACAAGACAGCATACACCAAAGCAGGAAACGACACAGGTTGCCGAGCTACTACAAGCCTACAACGAGGACAGAAAACGGACCAAAGTCAAATACAAAAACTAACCGAACACTGAAAATATGTTGCACCAGCAAAAAGGATCGTTGAGAAATCGTGGCTATTCCCCATGTCCATGTGATCACATGTAAACAGATAGTAAGACGCCTGCATTGCATTGCGTTGCAGGCAGGAAGGAAGGAACAGCAGAGCGGGTAAAATTTCCTATCAGCAACAACAGCAGTCAGCAACCACCAACTCCCCGGCGTTCCCGGTTCCCGATTGGTGGTGGAGGGGAGAAGTTGACTCTTGTCGAAGCCTCTCCCTCATCAGTTTGGGTCGAGAGTTTAGTAATACCCGGTACCAACCTTGCGTCTCGAGTGCGAGGCGGACGTCGAACCCGTGGCGGAGGAGGCAGTCGACGACGGCGAACCCGACGAACGACGTGCCTCCCGTGACGCAGACGGTGCGCGCCTCCGCGGCGCCCTCCTGGGCCCGCGCGGCGCGCTTCGCGGCGCCGGCCCCGGAGCCCGCCCTCCAGCACGCGCCGGTGGGCAGCAGCTGGGAGCGCATCTCCTCCACCTTGGCCTCCATGCTCTGCGTGGTCCGCAGCACCCCCATGTCTCTCTCTCTCTCGACTCTCGCTGCGGCCTTCCTCCTCCTCTGGTTGGTTGTGTATGGAGAGGTGGTGGTGGGTGCACGGTCGCGTCGCGCCTGTGCCGTGGGTGTATATAACGGGGGACGTCTCTGGTTTTCAGCTTCAGCCAGCGTTGCAAAGGATTGTAAATGGTCGAAAAAATATCTCAACTATTTTTACTTTTATATTTATAACATTAAACAAAAACGAAAATATCAAAAACAGAAACGAATGGATAAATACGAAATTCGAAAACAAAACAAAACGATCGGTAACTGAAAAAATGTTGAAAATATAAATAAAATAAATATCAAACATTCACTTATATGATCAAGTCTTACGATATATATAATACAAATTGTAATTAAATTCACAACATATAACTCAACAATATAGATTAACAAGAGGTTGTTTAGTTCATAACTTTTAATTTTTATTTTTCATAAAATATGTTCAAATAAGATTTGAATTTGGAGAAAACGATAAAAAACGAAAAAAAAAATACCGTTAAAAACAGAATTCCGTTGAAACGGTCGAAAAAAAGACTATACTATTTTTGTTACTGTTTTTTATTTTTCTTCGCCTATCCGAAAACAGTAAAAAAAATAAACAAAACGTGGGCAGAATAGAAAATTTCCGTACGTTTTTTTGCCCTATCTTCAGCCTTCGGGTGCTGATGATTTCAAAACTCTAACTGGGCCAGGTATGGTGGTAAGGCCAGCAGCATTAAGCCCGCGTGTCCATATCACAGCGACTAACTGGGCTGCTGATCACGGTCAGGATGAAAGGAGCTATTGAGGCCCGCTAAATTTCCAGCCCAACTGTAACCGGCCCAGCCTGAAAGATCGTTATGAGATATTGCCAATGTCGTCTCTTCTTGAGTTCTTGTCCAAGACATGGACCATGATCCATCTCTCAGTAGTTCGGCTTCATGGCCTCGCCATGCTTTCTTTCGGAACGTGTGGTTAACCATAACACACGATAGATCATCATCCACCATGATGCTGACGGCACGCCGCCGAGCCGGGCCCAGGTACCGCGTCCCCGCCGACGCGGTGAAGATGACGCGCCGGCGGCAAACCGACAGACGATACCATACCAGGTATGAACGGAGTAAATCACCGGAGAATCAAGAAGCACACGCAACAGGCTACCAAATCCGGTACGCTGTACGCCACACGTTCGATTTCGCGAAAAGGCGTATCTTGTCGTGTCCGGCGGTCGATTCCTTGCGTCCCGTACCGCCCACCGCCGCGGTCGCCGGCCAGCCGGGGGGCGGCGAGTGTAAACGGCCGGTGTGGAGTGGGAACGCGCGGGCGCGGGCCGTGTGCGAACGCTGGCCTTCCGCGATCGCTGCTCGCCACGGGATTCTGTTCGGGCTGCTTGTTGTGCTGGTGAACTGGTGAAGGCTACCGCCACTAGAGCGACCAGAACCAGTAGGAACTTTGGAAGACCTGGCCCGCCACGACGACCGTCCCCCGCCCCGCCAGCGACCGCTATATACGCCGCCCGGTTCTTCTTCTACCTCCAGCATCAGACCATCTGCTAGTCCTCCGCGCGCCACGCAAAAAAGGCAAGCAATGGAGGAGAGACTATCCGCGCAGCCAAACGAACAAGCGGAAGGCCCCGCAGCCACCACCACCAAGACCACCGAGGCGTCGACCTCTCCGCCACGAGCCGCGTCCGACGGCAACGACGCTCCCGCGCTGTTCTGCACCGACGACGAGGAGGAGGACGAGGACTTCGAGTTCCCTTCCGTCAGCAGGGACTCCCCCGCGGGCACGGCCGCGCCGGCCGACGAGCTGTTCGCGGACGGCCGGATCCGGCCGTTGCACTGCCACGCGTACCCGGTATTCGGGCACGGTGGTTTCTTCGTCGGCCACAGCGACCGCGCGACCCCGTCGGACCCGATAGCGGCGGCACCGCCGAGGGTGAGGGGGCAGCTGGGACGGCTCTTCCTCGAGGAGTCGCGCGCGCGCAGCTCCTCAACCAGCTCGACGACGTCATCGACATCGTCTTCCGATGGCGGGGGCGGCGCGCTGGAGGACGCGCCGCCGGAGAGTTACTGCGTATGGACGCCGGGCTCGTCGACGGCGCCGAGGAAGAGCGGCTCCACGGGGTCGCTGGCGCGGTGGCGCCGCATCAGCGAGCTCGTCGTCGGCCGCAGCCGCAGCGACGGCAAGGAGAGGTTCGCGTTCGCGTTCTTCCCCGTGGCGCCGCAGCCCACCAAGCCGAAGGAAACGGCTACCATCAACAAGCGCCACGATAATAAGCCGCCCAAGGCTAATAAGCCGAGTCCGGCGCCAGCCGGCGTCAGGAAGCCTGCTGCTCCTCTTCCCGCCGTGGCCGACGCGGTGACGGGCCTGGCGGCCCCCGCGCACCGAACAGCGTACGGCGGCGGCGGTACTACGGGCGGCAGCACGCCGCGGCGTACGTTCTTGCCGTACCGCGAGGAGCTCGTGGGGTTCTTCGCCAACGTGAACGGCATCAGCCGGAGCCACCAGCAGCAGTATCCATTCTGATCGGAATAGCTTTTTACTGATCATCGATACACGTACAGCTACCCTGATTTCAAATTTATCGCAGTATGTATAGTTGTTCTTTCTGATCTGGACTTTGGAGTTTGATCAGTTTTACTTCGTGTGATTATCGATCGCTTTATTAGCGAATGGATTAACCATGGTGTTCAGAATTGATTAGACACTTGGTGAGTCAGGTCATATCGATTTGTTAAGCTGCCTAATACCTGACGTTAGGCATGCTGTGCATCTTTGTTGCGTGTTCAATGAAACCTTGGTCCTCTCCAGTCTGGACTTCCACAAAGTCGTTAGCTTTGTGATTATCACAACACCTAGCCGGGTGTCCCACTGTAATTTTCGGCATTTGCCGCACCTGATCCATTAGCTGCACCGATACATGAAGGAACCTCTGAAATCCTGACGTATCACGACCGCTAAGTATAGTCTGTTCGTTGACCGAAGCATGATCGATGCGAGTCAAACGCAACACTCTACTAATCTGGAACTCTGAATAGAGGATACTACTAGTATGCCAGTCAAGTCAAAGCTGACCAAAAAAAGGTCCCAACGTGTCGTGAATTTGGCGAACAGGAGTCGTGGTGCTTTGGTCGCGATTGTCTCTTGGATGGTTCAGGTTAGGCCGGTTATTGCGCGAGGTAGTTGGCATTAGAAACCGGAAAAAAAAAATTATGACATCGATGCTATATGACATCGAATTTTAACTTTAATTTATATAATGTTATAAATAGTTAATATAAACATTAATTAAATAATAATATTGATACGAGATGTCACGTAATATCAATTGTTTGCCTAACTGAACAAAAGGAGAAAGAGACTGAAGCTGCTCCACACCTCTTTGGCCACCATGATCTCTCGCTCCGACCGCCAAATCAAATTGCTGCACACGCAACCCACGAAGGATACCTCGTGCCATAAAGCTTGGTGCATTTACACACGTGACCGGGAGACTTCACGCGTAGCTGGGTTCACACCGGAGCTTTCGTTGCAGGAGTGCCATCCAGGCAACCACCGGCACCGCTCGCGACTTGAGGCCACGCAAACAAGTGAATTAGTGAATGTTGGTTCCAGCAGCAGGAAGTTTATTCAGTAGAATCAGGAATACATGGATTCCAAACTTAAATAGCTCATCGTAAGACCCCAAAAATCAGAACAGCGAAGTCGTACTGAGGGTCAGGGATATGGTGCATTTCTAGGTCGTCAATGGACCCAGATCATTCTTTCCCTATCATGTTTGGTTTTTACATCATGGTGTATTTCTACGGTTGCTACTTCGAACAGGCAGCATCATCTGTGACAGATTCAGAACCCTCAACCACTTCTGCTTGCAGTAGTGAGTCACCTTGATTGGAGCCGCTGGCCGTCTCCGTACGCTGCATCTGATCTCAATTTATTGGAATCACTTGATGGAGATTTCAAATCCCAGGTGCAATTTTCTTGATCATGTTTTTCCCACGGCTGTTTTGGCAAGAAACTAAATGTGAGCAAACAACGGTTCAATAATGAAAACCCTATAAATTATGCTGCTAGCTGCTCCTGCAAATATATGCTGCTTTTCCAGAGACCATGGTCTTGACTGTGAAAGAAACAAATCTATTTTATGAAGCATGCAGTTAGCAAGCCGTGCAAACCTTGGGTTTGGGTGCCATACGGGGTTTTGAGATTGGTTGATCAGGGTTTGGTGGGTCGTCGTTAATATCCTATATAACAAAAAGAAACGAAAGGTTATTCCCATAATGTAGAGTAGACTTCTCCTGTCACTGCAATAATTTAAGACCATGAGAAATTCAGAGATACCTGGATATCATCTGGCCTCTCTCCCCTTTGTATCATCTCCATGATCTGCCAAGTCAAATCTAGAATGTTATTTAAAGGCCAAATTCTGTTTTGGACCAGGAACTAATCTTGAAGCCATTCAGTGCTCATGTTAGAAAGCTAGCTGACCTCCATATATGATTTTGGATGGCGGGGAAGCACAGAGGCTACAGCTTCAATTCCAGGCTCAATCCTCTCTACAGAAAGGGGGAGCTTTAGAAAAAAGTGAACGGCAGCAAGATCTTCAAGAAATTTTTTCAGAAGCAGGGCATGGCGAACCTGATCCATCCATACACTTTGCACCAACTTTACTTTCCTGCCACAGTGATGAAGATGCAATAGTCTAAATATGATGTATAAATACTAACCATCCTAAAAAAAGACTTGAGAAAATTACTTATTTCCCCCTGTTTTGGGAAGCTATCCCTTATTTGTCCCTAAAAATTTCTACTTCCCTTATATACCCGAATTCTAAAACTCTATCCCTTTTATCCCCTTTTCCATATTTTTTTTTTAGTATGTGGACAATTTTACCCTCAGCAACCTATCCCTTATTTACCCACAAATTGAATAAATGAACAAAAATATCATTTATGTTTTTCTTTTCAAATTACTAATTAATTAAAAGCTAGGATATTATGAATAATATAATAATATAAGAACATAAGTACGCAACTACACTAATTTTACATATTAGTATAATATTTCGAGTGATATTATGATTGCGTTAAGTTATTTTCTATAATGTGTAAAGTTAGTGTTGTTGCGTACTTATAGTTTTATATCATTATATTTTTCAAAATATATTGGTTTTTGATTAATTAGTAATCTGAAAAGAAACATAAATGACCTTTTTCTTCGTTTATTCAATTTGGGGATAAATAAGGGATAAATTGTTGAGGGTAAAATTGTCCACATATTCAAAAAATATGGAAAAAGGGGATAAAAGGGATAGAGTTTTAGAATTCAGGTATATATGGGAAGTAGAAACTTTTAGGGACAAATAAGGGATAGCTTTCCAAAACGGGGGGAAATAAGTAATTTGCTCAAAAGACCTTACTAGGGTTAAAACTTTTAGCAGACCTCAGTATTCCCGCAAGAATGAGCAGATATCCCTGATAAATGCAGGCAAATGAAATTAGAAGTGTATCAAGCTATAGGGTTGAATGGAGAAATTGATCAGGAATTACTACTTCTAACATAGAACAGAAATAGGTAAATATAATGATATAATCCACAACAAGGTAAACTTGAAAACAATAACAAATGGACTCTGTACATACCTTCAGATGTGAACGTATCAGATCTCACAGAATTCGAAGACGGACTCTTGAATTCGTCCCAAAAAAAGGAGTGAAAAAATGAAAGAAGTTAGAATAACCAATGAGATACTCAGAGGTTGTATACCACGAAAAAAAAATCAGAATCAAGTAGATAGTAAGCGAAGAAATTTCACCTGTAAGCGTCGAAATGCTTCATTTATTTCATCCACACTTAGTCCCTTATTTTCAAGGAATGATCTTCTCTGGATATCAGATGATGTTATAACTTTTGGGTGTTTTAGAAAACTAACGGCACTCTGAACGAGTTCTTCCCTCATCAACTCTGTGGATCCAAGAACCGTCTTTCCTTTTCTTATTTCCTGCTCCTTTGTATCTTGTGAGGTATAAGTAGAACTATCAATATCTTCAGAGCTTCTTTGACCTATATGCAAATTTTTATACCAACCATATAGAAAAAGGCATCCCATGACATAATCAGGGACAAAACATACTGCAATGAAAACGTAAATGGTAAACGGGCGGTGAGGCCCTGTTTAGTATTTAGGCTGTTTAGACGGCGTTTAAACACTGTCCAAACGGATTAAACGGTTTGTCTTGTAGCATGCTTTTCTAGCAAGATTAAATAGTTTCCTACTAACATCCATTGAGTAAATAACTAAATATGACTTCTTTGATGTCCTCAAAGCCATAATACCTCACAATATGAACTATATACCTGCAAAGTAAATGATTATTATTAATACTTAACATCTAAAACAGTCCAAACATCACAGCATGGTTAGTGATCAAGCAACCTTTGAGTCTTCCATTGCCTAAATGGTGAATAAAATGGCCTAAACGGCGTCTAATGACGTGTTGAAACTGTCCCTTTACACGGTTTGCACCGTCTAAACAGGATGTTGACCGTTTAAACGGGTCAACCGTTTAGAGTACCGTTTAGGGCCTAAACGAAACAGTTAACCTCTGTTTACCGTTTAAATGTGTTTAAACGGCCGTTTAATCCCGTTTAGGAAAACACTTAACATAGCAGGTGATTGGGCAATTCTCTGCTACCAAATCATAACGAATGTCTATCAAATTACATTTCTGTTTCTGTAAGTATGCAGTTTCTAAAGATATATATTTTTTTTTCTCCAAAAATGACAATATGAGTACAAAGGTCGATCTGGAGACTAACAAAGTGCATGCAGCACAAAGGCACAATGGAGATTCAAAAAACCATTACTAACGTGCTGGCCAGGCTAGCTTGTCGGTCTCATAGGTCTAATGGAAGCGAAAGAAGAGGGTAACCCAACCTTGTACATGGGTACTTGCAATCGACAGCAGCAGAGATTGCATCTTTGGGATGCTCTAAGCTTTTAGCCGTCAGCTGAGGCAACCTAAACAAGATTGGCTTATGTTTATGTCTTACCCTATTCCCTCACTTCCGTCGCTTGTCTTCGCAGTTGAGTCTCGGAAACTCACCATAGCGTACAGCAACGAACTAGAGTAACAGACCAAGCGGCGGGGAGGGGGATGGATGATGAGCTTTGACGCGGGGCAATCGTTAGTTCTACCGAGATCGGGTGATGGTGCGGGAAGGGTCAGGATATAGTTGTCAGCCGTATCAATTACTAGCTCGCAACCCTAACATTAGGATCAGCAAGCAAGTGCCCGCAAACAAACCAAAGAGAGGAACCCTTCGCAAAGCAAACCTGTCTCCTGCTGCCGCGTCTCTTCAGCCAGGCCCTCCGAAGAACCCGACAAGTCCGCCATTGCTTCCGTCGGCGACGTCCAGCTCCACCGAGCCGGGCAGCAAGCGGCGCAAGTAGGCAAGCGGATAAGATCGGAAGCTGGAGGAAGACGAACGTGTGCCACTGGCACAAGGGCTCCACGGAAGCTATGCGTACTGCCACTTAGCCCGATGGGCCGGACGAGCCCAGAGATGGCATGGTACTCGCGGCCTCATGGCCGTCCTCGTGTTTCAAATAGGCCCGTTACGGAGGTCCACGAGGGCCCATGTACGCGTGCATCTCTTGTTGAAGATTTGTTTATCCAAATCGAATGGGAGATGCTACTTTTTAGTCCTGCCAGTGCATATAATTTGAAACCATTTGTTTTAAAAAAATTTGAAATCATTCCAACAAGAAGTCAAACTGCGCAGCACACGGGACCGCGTCGCACTGGCTACTTGGTTTCTTCAAGACCTGGTCGATCGAGGCAGAAACTCTAAACAACACTCACGTCATGTTAGACTTGATGTGAAGACCAAATCGGATTGGAACCGTGACGTGGTTGATGTCAAAGGGCAATTCGAAGCGAGCCGAAGAAAGGAAGGATCACAGGAAATGTTATCCACAACCCGTGAGCCATGAATCGGAAGAAAAAGTCAATCTTGATCGCGTTTCTTGTGCTTCCGCTAGTCAAAAGTTCCCAAGACCATCACTGATCACTGTGGCAGCAGAACCATACCGAGGTATCAACTGCTCCCGAAAATTTTCCAGATCGGTGATAGTTCCTCGTGCCGTACGCCGGCCTCGAGCCGCTCCGCTCCGGCGAGCGCACCGCATTCCGAGCCCAGAAAACACCCACGCGCTGGGCCCCTCTCGACGCGACGCGACGCAAGACCACCCGTCCCGCACGCTGGCGCGGCCTCGGCGCTCCGCATTCGGCAACCCATGTGCTCGGCTCGGTTCACATGACTGCTGCCTCCTCCTTCGTCCTCCCATACCTCGCCACCATTCCCCCTCCTCCCTCCCTAGCGCCCGTCTACTAGCCACCTCGTCCACACTAGCTTAGCCGTCGGCGCGGCGGCGGCCAGTCAGCCACGCCACGTCCACGCCGGACTGAGAGACGTCATCAAGCTCTTCTCTTTGGTGCAGCCGATCAGGCAGGACGCGAAGTGGCGAACGGACGCGCGATGAAGGAGGGGACAGCCGGCGGGGACGGGGGGTTCGTGCGGGCGGACCAGATCGACCTCAAGAGCCTGGACGAGCAGCTGGAGCGCCACCTTACCCGCGCGTGGACCATGGAGAAGAAGAAGGAGGAGGAAGCCGGCGACGGCGCCGACCATCGGACCGGCGGCGCGCGCCAGCGGAGGGAGGACTGGGAGATCGACCCGGCCAAGCTCGTCGTCAAGGGCGCCATCGCGCGCGGCACCTTCGGGACCGTCCACCGCGGCGTCTACGACGGCCAGGACGTCGCAGGTACCGCCCGCCACTCCCCGTGTGCCGACCGAGCTGCCAGAGCGGCGGCAGGTCACTGTTGCTTGCGGACCCACCCGAGGCGCCTCCTTTTTGCCTCTTTTATTAGCAAATTGCTTTTGTGGGGGGGGGGGGGGGGGGGGGG
>BCLF01000012.1:398672-415462 GCA_001602275.1 Zoysia japonica
GGGGGGGGGGGGGGGGGGGGGGGGGGTCATCATCCCCCGTGATATCAGTTAGTTGCTCATGTGAACGGGATCGAGGACCAACTGGTTGTTCTAGAAGCCCTCTGATTCCTGTGATCGCTATCCGAGAGCTTTGAGCCAAAGAGAAGCGAGGCGATTCAGTTGGTGGATGCAAAGTTGCTTTCGGGTTCCAAAAACAGCTAAAGATTGCTACTTTGTAGTAGGACCAAATGCAACATAGTGGTTGGATTTTCTCATCAGACTGACCCTGCTTATCATGACCGCTTAATCTATGTGTCAGTGTACATGATCAGTAACTGAGCAAACTGTTCTTCTACTTGAATAGGAGTAGATATGTGCATCCTGTGACCGAATGTCGTTTAGGCTCCATTACCTATTTCTACAATCTTGAAACGGGTTCTGCAATTTCTGTCAGTTGCATATAACAATCACAGATTAACAATTCACAATAATGTAGGAAATGATTTTATCCCTGTATCGCAGAGAGGTGTTTTGCAGTCATGTCAACAGTGGATTCTGACAACAATCCAATGTCTTCCACAGACAAACAATATACTCCCTTCGTTTTTTAATTAATGTCGCCGTTGACTTTTAAATTTAACTTTGACCATTCGTTTTATTCAATTTTTTTTGATAAATTTCATATATTTTGATATAATTTGATTTATTATTAGAATTATTTGAATCACAACTTAAAATCTCAATTTTTTTGAATAAGACGAATGGTCAAAGTTGAATTTAAAAGTCAACGGCGACACCAATTAAAGAAGGGAGGGAGTATATTTGATCCACATAACTCTTCTTTTTGCTGAACCAAATAAAGTTTGCTTTATGTCTCGTGTTGCTACTGAAAACCAAATGTTGTATGACGATTTAAGACTGATGTTTACTAGTAATATGAACTTTGGATTTATGGCTGTTCCAGTGAAATTGCTTGACTGGGGAGAGGACGGACATAGATCAGAGCAAGACATTGCAGCTGTAAGGGCAGCTTTTTCTCAAGAAGTCACTGTTTGGCATAAGCTTGACCATCCAAATGTAACTAAGGTACTACTTGGTTCAACAAGTCATTGCTTGTTTCTGTAAAATTTACTACTAGCTGATATGCTTTGCTTTTGTAATATTAGTTTACATCAGTTCAGTTCATATTCACGATATTTGTTTGTTTTTCTAAAAAAAATATTGGCCCATCTCTATTTGAGATTGACATCTTACAGCAGCTTGACTTTTTTCCTGAGCAGTTCATAGGAGCTATAATGGGTGCAAGGGATCTAAATATTCAGACAGAAAATGGACATATTTGCATGCCAACTAATGTCTGCTGCGTTGTTGTGGAATACCTTGCTGGAGGTGCATTAAAATCATTTCTGATAAAGAACAGGAGAAGAAAATTAGCTTTTAAGGTGGTTGTCCAAATTGCTCTTGACCTTGCCAGGGGGTAAGCAGTTTACTGAAGCTGAATTTTCTTCAGGCTTCCTTTTTTTTTCTGAATCATTATCTTCTACTTTTCCTTTCTCTTCAAAGTTAGCACTGATTCCAACAATTTTTGTATCTAAATCTTCGTCAGATTAAACTATCTTCACTCAAAGAAGATTGTGCACCGTGACGTGAAGACTGAAAATATGCTTCTAGATAAAACAAGAACTGTGAAAATTGCTGATTTTGGTGTTGCCCGCCTTGAAGCTTCTAATCCCAGTGATATGACTGGTGAAACTGGAACGCTTGGTTACATGGCGCCTGAGGTACCTTTTCTCAGAGATGTTTCCTCATGTTTCCATTAGAGTGATTAAATCGGACATTCATGCATCAGATAGTTGTACGTGTATCAAATCCAGAAGGCAGTTTTATACTAGCCAACTTGCATATAACATGGACGACATGGCATCTGACGTGCAGGTTCTTAACGGCAATCCTTACAATAGGAAGTGTGATGTTTACAGTTTTGGAATTTGTTTGTGGGAGATATACTGCTGTGACATGCCATATCCTGATTTGAGTTTCTCAGAAGTCACATCTGCGGTCGTTCGTCAGGTAATGTTCTGTTTGTAGCTGCCTGTTTTCCTGCTTACTCCTACACTTTTACTGCTGCTTACGATGTTTCTTGGTCTACAGAATTTAAGGCCAGAGATACCGCGCTGCTGCCCAAGTTCTTTAGCAAACGTGATGAAGCGCTGCTGGGATGCGAACCCTGACAAACGACCAGAGATGGCCGAGGTTGTGTCTATGCTGGAGGCGATCGACACGACGAAGGGCGGAGGCATGATCCCTGTCGACCAGAGACCAGGATGCCTTTCATGCTTCCGGAAGTACAGAGGCCCATGATCTATAGATGGAGGCATCAGGCGTCTGCAGATTGGCCTTTGGATCCTGTGTATTTCAAAGTTAAATTTCTCTCTGGAGAGCAAACTGGTTAATGTAGCTAGTGTGCTTATATATGGTCCGTCGTTTGAGATGCCCTCATGTAAATTCTTTGTTCATCCTTCTGTTACTCTGATTATCAATGAATGAAAGAACCTGCTCGTTCTTCTATGTTTTTTGGGACAACTGTTTCACAAGAATCTGAGGAGAAATGATAGGCAGGGTGAGACTCCTTGTCAGGGTCATATCTCCGGGGACTTATGGCTCAGGTTACTCAGAAGACCTAAGCTACAGTCTACGGCTCATCAACAACCGGCTCACGTTCTTTGTGGGTCAAAAAAAAATTCTCACAGATTTTCACGAAACTCAACCAGAGAGTCGGACGCATCCAGTCACAAGAGCCATCCTGACCCCGTAGGGTCGGAGGCAACGTAACAACAAGGTTTAGCCGTCCGATGGTTAAATAACTGACTTACTTTCACAACCAACCCGCGATAAGGCCTCTGTCTGTACAGAGATTTCTGGTGACTGTACAGAGGAGACAGAGAGGTAAAACAAACAGAAAAGCAACTTTGTCCCCCCGGCGCTGAGCAGAAGACAGGCGAAAGACGACAGCTGGTGACAGAGGACCGTCCGGCGCTAGAGGATCACCAGGAGAATATTCTCGAAGATGCCGTTGGCCTCACACGTCAGAGGGGACTCGTTTCCGTGAAGGCCAAGTTTGACGGCGGCCCCGCTTGTCAGAGAAAACTCCATCCTTCGGGGACCAAGTTTGGCTACGACCTCACCTGTCAGAGGACGTCTAGTTCCGTGAGCATCAAGTTTAGTTGCGGCCTCCACTCGTCGGAGAGCCGTCCGTTTCATCCCGCTCTGTAATCCCGTCTAGCCTCTATATAAAAGGTCGTCGGGGACCCCCGTATAACGAGGAACAAACACTAGACATACACCCACATAGGCGCGCTAGGGACTCTACCCGCGTAAGAGCCCTTCTGCCATTGTAATTCACTTGATTATACGTGAGTTCGTCGCATCCAATCTTCGAACATAGGTATTACATCTCATGGTAGCCCCGAACCAAGTTATATTTTTAATTCATCGTGGATTAAGCCATATCGATTAGAAAGAAACGCACCGTACATCTTTGATCGAATGGTTGAGAGCATAGGCTGCATACGGTGATACGGAAAAGGATTGTTGACCCAGTTGCGTTCATGTCTTGGGGCATAAAGTTAAAAACTTTCATGAAAACTATTGGAAGGATGCAATATAGTGATGGTCAATATGACTCGACATTTCTCAGAGAAGAAAAAGAAACAGCACCTATGCCATTCATTGCACTACAGTGAGGACTGAGGAGAACGGCATTTGCTCTCGCTGATGTTAAAAAATTTGTGAAAATATTGTTTATTTTATCATAAAATGATTTATTATTAGAAGTATTTTAACTTTGTTTTGTTTATTTTTTTATTTTTATAATTTTTTTAAATAAAATAAATGATTAAACATCGATTTTAAAAAATTAAAAATGCCACTTATTATGGAACGAAAGAGTAGTTAATTACTCTCTCTTTCTCTGTCTCTCTCTCTCTCAGCCGACCCTCACGGGACAGCCTCCAACATGCAAAGAACCAGCACTGGAGATCCCATGCACACAAGTAACTCCTAATTCATCTCACATTAACTAACTAGCTGGAGTACCTCCTTTCCTAATGACTTGGCCTTGCCACTACCGATTCGCGACTCCTGCCTCCCGCAACTACATGCACGCTAACAGAAAGCCACCATGCGTGCAAGGCTTAATCCAACAGCCGCGACTCAAACCTATTGGCAGATCCACCTCCGCACCGACCGATCACATTGATCAGCAGAGACAGGCTCCCCGCCGGAGATATTGACCGCCGCCGCCCGCCATGATATCGTGGCACGACCTGTACACGGTGCTGTGCGCGGTGGTGCCACTGTACGTGGCGATGATCCTGGCCTACGGCTCCGTGCGGTGGTGGGGCGTCCTCACACCGGACCAGTGCGGCGGCATCAACCGCTTCGTCGCCGTCTTCGCGGTGCCCCTCCTCTCGTTCCACGTCATCTCCAACAGCGACCCCTACACCATGAACCTCCGCTTCATCGCCGCCGACACGCTGCAGAAGGTCCTCGTCCTGGCAGGGCTCGCGGTCTGGTCCTGCCTCCCCTTCAGCCGCAACCGGGCGCCGCTCGACTGGTCCATCACGCTCTTCTCCCTCTCCTCGCTGCCCAACACGCTCATCATGGGCCTGCCGCTCCTCGGCGCGATGTACGGCAGGTACGCCGGCGACCTCATGGTGCAGATCGTCGTGCTGCAGTGCATCGTCTGGTGCACGGTCATGCTCGTCCTCTTCGAGTTCCGCGCCGCGCGCCTGCTTATCGCGGGGCAGTGCCCTGACACCGCCGCGTCCATCGCCAGCGTGCACATCCACCCGGACGTCGTGTCGCTCGAGGGCAGCCAGGCGGAGGCCGTCGCGGAGGTCGCGCCCGACGGCAGGATGCGGCTGGTCCTGCAGCGGCCGTCGTCGTCGCGGCGGTCGCTGGTGCGCGCCGCGACGCCGCGGCCGTCCAACCTGACGGGCGTGGAGATCTACTCGGTCAGCTCGTCCCGGAACGCCACGCCGAGGGGCTCCAGTTTCGCGCACGCCGACGTCGCTGCTCCGCTGCAGAGCGCGTCCTTGCGGATGTCGAGCTTTGGCGCCGCGGACCTCTTCTCGCTGCACTCGTCCCGGCAGCACTCGCCGCGGCCGTCCAATTACGACGAGAACGCGGTGGCGGTGCGGGGCAGATCAGCCGCCGCGGTGGTTCCCAGCAATGAGTGGAGCGCCGACGCTCCCGCCACGTCGGAGTTGAGCGGCTTGCCCATGTTCCGCAGCGGCGATCTCCCCCGCGCCAGGGATGCCCGCCGGCTAGCCCCCTCGGAGGCTCCATCCGGTGGCTCGTGTAGAGGTTGTCAGCCTCGACGTCCATCTCCAAGAAATTAGCTCCATCTGTTTGATTACCACAACTGAAGCCAACGTGTTACTATTTGTTCCAGCGATGCGGCCAGGGGAGCGCGTTGCCAGATTCAAGGCAGAGACGGGGCAGGACGCGCTGGCACAGGTGGAGTCGGGGCCGACGACGACGGAGCAGATGGGGAAGAACGATGGCACGGGCGCGGGGAGATCTGGAGAGCAGCAAACGGCACCAGCCGGCGTTATGACACGGCTCATCCTCACGATGGTGTGGCGCCGGCTGATCCGCAACCCCAACACGTACGCCAGCTTCATCGGCATCACTTGGTCACTCGTCGCCTTCAGGTACGTAGCTAGGAGTATTTACTTGTTGCTATATATATACAGGTTGCATGTACCAATAAGCAATAAGGCAATAACAAGCCGTCACGTTCCACATGCAGATTCCACATCTCAATGCCGACCATAGTGAAGAACTCCATCACCATTCTCTCGGATGCAGGGCTAGGGATGGCCATGTTTAGCTTAGGTGACTTCAATCACCGCTCGACATGAACGCAGCTTTTGTTCTACAGCAGTAGCTCAACGCGCACTCTACTCACCCACCCTGTAATTCCTTTGGTGTCGACTAGGACTGTTCATGGCCATGCAGCCGAAGCTCATCGCCTGTGGAACCTCCGCCGCGGCCAGCAGCATGGCTGTCCGCTTCCTCTGTGCTCCTGCGATCATGGCCGCCGCGTCGGCCGCCGTCGGACTTCGAGGCACGCTCCTGCGCATTGCCATTGTTCAGGTAAGCACTGCTCTGCCGGATTTAGCTAGGCCGCATGCTTTGATGCTCTGCTACATACTGAATAATGCTACCTGATTCCAAGTTAATTACATGTTGGTAGGCTGCTCTGCCGCAAGGAATCGTGCCATTTGTGTTCGCCAAGGAATACAATCTTCACGCTACCATCCTTTGCACCGGGTAATTAAGCCGTACAGCCATGATCCCATCATCCTTGACATATATCGGGTCCAATATTCACAACAATTTTCAGGGTCATCTTTGGCATGCTAATCGCTCTTCCCATCGCCTTGGTCTACTACATAATTCTTGGACTGCTATGACAAGTGCGGAGCCACAGCTCGCACAAATGGCGCGCAGATCCGTCGTGCAGAGTTGCAGATTGATGTTGAAGGTGCAAGTGTTTCGTACTTGCGACTGTAAGTACGTAACTTGAGTCAATTTCATTTTGTTGATGCGGTTAGTGCAAATTTGTAATTAACTTCCTTTCAAGAAAATTGATACTTAACCAACGTCAATAAAAAAAATTTGTACTTAATCAATGTCAGCGAAATAAGTTGTTGCGGCAGCTGACTCGGTATGCTTTTGATCTGCAGATCAAACGTAGAACTCATGAAGCTTTCTGGCCCACATCAGTGGAGTTCACTACAATAACTTAGCTTTTCAAGCAGATGACTGGCGGAGCAAGCGAATAACATAAGATTCATGACATACAACAAAAGGTGAATTAAATTTTGAATGTTTTGTGGAAAGTGAAGCTTTTGTCCAAACAAATGTTGACTCTTCTGTATCCTTGTGATCCGATTCTTGCAATGCAGACCTGAAAGCTACTAGTATTTCATATCAACCGGGAAACACATTGCCAAAATGCATGGCTCATATCTTTGGATATGTGTGTCTATCACACTTGCAGTCACTGAAACTTGTGTGATGGCCACTGGGGAAATAACACACACCGCACTGATTCATAACTTCCCAACAGTCTGTGTGCGTATAACATCATCTCATGTTCATTCAAAATAAAAGCATCATGCATAATATGGAACCACATAATTTATATAATTAATAATAAGTTTGAAATAACATTAATTGGTAATAAACTAAAGACAACTGACACTGCTTATAAGATAGACACCACACAAACACCACTGATACATAAGGATGAGTCTTCACTCCTCATCCTTGTTGAACATACTCCCTAAACATCAATTGTTGGAGTAGTCGGAAGGCGGAGGCAGCTGCAGAGTGTTAGCAGCAATGGGTAGACCTGGAATAGCAGTCGCTCTGCCTTGCTGTGCGTTGAAGGGAGCTGTTGTGACCGTTGTGGTTGCCACACTTTGCTCGCGGTTGGCGAATAATCCTGTAAGAACCGGGACATACATCACTTGATTCTGATGCTGCTGTTGTTCTACAGCTGCTGCTGCTATTGCTTGAGGTGGCGGCGGTGGTGGTAGTGGCAGTGCCATAGGAGGCGGTGCCTGCTTGAGCTTTAGTTTGTTGTACTTTTTCTTGAGCTTCTTAAGCTTGCACCGCAAGTAGTGTGTTTCTTCGGTCAGCGACTCGACTTGGCTCTTGTAGCCGTTGAGTTCCTTCTCATCTTGCTCCATCTTGTCCTTCTTCAACCTACACCGAACGCGCTCAAACCATAAAATATATACTTATTCAAAAGGAATAAAATCATCAACTAGTCTCGTTAATGTTACCTTGCCCTACGGTTCAGGAACCAGGTGTGCACCTGCTTCAGTGTCACATTGACTGTGTCAGCCAACGCCTGCTTTGTCACCTGAGAAGTGTTTCAAACATTCCATAGACCATTATTCATATGTGTGTGCTTTAAACATTACATGCGACATACAAGTGTAAAACAAAACATGTATGACTACGTACGGTAAAAGCTAGATTTGTTGCAAACAACAAAAGACTGAAGATGATCAAGTAAAATCCATCACAAAATTCACGAAAGTTCATTAAAGAGCGGAAGTCACCTTGTCGGGGTTGTTGTTTTGTTGAAAGCTTTCTTCAAGCATGCGAGACTGATAATGAGAGAGCCGCTTCCTACGCGGCTGGAAGGCTGGCCCAACGCCGACTGGTTGCGTATCTTCGTTTCCCTCTTTCTCCATGCCAGCATGAGCTTCAGCATCCTCTTCGCCGCCGCTCAACGGGTGGTCGAAGGCGTCCAGGAGAGCGAGCTCCCTATTGTTCTCAATGTTGGACCCTTTATGACCATCTGCACATTCATAGAGGATTACAACAATCAATCAAGCACCGAACAAATATAACATATAGATTTTCTAAGGTAAGACATATTTTTTAGTAGTTAGAACAACATCGATCGATCCTGATGAAAAATTAACTGATCTTGGTGACATTGGAAGGGATGACTCAAGATTGGTTATTACTGTCGAAGCCGGATGATGGTGAGTTGTTGACGACATTTCCACAGGCAGGGGTTGCAATCGTAAGCTCCAAGGCCGATGGGGAGACGGGAGCTCCTGTGGACTCCATCGGTGGCAGGCAAAAGGGCCCGGAGAAGTGTTGGCTAGGCTGGGGAAGTAATGGGTCAAAGAGACCGAGGGAAGAGCTAAGGAATGGAGAACTAGATTGCTGAAGGAGATGGTTGAGGAGTGGTGCCTGGTGTGGGTGGGGTTTTATAGCTGAGTTCAAGGAGGTATAACTGGCAATCATTAATATGGTGCCAAAATGATAGGCTGGGTGCATATAAGAGCGCTGCCAAAGATATCTCAGAGGTATGCAAATATTGATTCCTTTAGTAATTCACTATTTAGATTTTGAGAAAAATAGTATTTTGATAGCGCTGTTTTTTGAAAAATAAATTTTGATAGCTTTGTTATAAACATGTTAGCCATCTATGTTACCTAGTGGAAATTTCGAATCCTATAACATCTCATATCTCATAACCTTATTAAGGTTTCTGAAAACAATTAATCATGTTGAGGAGGACTATGGTTTCGTGCGTGTTCCAACAATAACAATGTTATATCAGGTTAGTGTGTTTTCTATTACTAACGGAAAAAAAAAACTTTTGAATCTAGTAGGTAGTCTTCTCTTTTGAGATATTCTTCGTGCACAATCTAACATCATTATTACAATAAGGTTACGTGCACCACCTATTCCAATAGAAAGTCGTTATCAGTCGAATAAAACCCCAACGAAGTTGACGTAAATAGAAGTCTGTTCGTACAGCTTTAACGCTCATAACTATTAATAATGCAATGGTTCCATACAACACCTTGTTTTTCTTAATGCACGAATAAAATCACCACTTGTAATGCAACAATACATTTTAAATGATCAAGCTTTTGATGTGCATCATATTTGAAATATTAAAAAACTACTTCATGCAAATTAATATTTACTTACTGGAAAATATTGATGAACCTTACTTGCCGCATTTAATGATTTCCAAAAGAAATTAATTACTACCTCATTGGTGGTGAGATGTACTACATTACTGTCAAATCCAGAAAAGATACGCTTGTACCAGTAGTTGTTTAATACTGAAGATATCCATTTGTATTCAAATTAATCATAGAAATTAATAGTGTTCAAATAAGAACCCTCAATCCAAGTTTTTCATATCTCCATTTATATATAGACTTAAATGTATATACATGACTTAAAAGTAGGTCATATTTATACCCTTCCATATGAATGAGGTATGGCCAAGCCAAACATACATTAGATGAAATATAAATGGTTTGCACAAATATTCACTAAATATAAAATAGCAAATGATATTATCTGTTTGTGTAGCATTGCTGTCGTCCATGGAGAAGCCAAGCATGCTTCAGAAAGTAATGTGCACCATCGCTGACTGACAACCTTGTAGTCCCAGAGGCAGAAAATAATTTATGCGACATTTGTGCTGCATGGTATCAGTTTTTAATGCTAATTACTGGTGGTAATATTACCCAATGGCATTAACCTTTATTAAGCTCTGTAACCTCTGTTTGTGTTGTTGTCACGGTGTGAAAAGAGTTCAAGTGAGATCGTGCCAGCCCAATAGCCCATGAGGCCGATTTGCATGAACCTGATCTGTCCCCTTGTACGGCCCGCTCAATCTATGCAGGGCCAAACCGACGGAACGACCAGTACACCGAAGTAGCCTTTCTGGGCTCCTGGCCTGCCATTCACGTATGCTGGGCCACCGTAATAATCATGGAGCCGGAAGAATGAACTTAGGCCATTCAGGTAAGAATTTATCAATTTACTTCCAACTGAAAAAAATTACATGATCGTGATGGCTCCACACAGGAAAACAGGAGGAGCGCTATTCAGTCAGTTACAGGTTCTTCTTTGCAGGCAAAACACAGAACAATATGGGGGAAATTTACATCATATAAAAGCTATCGTAACAACTTGTGGTCTCATAAGCTGTAGACACTTCAGTAGGTCCATTCTGAACTTGACAACCTACCAACATGTTGTTCTACTTATACGATCGGTTCTGTCGTCGACCATGAGAAAATCAGGTTTTCAGCTGAGCGATTTTCTTTGACACCTCGTCGACTGTTTCGTTGATGCTCTCACTAATTGATTCCTCCTGGAAAACCACCGATTTTTCTTGGTAAGACCACTTTTTCTGACTGTAATTTACGAATTAAAAAGAAATCAAACTGGCGTGGTTCCTGTACTTACATCATTGGCGTGCTTTTGCTTTTCACCTATACACTTGGAAGCACTGATGCTTTCACTCTTCAGCAAACTCCTAGCACTCAGCTGCTGCTGGCTTATGCCATCCGTCACTGACGCATGTGCTGCCTTATCACCTACGTTTACGCTGTACTCACTGTTTCCATGTTTATTTCCCATAACTCTTTCCCTGAATGAGTTAAGATGACTATTAGTTCCAACAGTCAGAATAAAATCTTTAACGAACATTGTAACAGCCAACTCAATGAATTGACGCACAAAAGTGTTGCATAAGTAAGGAAAAGAGGAAGTTTAGATAAGAACCTTGGTAAGGAAATATTCTGCCGCAGCTGTGGATTGTTTTTCTCACCCTTCGCATTGCCTTCTTCCAAATAAGCAAATTGTCGTTTGAAGCGATCGACTCCACTGTCAACCCATATAAGCAAACATCAGCTTGCAATCATAAATCACCAACTCCAAGAGAGCATCATTTATGTAAGAGCCAATTAGCTCAATACCATTGCGAAGTACTTGTAGTTGGAAAATACTATCACAAAGTTAGGAGCTGGTAAATACCATTGGAGATTGAATTGTGCCGAAATTTACGACTGCCGTTACATTCACCTGACAGACTACATGATAAGACGAAAATACCCCTGGCTTCAGTGGAATGGTTTGAGCTGAATTGTCATATTTTTCATCCAGATTTCAGTAACAAATTTGAACAATTTAGACCACTTTTTTCAAACAAATTTTCATGATATGAACAACTTATGTTAAACAGAGATTTTCATGACATGAACAACTTTTGTTAACATGAACAACTTATGTTAAACAGAAATTTTCATGACTGCAGGCGGCGCGGGCTGGCGGCAGGGGCGCTAGATGGTGGCGGCGAGGGCTCCTGGCAGCGTGGTTCGCGTGGGCGTGGTTCTCTGATGGCTGAGTTCTGCTGCTTAGGTTTCAGGGACGAAGCAAGGGCAACACTGGTATTTTGAAAATAATCTCAGTCTGTTAACGTGATTTGGCTCACTTTGACGGAAAATATGACGGCATGGTAATTTCCAATCCAAATCAATTACCAATGGTATTTGCCAGTTACAAAATTTTGTGTTAGCATTTTCCAACTCTAAGTGCTTTGGAATGGTACTGACCTAAATATCTCTATATGTAAGTAGCAGCCATTACAGACATTTGAAACAAAAGTGAATCTTATTTGTAAATAAAAACAGTGCACCTACCTGGGGTACATGAAGCTCATCTGGTTCTGGTCTCCTCCATGTAGGTATTCTTGTAACATTTGAGGATGGTACTCCAAAATCTAATGTGTCTCAACATGTATTAGGAAAGTAATGATTTAGGCAGCAGCTCAATTATAACATCGAAGTATAACTGAGCTCTGGTACCTCTCGGTAAATTAATTCTCGGACATCATCTTTGCCAAGTTTTCTCTTCTCGAACTCGAACTCAAGTTTTGAGATAGGTTCGGCTATGGGTTCCCGCTCATTACTTGCTAACCCATTAAAGTATGGATCTTTGAGGGCCTTGAAGAACGTTTAAATAACTCATGTCATTGGGGTAACAATAAAAAAATGGATGCAGAATGTATCTCTGAATAATGTAGGCCTTACCCACTCTTACCTCATCAGCACTTGGACGCTCCTTGGGATCAAAAGAAAGAAGACGCTTAAGCAAGTGGAGAGCCATAGGTTCCACACCTGGAAATTTTTTAGTGAAGGGAACTGGGGCCTTTTTCCTCATGTTACTCAAGTACCGTCGAGCTTTCTCATTCCTTATCTGCAACAGTTAAACAGCTCAAATATCAATCACAATATTTTAGCTACCACCAGCCTAAAAAAAAAAGAAGAAGAGTAGCAAAAGATTGTTGCTGTTGCATACTCATGTCATCTGATATAGAACTATGTAATTGTCTGGTAACTAAACATTCAAGCTTTTATTGAAACATATCATAATTCTAAGAAAACTATCAAGATATGCAGTGAAGTAGTTCTATTTCTATAACATGATCAAATTCATTCCAACACACTTTCCCTTGCAAGATTGACCATTTTACTTACTAAAAATCTGAAATAAATTTCTTCAGCTTGTCTATTAATGAGTCTGATGCAGTTCTTTCAAGAAACATGATCCGAAAGATAAGAGTGACTAGATAAAATATGATAATATTATGGACAAAATTGTATGGACTCCAGCTGTTGTCTTATTTGAGTGCTAGAGGTTAGTAAGGATACCTTAGAGATGGATTCTGCAGAAGGGGTGCCAAGTAGATCAGTTATAAGATCCAGCTGATGCACAACATTCTTCCCTGGAAAGAGTGGCTTCCCTGTAAGCAATTCTGCAAATATACAACCTACGCTCCAAATATCAATAGCAGGAGTGTACTGCAAAAGTCAAATGACAAATTTAGGAACTTGAAATCCTATAACATCAAGTCGAAAGTGAAAACAATGCTCAGCTATCAGTGTATAAATACAATGCAAGCCATGTCACTTGTGTTCAATATTCACAAATATGTCTCTTCAATATTTCTCAGAAGAAAAGAATGGCTGCCAATTCATCAAGAAAAGGAGGATAGAAACATCTTACAATAGTAAAAAAAAAAATAGATAAATAGAATAATACTACAGAAGAAATCCAGTCACAAACAGGGAAGTTAATTTGTATCTATAATTGTCAGAGTTGACAGCTGCTGGTTAAATTCGAGAACCAGTATTGCTATATTCAATTAAACTTGCACTGACGTACATGTACTGATTTTGAACATCCATAGCCTGTTCATTATAAAAAGTACAGGTGAAAATATACTGACCTTTGCAAAAAATGAGCCACATAATTCTGGAGCTCGATACCATCTAGTTGCCACGTAATCCTACATCAAGGGATGCAAAAACATAAGAAAACAATCTCTGCATGTTCACAAAGAAAAACTGTGCTCAACATTCTTTTAAATGGCTACCGTCCAGAATATGGCTGATGGGGTATCACAAAATGACACGCGAGCAAGGCCAAAATCACAAATCTTCAGCCTGCAGTCAGCATTCGCTAGAATGTTCTTGGGCTTAAGGTCCCGATGGAAAACATTTGCTGCAAAACCAAAGGTATAAAATGAGCACAGTATCAACACATGAGAATTTACCAAGTTAAATCCATGTATAGGTTAACCACCTGCATGAATGTACTTCATTCCACGGAGCAGCTGATACAAGAAGAATTGGTGATGTTCCGGTGTAAGATCATCGTTTGCTTTTATCACCTGATGGAGATCTGACTCCATCAGTTCAAAGATTACATAGATGTCCTTGAATTCCCTCCTCGAAGGAGGAAGCATGATGTGCTTGATCTGAACAATGTCTGGGTGCCGCAGCAACCGGAGCAACTTGACCTCCCTGAGGATGCGGGTGGCATCGGAGACATGATCAAAGACATCAATAATCTTCTTGATAGCCACACGCTCACCAGTCTGGGTGTCAATAGCAGCGGCCACAACACCGTAGCTCCCTTTGCCAATAACCTCGCTGACCTGATACCGGTTTGCTTCACCATACTCTGTGAAGAAGTCAGACTCCTGATAGGGGAAGCGGATGTCGTCCTCAAGTTAGTAAAATCGTTAAAGTATTGCTGGATGATGTCTATTTCTGATGTCGCGGTCCACAAACGAATAAGCATCGTAGGTTCAAAGACATGCAGAAATTAGAACACTGTTGTCCTAACGCATTTGGATGTGGCTTAGAAGGTGGTAAACACTAGTAGAGCTTGAAGAAAGAAAACGAAAACAGCATCTTATTCAATCAACCTGACCTCGTCAAACGAAACAACCGCACAAACAAACTGTACCTGTGCGTCCTTAGATAGAGGTATAAATCCAAAGGCTTTTTCATAAGCCGCGAAACTTTAAATATTGAAAGGAGTTCTAGCCGCATTGGTACTACGGCCTGTGTGACGAATCTGAACACTGTCATGCTTCTAATGATCCCAAGCAAAGCAAGCATTGGTTGTTAATTGATGCCCATGGATGACCATTAAGCGCAAAAGGTTTCAGAATTCAGAAGCAGTCTGAACCCGAGCAAGCCGATCCAACAAGATTCGACAAGAAGCCTGAACCCGAGCAATGGAACTTCGTTGACCCCTGTCCAGGTGGCCGGGATCAGAAATTCGTAACCGCCATTGGAACTCGGCGGCCGCACATGGTGATGGTCATGGATCCGAACGTCACAGCAGAGGAGCAGAAGCAGAGTCGACGCAACGGAAAGAAGGCACGCACCTTCTTGCTCGAATCCATGCGTGGCGGCTGGGTACGCGCGGGCACGGGTGCGCGAGTGCCTGCAGCGCCGCACGCCTCCACAACAATGTACCCCTCGGACGCGGGCTCGGCGACCTCCTCCTCTGATTCGTCGGCCTCCTCCCCGCGGTCCAGGTGCGGGAGCGACTGGGCGTGGAGGTCACCGCTGGTAGTGGTGGTGTCGTTGGTGGTCAGGGGAAAGGAGGAGGAGGAGGAGGAGGAGGAGACGCGGCGGGAGCGGTGGCGGAGCCAGCGGAGGAGGGAGCGTGCGCGACCGCCCATAAACCGCGCGCCCCGGGCATTGGGCGCCCGCGACCTGCGGGGAGCGCGTCGCTTTGCTTGGGGCGGGGAGAGGAGGGAGGCCGAGGCCGGGGCGCGCGGGTTGGGCGAGGCGTGCGGGGAGGTGGCGGGCGGTTGGTTTCTTTCTTCACTTCCCTTCTCTTCCTCGGGCGGGGCGCGGCCGCGCGGGATGGTGGTGCGGTGCACGTCGCCGTGCAGCACAAGTGCGTGGAGAAAATTGGTTTGAAAAACTCTCACAGCAGTTTGTGCTCTCTTCATTCATAAAGCGATGTTTTTAGGACTAGGAATCAAGTTTGAAACTGAACTAAAATAATATAAAAAAAATTTAAAAAAAAGAACGAATCCTCGTAGGAGTAGCAAAACAAGGCCATTAAGATTTCTTTTCTCGGGCCAAAATGGCAGCGAGATTTCATAGGATAAAAGGACCTTGACAGTTGCTTTTCCCGGGCGGCATATGGCAGCTAGTGGGCCAAAATTGTCTACGCGTAACTGATAGAATGACGCCCACCTCAACGCAACTGTGAGGCCCACTGGACCTGTCTCGGTCTCTTCTCAATTCTCATCTCCTCTCATCGAGAGTTGGGCCGGGGTGTGGAAAAAGAGCCGGGATTCGCTCCACCACCGTCTCGTCTGTCTTCTGGCCGGCCGACGAAACATGAATCGCTGTCGTGACCGGCCGCTGCGAACGCCGGCGACTCCGATGGCCATCGCCAAACCAGGATGAGAGAGACAGCTCCGCGACGAGGCCCAGGACGACAAAACATGCCCCGGCCCGGCCACCTGTTCGATCGCCATCGCACGGACTCGAACCACCGATGCCCCCCTCGCACACGTGCGGCTACTCCTGCGGTTAAAAGTTAATCTGATCCCAAGGAACAAGAACGACACGGTGAAACAAAATCCGATCCGTACATCTCCTCGACACGTGAAACCCAAGCGTTCTTTACTTTTTGTGATCGTGCTGCTTTATGTATTATAAGCAGGTAGCAAAAATGTACAGGAGAAATACAAAAACAAGAGGAAAACACGAAAACAAAGACAGCCAGCGCAGCAGCTCCACAATTTAGATTCCCTATTCCATTTCCACGTGAGCGAGATGAAATCAACAAACTGAGCACAAAATACATCACACATGGAGCAGCACGTATGACAAGGTGACCTTCCTGCACCAATGCTCGCAGCAACAGGGGAACCGGCAGGGCAGCCGAGCTGCCGAGACGATTCAGGCGGCGCATGGCAACTCCGGCGTGACAGCCGCGTTATAAATATGCGCCATCATGCGGCGCTCGAAGTCGTCGCCGCCGCCGCTCCCCCGCGCGCGCGCCCGCGGCACTCTCCTCGCGATCAACCCCGCCTCGGGCGCGCAGCTCCGAGCCCTGGCCAGCGCCGCGCAGGGCCG
>BCLF01000012.1:427591-441798 GCA_001602275.1 Zoysia japonica
AACCCCCCCCCCCCCCCCCCCCCCGGTAAAAGAACAACGCGCGGCCGTAGCTATAAAATCCTCCGTCTCCAGAGGCGGCTCGCCCATTTCCGATTCAAATTCTAGGGTTTTGCTGCCACTCGTACTCCACAGCCCGCATCGCCGCATCTTGGTGCGGTTCCTCGCTTCGGAGATCAGATGGTGAGCGCCGGAACGGATCGCCATTGCACCTTGTTTGAAGCGCGGATCTGGTGTTCCGTTGATTTACCTCTGTTTTTTTTGTGGCGTTTTCAGGCGCTGCCGAATCAGGGGACCGTGGATTACCCGAGCTTCAAGCTCGTCATCGTCGGCGATGGTGGAACTGGCGAGTTCCCAACTTTCCTGTACCATTTTTTTTCTCGTCTGAAACTGTAGGATCTGATTCGTTAGGAATATATTCGGTGTAGTCTATACGAGATCTGTTTGATTCGTTCTTGCAGTGACGTGTTAGGCTATCGATGGTTGTACTGCCTGATTCTGATATTACATTGGAGATTGTGATTATTGTACCATTTCGATGCTCTGATATTAGAACGGATGTTGGTAGTCACGAAAAAACTGTGCGGTGCTATTTGTGTGAGGTCAGCCAGCATTTAGTCAATCGTAGTAACAAAACCATCATTTAGTCATCTGACACAATTTAATCAGCATTTAGAATGTTGAAAAATATAGTTGTTGGATGTCATTCATCAACGTTTGGAATGGTCAAGAGCTTTTCTCGTCTAAATCAGGTGAATGTGTGAAATTGGCTATTTGTCAGTTGGTGGTTACCGATTTTCTTAGTTCTGATGTTTGGACAAACACCGCACTGAAATTTGTTGTTAGTAGAAATCATGAAAGCAAGAACTGTAAGCTTTAGAAAATTGTCTCTACTCTCCAATCTTTACAAGTTGGTTGTGCCATATTTCAATCTAATAGGCTACTATAGTTACATTGATATACAGCTCAGCTTTTATCCATTGTTGTACGGTCTAATTGCTTAAGCGCACTGAAATATATAGGCTTTGGATTTTTTGAGATTTTGCTAACTATGTCAGATATTGATCCTTAATGGCATTTCTGGTGCAGGTAAAACTACATTTGTGAAGAGGCATCTCACTGGAGAGTTTGAGAAGAAATATGAACGTAAGTTGTGGATTAGTGTTAATCTGCTTATGTTTATTTTCCTTTTTTCTCGCTGTTCTGTATCTAACTGAAGATTTTGTTGTTGCAGCAACCATTGGTGTTGAAGTTCATCCATTGGATTTCACCACAAACTGTGGTAAGATCCGTTTCTACTGCTGGGACACTGCTGGGCAAGAGAAGTTTGGTGGCCTTCGTGATGGTTACTAGTAAGTGTTCTGCTACATATGGTGTATACGAGTGGTGCCACATATTTGGAAAGTTTACATTTGCAACGCAGTTACGAATCTTATGATTGTCAAGTCGTTGCTTCTTGTACAGTTGCTCATACTGTATCTAATGTAGTTATGTTTCTGTGCAGTATCCATGGCCAGTGTGCAATTATTATGTTTGATGTAACTTCAAGGCTCACTTACAAGAATGTTCCAACATGGCATAGGGACCTGTGCAGGTTTGTTTTTAGTGTATTGAAATCATGCAACTTTGTTGAAAAGGTGAGTTGATGGAATTTAATGTTCATTTCTCATGCAGGGTGTGTGAAAACATCCCAATTGTCCTCTGCGGTAACAAGGTTGATGTGAAGAACAGGCAGGTCAAGGCCAAGCAAGTCACTTTCCACAGGAAGAAAAACCTGCAGTACTATGAGATTTCAGCTAAGAGCAACTACAACTTTGAGAAGCCCTTCCTGTATCTTGCTAGGAAGCTTGCTGGGTAAATAACCTAACACTGTTAAATGTAAATGGTAATTAACTCACATTATATGCTGAGGTTATGCTAACTCTCGTTAATTCCCTGTTAACCCCAGTGATCAAAACATTCACTTCGTTGAGGCTGTTGCCCTTAAGCCTCCGGAAGTCACCATCGATATGGCTATGCAGCAACAGTGAGTGTTAATCTTAGTTCTTTTGTCTAATCTTTTACTTTATGCTGCATAAACCATTTAATCGGCTATGTGGTGCCTGAAACTTATCCTTGACTCATCATTTAACCAGGCACGAAGCTGAGCTTGCTGCCGCTGCCGCACAGCCCCTTCCTGATGACGATGACGATCTGATTGAGTAGAAAGAGGATCATGAGTCTACCATACTTCAGCAGACGGAGTTGTGTTTCCCATAAGAGTGGTTTTAAGGGTGAATGCTCGCTACTCGCTAGAGTCGTCTCTGGATGTTCTTGTCTCCCGAACATTGAAACTTTTGAACGTATGGAATTGATCAAAATGTTGCCATGAATTTGCTGGCACCTTCATACATTTGTCACTCTGGTTGTCGTCGGTAAACGTTATTGTCGTCAGTTCTTTTGTACTGTCTACAATTATCAAATCATATATCTGCTGTACCTTGTAAATCTGTTTCTGGTTGCTTTCACTTCGGTTCTTTATCATCGTGTAACGCGTCTTTGGTTCATGACGTGTTAGAATGAAGGAATGAAATAGGGACTCTGCAATGTAGCATTTCCAACATGTGTGGTGAATTTGTCGGTTGATCCTAATCCAGATTAGATCACACCAGACCACAGATGGAAGGAAGAAAAGAAGCTGTTCTTGAGCAGGCAAAGCCCAAAGCAATATCCGACGTGCAAAAAGTAGCTGTGCACTTTAGTGCGCGTCGTCGTGCTTATGCGGTCGCCAGTGTGCATTGTGCAAGTGAGCTTGAGCCTCGGCCAGCCAGATAAACCCCAATGCGGAGGGAATAAAAATCGGCTGCAAACGGCGGAGACGACGAGGCGGCGAAATCGCTGACCTTTTGTCTTTGCCACCGCCGCCAAGGCGCCAACTCTCTCTCTCTCTCTCTCTCTCTTAAAGGCAGTACCTGCCGCCGTCGCCCGCCGCTCGCGTTCACCACACTGTCGCAGCGAGTCCAACCACAACGCCGCCAACAATGAGGCCCTCGCTGCTGAAATCCGCTTCTCAGCACCTCCGCCGCCGGAGCTGCTACTCCGCGGCTAACCCGGAGCGGAAGGTGGCCATCCTCGGCGCGGCCGGCGGCATCGGGCAGCCCCTCGCGCTGCTCAAGAAGCTTAACCCGCTCGTCTCCTCCTTCTCCCTCTACGATATCGCCGGCACCCCCGGCGTCGCCGCCGACGTCTCCCACATCAACTCCCCGTCCCTGGTGCGTTAACCGCACTGCACCACTTCACGGGCGTCGGCGGGGTGGATGGATCTGACGGTGTCCTGCTTCTGAGTTAGGCAGGTGAAGGGGTTCATGGGGGATGACCAGCTCGGGGAGGCGCTGGAAGGGTCCGACGTCGTGATCATCCCTGCTGGGGTGCCGAGGAAGCCCGGCATGACCAGGGACGACCTCTTCAACATCAACGCCGGCATTGTTAAGGCCCTCTGCACCGCCATCGCCAAGCACAGCCCCAATGTAAGCGTTCCGCTCTTGCACTCTAGATTTGGGGTGCTAATTTTGGCAATCTATTTTTGGCTGATTGGAATCGTGGAACTTAGATATGGACCATATGTTTTAAATCTGGTTGCGTGCATTCAGATACTACAGCTGCTGTAAACGTAGATGTCCAGGTTAAAAAAAAAAAAATTCAGACGGAACAGTATTTTTGCACAGGCAAGTGGAACTGATGGGTAAACTAGAATACTGTCTACCCAGAATTGGCAAAGTTGAGGTGCAAGTGGCCTACCAACCTTTATTCCCTTGCTATCGTTCAAAGAGGCACACTGCTCGAGAGCTCACTTTAGATATTTTCAGATATTACAATCCTTAGTTCCTTACACTTCCATGCCGTTATACACTATCCACCAAATGTGTTTGTAGCCTTGTAGGTGATAAGTGTAGATGATCCTATGAGCTTACATGTGATCCAAGGTGCCACATGGCCTGCCAACTTAACTTCGACGTGTAGATATTATCAATCTGATTGTACTTCCTTTTGATTGTCTGCTTGTTTAGGCTCTTGTAAACATGATCAGCAATCCCGTCAACTCAACTGTCCTGATTGCTTCTGAGGTTTTCAAGAAGGCCGGTACTTAAGATGAGAAGAAGCTGTTCGGGGTGACAACTCTTGATGTTGTTCGTGCAAAAACTTTCTATGCTGGAAAGGGAGGCGTGCCAGTTACTGGTACTAATCTGCCATTTTACCTGTTGATTTGTAGACATATTGTGATTGTGGATGTGAGATGTCATTTCCCAGTCCTCAATTTTAGATGTTGCTGCGATGTTTTGCAGATGTAAATGTTCCTGTTGCTGGAGGCCATGCCGGCATTACTATTCTGCCGCTGTTCTCTCAGGTAGTACCTACAGTTTTTAAATCATTTTGTGCAGCAGTGTAGATGTTGATCTGCAAAATATAGTTTCATAGTTGAAATACTCGATTATAACAGAGCATTGTACCATATATTTGATAATATTTTTAATAGTGTATAAATATTTTTCTTGAAATATCTGAATTGGTGAACAAAGATGGTTTTTATTTTGTATATAGGAGTAAGCATACAGTGGTTATTTAGAATGTCAATCTGGTGTGGCATTCATCATTTATCAACTGTCAAAAAAGGAATAATTTCCCTGTATGTAAATTTTGTGCAAGCAGTAGTAATTCATTATTATGATAGGTGTATTCGGTGCTATATATGATGCATACCTGTAGAGTTAATCGATACTCCTGAATATCACCCTATTCCATGCAGGCTACACCAGCAAGCAACTCGTTGTCCCAAGAAGACATCAAGGCTCTCACCAAGAGGACACAAGATGGTGGGACAGAGGTTGTTGAAGCAAAGGCTGGAAAGGGATCTGCAACCTTGTCCATGGCGTAAGTCTATAAACATATGAATTGGCCTGAGCATGTCTATACGTTACACTTAAAAATTTGAAACTAGTATGCCATACCATTGTCTCACTTGGAATTTCTTTCTTTCTCTACCTCTTACTGCATATGATGTTCTGTTTTTGCAATCAGTCCTCATAGTTGGCTATTTTCTCTGGCTGTTTTATGAGATCTATGCATGCAAACTTTGTAGCATGATGTGGGCCTTAGTTACTGAAGCGTGCTAAATTAAACTGATTCAGATCAAACTCTGCATTGTTTGTTTTAATAACGTAAACACTCTTCTTTCGCAGATATGCTGGTGCTGTTTTTGCAGATGCCTGCTTGAAGGGTCTCAATGGAGTTCCTGACATTGTGGAGTGCTCCTATGTGCAGTCCACTGTGACGGAGCTGCCATTCTTTGCATCCAAGGTATATCTCATATGTAAATTTCTTGGTAAAATGCAGCCATTTGGTATTATGGGATTTTGTCAAAGTAAATTGACTTGGATACCTTCGTTTTTTCATACGTCACCATGTTAATAATTACATGGCTTCTATTGTTCATGCTATGTTAGTTTCATAGACAATGCAGAACTCTTTCCACTTTGGTACATTTCTTGAGCATTGGTAGCATTGGCCGCTCGGTCCATGTGCCTAGTTCTAGTTTCCAGGAACCAACAAAAAATAGTACTATCATTGTTTGCCCTCTCTTGTCACTTTTGAAAAGGATTGTTTATTTCATACTTTAATCTAATGAAAAACAATGTAATCTTCAAAAAAAAAAAAATGTTGCTAATGCAAGTTTCAGGTGGACTCTTTCTGCTGCTGTGCTGCAGCATTGCAGTGGGTTTTGGTATTGTTCTGGCTAGAGAGTTTTAACACTTCTTTCCATATTGCAGGTAAAGTTAGGCAAGAACGGAGTGGAGGAAGTGCTTGGGCTGGGCGAGCTCTCTGACTTCGAGAAGGAGGGTTTGGAAAAGCTCAAGGGCGAGCTCAAGTCTTCCATCGAGAAGGGCGTCAAGTTTGCCCAGAGCAACTAGCCAATTCGCCTGGAATTCTAACTATTCATGTGCGATCTCAAGGGGATCTCTTGACTTTTTTGTTTGACTGTTCTTTTCTGCGACCCATTCCATTCTGCTGGTGGTCGAGGCGCTGTACTCCGTAATAGAATCACAAAAGTTGTACCAGAAACAGTTACACCGGTGCCGTTTGTATTTTGTGCTCGGCCGATAAGTTCGGTGAGTCGTGACGCAAATGGAAACAAACTTGCCGCATGTGTTGCTCCATTGTTTTTAGCCATCATCCTATTCTGTGTGGATGTGGAATAATCGGAGTGGAAACGGAGAGTAAGTGATATGGAAACTGCGTTCTTGTTAGATTTTGTACAACTCGAAGGTCGTTCTGCACTCTTATGGCACACTTCTGAATCTGCACTCTCATGGCACAGCTTCAGCTCCAGAAAAATCAGTGGACTTTTTTTATTGAACCATTTATATCTAGCTTTAGAAATTTATGGTGGTAGAGCTACGAATAGATTGAGTGTTTTGTTAGATCATGCGTTCAGAGCACGTGGAAACAGTCTCCGGAATAAGAACTCCATCAAACATTTGACCGATTTGTTCGTGCTTATCAGCAACGTCACAAGAAGCAGGGCGAAGCAGCAGGAAGATGATGGGTAGACGTTGGACGGGACAAGTAACTGAGCCTTGCACGCAATGGAGTGACACATGCTCCCCATCTCCGTTCTTGTTGGCACTGTTCCGAATTAGTTGCAGCCATACGCAGATGTTAGAACCTTTTTTTTCGTAAATTTGTCGTCGAAGAGGATAGATCTTGTCTTTTTTCCCTTTTTGGTGTTGAATTTAGAGGCCTTACTTAAAAAAAACATCAGCAAATCTAAAGTTGCACCATGGTTTAACCCAATATTTATATCATCGTTTCTGGCGAGACTGCTAGGTATGAGTGGATTCATGTCATCGCATACCGAAGCTTATGCGAAACGTAAGTTGATCATGCGTGTGCATGGCTGGCCGTCCAACAGCGACACGGAACTGATAAATTGCATGCTGCTTGCAGCGTCCTGTTCATCGACACCACAGTGGCGTGCGTACGTGCCCAAAAGTACCGAGGAGGCTAAATGAGGAGGCTAAAATGCATGATAGCCAGCTTCCACTTTATTTATTTTTTCTAAAAAAATGAGTTTCCGGTTTGTGTTTGTTTGTGTGGTTGCCAGTATGTTGGTTAGTCCAGGTCGCGTTGCTAGTGTGGCTGCTGCAAGGAGGTCTGTCTTGGGGCTCTTGGTGGAGATTCCCCCTCGCAGCGATGTATCCGGGGCAGTGTATGCCCTGTAATCTTGGACCGGTGTTTGCTCTCTGTTTCCTCTGTTCTGTTGGTTCAGTGGCCATGGAATGCAGTCTCAGTTATCACAGCTCTTGCAAAACCGTGGTGCACTGCAGTCTTTCTCGTTTCAGTTGTCGCATTTCAGAAGCGAGCGGCAGCTTGGATTCCTTAGCGGTCTTGGCTCTACCGCTTGACTGTTGTTCAGAAATGTTTTTTAATGAATAATAGGCCCACAATCCTTAATTGGAATGTCAGAGGACTCAATCTCCTTGCCCGACGCAAAACTGTGCGGCGTATGTTAACTGACACAAGGTCAGCTATTGTGTGCCTGGAGGAGACGAAGCTGCAGCAGATCGGCTCCTTGCTGGCGTCCGAATTCCTGGGCACCAACCTGTCACAGTTTGTCTTTCAACCTTCTGACGGTACTAGAGGCGGTATTCTCATTGCTTGGGACCCTTCCGCTATTGATGTTGTGACCCCGGTTATCAGAAGCTTCTCAGTTACAGTGGTGGTTAAGCCTAAATCTTCAGTGTCATCCTTCCTGCTAACTGCTGTCTATGGGCCATCAGCGGATGGGCAGAAGCCTGATTTCCTAGCTGAGTTAATAGCGATTAAACCAACTGCTGCTACTCCTTGGCTTTGTGTGGGTGATTTCAACTTAATTTATCAAGCAGCGGATAAAAATAATTTGAACCTGAATAGAAAGTTGATGGGAAGTTTCCGTAGCACTTTGGATAGCTGTGAGCTCTTTGAATTCAACTTGCAGAATCGTAAGTACACTTGGAGCAACGAAAGGGAGAACCCGACATTGGTCCGTTTGGACCGTGCATTCTGCAACAAAGATTGGGATCTACTTTACACTGGATATGGCTTGCATGCCCTCTCCTCTTCAATGTCAGATCATTGTCTCTTGTTTCTCTGTCCCCAGCATCGGCCAATCCAGGCTGCACACTTCAAGTTTGAGGGGTTCTGGGTGAAGGTACCTGGCTTCCAGGAAACAGTTCAGACAGTGTGGCAAGAAGAGGTGCCTGGCATCTCACCTTTGAACATTTTGCACCACAAGTTCCAGCGAACAGCTAAGGCTCTTAAGGAATGGAGCAAAAACCTTTTCAGTGACTCATGCATGTTGCTTCATATAGCAAATGATGTGGTGCTCCGACTTGACATGGCCCAGGACAATAGGGTTCTAACAGATGAGGAACAAGATCTTAGGAAGGACCTGAAGACAAGGATTTTGGGATTGGCAGCCATTGAAAGATCAAGAAGACGCCAGTGCTCCCGTCTCACTTGGCTCAAAGAAGGGGACGCTTGCACAAAGTTTTTTCACCTCAAAGCTAATGGTCGTCGTCGAAAGAACTATATCCCTTTCCTCAAAAGAGCAAACTCTTCGCTTGTCTGGTCCCATCCGGAAAAGGAGGCAGAAATCGAAGAATACTTCCAATCAGTGTTAGGCACCAGACAAAACCGAAGCAGAGGCTTTAACTGGGAGCAGCTTGAGTTGTCGCAGTTACAACATTAGGGTTTGGATTTACCGTTTACAGAACAGGAAGTGTGGAATGCAATTTGTCAGTCCCCATCGGAGAAGGCACCCGGGCCAGACGGTTTCAACGGCACCTTCTACCGCTCTTGCTGGCCAATTATAAAGCAGGACGTCCTTGCAGGTTTTCAGTGTTTGTATAATCTGAGCACAGGGCCTCTACACAAGCTCAACACAGCATCGCTCATCCTGCTGCCTAAGAAAGAGCTGGCCGACACTCCCGCTGACTTCCGTCCTATCAGTTTGATCCACTCCTTCGCCAAGCTTTTTTCTAAGGTGCTAGCTCTTCGACTTTCTGCAGCAATGGATGACCTGATCTCCACCTCACAGAGTGCGTTCATTAAAAAGAGGTGCATCCACGATAATTTCCTTTATGTCCGTAATTTGGCAAGAGCTTACCACCGCAACTGTACATCAGCTCTCTTGCTTAAGCTTGATATTTCAAAAGCTTTCGACTCAGTGTCATGGGAGTATTTGCTGGAATTGCTGCAAAAGAGGGGATTCTCGGACCGCTGGCGCAACTGGATTGCCCTCCTGCTTAGCACCGTGTCCACTTCGTTACTGCTCAATGGAGCGGCAGGCTCGTCGATCCGCCACGAAAGAGGCCTGCGCCAAGGTGACCCACTGTCGCCATACCTCTTCTTGTTAGCGATCGACACCATGCAGGTTGTCTTCCAACAAGCAACGGAGGCTGGGCTGCTCACTCCGCTTCGGGGCCGTAATGCGCCTCTACGCCTCTCCCAGTACGCAGATGATGAGGTGATCTTTCTCAACCCGTCAAGATCTGATGTGGACACTACAATGTGCATAATGAGGATGTTTGGTGACGCCACTGGACTGAAGATCAACGAGCATAAAAGCTCCGTTGCGTCCATACGTTGCGAAGACGTCGACCTCATTGATGTTTTGCATAATTTTCAGGGTCAGAGAGCATCTTTTCCTCTAACCTATCTGGGCCTTCCACTCACCTTGGGGCGCCTAAGGATGGTACACCTACAGTCTATACAGGACAAGGCGATGTCTAAGTTGGCTGGGTGGCACGGGAAGTTGCTTAGCATTGGGGGACGTCGTGTTCTTGTCCGCTCGGTGCTGAGCTCCCTGCCCACTTACTTGCTCACCTCCTTGCAGCCACCAAAGAAGTTCTACAAGGATTTCGACAAGGTCCGCCGTCGCTTTCTCTGGGCAGGAACACAACAGCTACAAGGCGGCAAGTGCAAAGTCAGCTGGGCAAGAGTGTGTAGACCAGTTTAGTGGGGAGGCCTTGGCGTTATGGACCTGCTTCGTTTCGGTCGTGCTCTCCAGCTCCGCTGGCTTTGGTTTCAATGGACAGCGCCGCACAAACCATGGATCGGCATGCCACTGACTGATGAGGCACTTTTTGCAGCCGCAACAGTGGTGACAGTCCGCAATGGCAAGCTTGCGCTCTTTTGGAAATCAAGTTGGTTATTGCAGCGATCACCGGCATCCATGTTCCCGTCCTTATTCCAGCACAGCAAAAGGAAAGACCGAACAGTTGCGGATGCTCTCACTGATGACAGATGGATCCAAGATATCAACCACAACCTCACGGTTCCCCTCTTAGAGGAGTTCGTGCAGCTTTGGCCACTGATTAGCGACATGCATATCAACGTCTCTGATAGGATGGATGATGAGATCAAGTGAACCTGCACAGCTTCAGTCCTTTACTCTGCACGGTCAGCTTACGAGTTGCAGTTTCAAGGAGATACCTTCTCCTTGTTCTCCGACAGAGTTTAGAAAACCTGGGCGCCTTCTCGTCACAAGTTCTTCATGTGGCTGCTGCTTCAAAATCGAGTTTGGACGTCGGATAGGCTGCAGCTAAGAGAATGGCCAAATCATTACTTCTGTCAGTTATGTGTTCGCAACTTGAAAACCGTATGTCACCTCCTGTCGGAATGTCCTTTCAGCAAACAGGTCTGGAGCTCCATGGCGATCTGGTGCCGTGAGCCGAGGCTCAACTCGGATAACTGGATGCCACAGGACGACGGTCTCAGCTGGTTTGCGTGGTTGACGGACGGCTGGATGGGCGCTAGGCAGATCGGAATGTGCTCGCTGATCACCTTGACAATCTGATCTATCTGGAGAGAGCGCAACGCGCGAGTTTTTGAAGACAAGCTGAAACCGGTGTCTAAGATTGTCTCAGAGATCATCGACGAGGTGGGTATGTGGTGCGCGGCCGGAGCCAAGTGTCTTTCACGGGTTGTACCTTCGGGACGGGAGTAGTCCGCCTATGTTTTTTGTTGCCAGCGACGCTGGCATGTACATAACTCTCTTGTAAATTGACTTTTATTCTCCTTATAAATATACACCGGACTGATCCGAATCTTTCGAAAAAAAATATCTTGAAAAAAACCTAGTGCATAGATTATATCGACGGTTCATGTAATGATATAAAATATATAAACCAACGCTGTCTGTAAGCCACCAACGAATCCTTTAAAATACTCAAGCTAGCTACTGGCCAAACCAAAATCGAGTCATCCCTCATCCGTAGACTGATTACCAACCACCAAGCGAGCGCGCGCGGCCAGCATGTCGTCGTCACCGACGCTTCGAGACATTGCCAGCAGGTGGCGCGAGCTCCATGGCGCGGACTCGTGGAAGGGCCTGCTGGACCCGCTCGACCTGGACCTGCGCAGGTATATCATCGGCTACGGCGAGCTCGCACAGGCCACCTACGACGGGTTCAACCAGGAGACGCGCTCGCCGCACGCGGGCGCGTGCGTGTTCGGCCGCGGCGACCTGCTGACGAGCTCGTGCGTGGCCGCGGCCGGGAACTACGCCGTCACTAAGTTCGTGTACGCCACGTCCGGGTTGCCCGTGCCCGAGGCGTTCCTGCTCCTGCCGCTGCCGGACCTGCCGGAGGCGTGGTCCAGGGAGTCCAATTGGATGGGTTACGTCGCCGTGGCCACCGACGAGGGCGTCGCCGCGCTCGGGAGGCGCGACATCGTCGTCGCGTGGCGCGGGACCATGAAGAGCCTGGAGTGGGTTGACGACTTCGACTTCACGCCGGTGTCCGCCGCGCCAGTTCTCGGGGCCGCGGCGGCGAAGAACCCCGACGCCATGGTGCACAGGGGGTTCCTGTCCGTGTACGCGTCCAGCAACGCTGACTCCCAGTACAACAAGGCCAGCGCCAGAGACCAGGCAAGAATGAATCCCACATTTCCAAATTTGTTTACTGTTCCTCACTTCGTCCTACCGGCAGAATGAATGAAACTGAAACATCCCTAAGAATTTCGTGCAGTTGATTAGTGTTAATAGTTGTTCTTGACCGTGGATCATCATGCAGAGTTTTATGCAGCAGCAAATTTTACTGGTGTGTTGGCTAGATCGATAGAGCAGGTACCAATGGACACACAAACGAACGCTGAAGTCTGAACGCAGGCACACATTGCATGATCGTGTCAACTGCTCCGACCTGTCACCAAGCACCGCTAGCTTATCCTAGACAAACGTTAGCACTCAAGCAACCAATTAATTAGTCGTATGCTAATTGTAGTTGTAGACTTGTAGTACATGTTAGAAATGCTGTATTGATGGAGGTCAGCTATACAGGTAGCTTCACTTACTGTCAAAAATAAAAGAGTAAATTTCACAAAACTATAGTTATTTTACTCATATTATCATAAAACTACATATTGAAGCCATAATTTTAGAAAACTACATATTTGCTACGGTAATTTCAGAATCGTATACATATGTAGTTTTGTGATAAATTAGATGCAAAATCTGTATTTTGTGATAAATTAGATATAAAATCTGTAACTTTTTAAAATTATAGCTTAAATCTATAGTTTTGTGATAATATTGACAAAACACATGTAATTTTGTGAAATACACTCAAAATAAAATGAAATTATGGACAGCTGAAGAAAAAGGGATTTAGAAAGAACCGCTGATTTGATATTTGCCGCGTCACCTAGCTAATATTGGCTAGAAATAGCAGTAGGTTTGATGATTTCTCTCTTCGACAGTGAATTAATAAAAACACGTCCTAATCTGTGTTGGTCGCCGGTTTAGGTAATTTGATGACTTTATAAATGCAACACTGACACCAGGAAAATTATTTTTTTTTTGGAAACGGTTAGCTGTAATACTAGCATATATCTGTTGAAAAGGAATGTGATGTGTCATATAATCTGTGATGGATGCATGAAAGCTTCGTGCAGTTGCCTTGTCTGAATCAGTTGCAGAAGTGTGTCTGCCGTCTAGATTTTGTTAAGCTAATCGATATGTTAGTTTAAACAGCATTGCGAAATATATTTGGACAGAGTTCATTATTTATCTTCTGTAATTGACTTGGCACTTGCAGAGTTGCAGGGACCAATAGAATTGTTTCACATCCACACACGCCAATTAGCTAAATCAGGAGTACCAAATCACATGATTATTTTGTAGTAACTAGTGACCCACACGTACGTATGCAGGTTTTCGAAGAGGTCAGGAGGCTCATGGACCTGTACAAGGACGAAGGGACCAGCATCACGGTCACGGGGCACAGCCTCGGCGCGTCGCTGTCCACGCTGAACGCGGTGGACATCGCCGCGAACGGCCTGAACGCGCCGGCGGGCTCGTCGCAGCCCCCATGCCCGGTGACTGCGATCGTGTTCGCGAGCCCGCACGTCGGCGACGGCAGCTTCAAGGCGGCGTTCCGTTCCTTCTCCGACCTGCGGGCGCTCCACGTGAGGAACGCCGGCGACGTGGTGCCCGTGTACCCTCCGATCGGGTACGTGGACGTCGCCGTGCCGCTGCCCATCGCCACGAAGCGGTCGCCGTTCCTGCGCCACCCCGGCACGGTGCAGACGCTGCACAACCTCGACTGCTACCTCCACGGCGTCGCCGGGGAGCAGGGGAAAGCTGGCGGGTTCAAGCTCGAGGTGGACCGCGACGTCGCGCTGGTGAACAAGTACTCCAACGCGCTGGTGGACAAGTACCCCGTGCCGGCGAACTGGTGGACCGCGAAGAACAAGTTCATGGTGAATGGTGAGGACGGCCGCTGGACGCTCCAGGACTTCGAGGAGATCTAATATTCAAGATTTTCTCGCATTTGCATTATGGTGATGGTTGCATACAGAGTGACAATTACGACGTGTAGTATATATCACGGAGAGAGTTTGATATATACTCCATCCATTCTAAAATATGAGTATTTTTAGATTTAGTCAAAGTCAAATTTTTATTATTTTTTTATCAAATTTTTTATTACTTTGATCACTAATAATATTTTGTTACCATAATGCTATTATAGCTTATTCTTCATCTGGACTCAATCAACCACCTCCGACCGCGCCCGACCAAGCGCGTCTCGGACCCGACCCAGCGTCCGATCCCGCGTCGCTCCTCCACCGCCGCTCGCCCCAGCTGCGGTGGCGCCCTCGCCGCCTCCGCTACCACCCTCCTCCGCCGTCAC